>CM075807.1:116836378-117436378 GCA_037975025.1 Excoecaria agallocha | reverse complement strand
AAAAAGATAAGATCTGTATGAGAGAAAAAAGAAAGAGGTCTACGAGCTTTAACAGGCTTACCTTCATTTGAGAGAGTCAAGTCCTGCAAAAAGAACGCTTGCTTGATCGGTTTGAGCGTCAGCACTTCGATACTTAAATTAGCAAAGGAAAATATAGTATGTTATTAGAGAGAGAAAAGGCTCATCCCAAGTTCGTGAATTGAACATATTATTTATAAGCATGGATAACTCTTGAATAGTGTTCATGAATAGTTCACCTACTCCGAATAGGGCATGGCCTAAGTACATGCAATGATGACTTGATGAGCGGCGTGTCTTAGTGAGCAATGTCAAATCAGAGAGAGGTTTAACTTGATCGGAAGATCTCGCTCCCAGTGCTAAGTCAGTTGTCTTCGAGAGGCTTAGTCGATGATGTGATAAGAAGCAAGTTGGAGATATGGGCTCTATGGTGTGTTAGTGGACTAATATGGCCTTTGATCATGTTAGTTCGATCAGACATCGAGCGACCACCTTTCAGTTATCTGCTTGCCATGTGCTGAGTTTTTGCATGAATAGGCCTTAATCTTTGGGCGGAGACTTTGTGTGGGCTTTTGACCGGTGTCTAGCAAGTATACTAGATCGGCTAAGTAATATAGGAAAATATAATTATGATCCAAAATATCGAACCCAAGGGAAACTTGTCTTTATATGTGCTATTTCTATTTCAAAACCAATTTTATGTGTAGAAGAGAGAAGAGAAATCTCAAAGTTATGATGATTAAAGATTTAAAACTAAAAGTAGTAATTGAAAACTAAAATAAAAATAATTTAAAGAGTTGAAATAAATAACAATCAAATGAAAGCAAGTAAATTGAATGATGTAAAATCAATATTAAAAGCAACTTTCACTAAAAGACTATCCACCTTAACCAATATTGCTATGACTTAATCAAAAGAAAATACACAAGTGATTATGGAGAATTCAGATTAATAAACCCAGATAACTTTATTCAAGATTATCATTCCAAGCATTAAAATTTCCTTATTCAAAACAATTCAATACTTAGCATAAATACCTGAATTAATTCTCCTAAATGTCTATTAAAGCTTTTTTCAAGAGATTTAACTTTCACCTATTCTTAGTTACAATTTTCTTAATCTTAACTTACTCAAATCAACACACAATTATAACTTATTCAGATTATAATCATGCATTAACCTCAATAAATTAACCCAAGAACATGCAAATTAATAATCAACTTAAACCAATTACATAACCAATGTTAATCAATTTAAAATTGAATAAAGACAAGACAATGTTTAAGAATTAAAAAATAATCAACTTGCATTAATTTGAAGATCAAACTTAAGTCATAACAATACAAGTTAAGGATTCAAGTATCCTTTAGCAAAAACTAAAAAGAACTACTCACAAGACATACTTAAAATCAAAACAAAGCTTTGAAGAAAAACAATGAAAACAAATAACGTAAAACAAACTAAAGAGAAAATTTGCTTAATTCTAAGATTGATCCCCTCTCTTATGTTTCAGAGTGCTATTTATAGGCCAGAGATGTCGTGGATCCCTTCTTAAACTCCAAACATCAAATAGGAAGCGAACTTTGCTGAAATAGCAAGCTCGATGAAAATCCTTTGCGTAGTGGGAGACTAGACACGTGGCCACGTGTCTCCCAGTGCATTTCTACACGTGGTCACATATGGCCTTTGTTCTTCCTCACACGTGGTCACGTGTGGTCTTCCTTTGTTTCACACTTGGTCAAGTGTTCCTCTTGGCTTTCATCAATTTGTCTTTCACGTGGCCATGGGTCTTTTAGCCTTAACCCTTCACGTGGCCATGTCTTCCAAGCTTTAACCCTTCATGTGGCCACAGGCAGATTCTTCATTGATTTCACGTGATCACATGAAAAGCTTCTGGACTGGATGCTCATTTTTCTCGCATAAATTTTTCATATTTGCAGTTTTGGCCCTAATCTTTGCCATTTTTGCAATTTAAGTCCTTTTTGGCAATTTTAACCTGACAAACAACCAAATCTTTAGATTAACCTCAAAAACATACAAATTGACAATTTAACTCTAATTTAACCTAAATTACACCAAATTAACTAAATAACAATGCTTAAAACATATAAAAACTATATATAATTTACACTTATCAGCCTTCGTTATTTATTCTTCAGAGTATTATCATTTGTCCTCCTTCGAGCAGTTCAATCATTTCTCAAGAGAGATCAAAGTTGGGATTTTTGACATCTTATAGTGGTCATTCAATCATTTTGTAGCCAGTGACAGAGTCCCTTAGATTGAAATTTAATTATAGCGATCTTTAATTGGTAAAGTGGATCACCAGCCAAAAGACGAAATTTTTATTGCGATCGGGATGTATTTTGATTGAGATAAGTCATCGATTGAGATTAATAAATCATCAATCGGGTTAAGTCATCGATTGGAATATGATATCGATCGAAATTAATAGAATTATTAGTCTTAGAAGATAGGGATAGATACATCGATCGGTATATGATGTCGATCGAAATTAATAAAATCATCAGTTTTAAAAGATTGGGATAGATACATCGATCGGAATATGACGTCAATCAAAATTAATAGAATCGTCATTCTTAAAAGATCGGGATAGATATATCAATCGGGATATGACATCGATAGAAATTAATATAATTATCAGTCTTAGAATACTTGGATAGATACATCGATCAGGATATAAACGGAATTAATAAAATCATTAGTCTTAAAAGACTAGGATAGATACATTGATCGAAATATGACGTCAATTGGAATTAATAGAATCATTAATCTTAGAAGATTGGGATAGATACATCGATCGGGATATGACGTTGATTGAAATTAATAAAATCATCAATCTTAGAAGATTGAGATAGATACATCGATCGGGATATGATATCGATCGAAATTAATAACGTTTGCCTGTAAATGAATTTAAAAGGCTATCCAAATAGTATTCTTAACCTGTTCACTTGGTGCTTATTTCCTTGAGGGAGTTAAAGTCATACTCATTTTTTTGGTTTGGGCTTTCCAATGTCCCATTGTCCTGTTATTTCTCTATTTTATAAGTTAACTTTGTAAATGAAAGGTAGAATTACCTAGAGGGATTTTAGAAAATCATTGGTGAGGCATCCGTTGATCGTTGCGTGCCCTTTTCTCGAAGGCCAATCGGTTTCATAAAGATTAAAAGTTATAGTCTGGTCTTGTGACTCAACGCTTATTTAGTTGTGAGAATTTTTGCCAATTCTTCTTACTATTTTCAGTACGAGGGGTTTTGTCCTTTTATCCCCTCACTTTGCCCTTCTCCTGTCACATTCAAGGCATCTGCAAAGGAGTAAGTTAATTGTGAAGTTACATGGAGGTGGGACTGATTATCGTATTACCTTAATTGGTCACGTCAGCTAGGCTCGTCGCTCCCTTACGTGTTTTTTGTTGCTTATACCAAAGCGTAGTTTTTCCTTGGGTGGTCTGCCTTATGGCTTGTTTGTTTGATCAAAAATTAATTTTCGTTCAAGTGCGTCATTTTAGGATGGTCAAATTGCCTACTAATTTTGACAGCTGTCACTTCTCTTTCTCAGTTTTAATGGCCGTCATTTCACTTTTTGAAATTTTATTGTAATCACTAGTTTTTCTCCTCTTATGCTTTGATTTGTGGTTCGATTTTAATGGGCTTTGACATGTGGCTAGGCCAAGCTTCATTTTTTGTTATTTCGACAAACCTTATTTTTTCTAGATAAAATTAATTTCTCTCCCTTTTCAGGTTCTGCAGTACCATAAATGGGAGATGTTTGCAAAACCTTTATTGATGATAAGTGGTTTGGGAATAACAAAATTGTGGTTGGGACTTCTCATGGTGGTGGATACATTCTTGTCTTTGCCTCTCCATTCTTCTTTGTCATCCCTGCGAAAAAGAGTGGGAGTGATCTTGTCCTCTTTTCTCCCTATGCCCCTTTTTATGCTAGGGTCTTTTTCTTTTATTTTTTTGAGTAGAGATTTTTTGTATATCTTAGAATGAAATTCTTTACTATGTACTTCAAATGAAGCCTTTCGAATGAGAAAATACACTTTGAACTATGTATTCTTTGCTTGTTGCCATGTAATATTTTTGCTTTTTCGCTTTTTATACTTATACGATGTATTGTTATAGGCTGAAATATATGAAGAGGGGAAGTCATTTGAACTTATCTCTTGATTTTGGGAGAACTTATCCTGACTGGTGTTTGTTGATTGCTTTGATCGTGCCGATAGTTTTGATTTGTTTTCTCCTTCCAAAACCTCATGCTCTGTTGTTCTACCACTTGATTTTACTCGATCGGAATAACATTGATTGAACATTTTTTTATATAAAAAAGAAGACAATCAATTTCATTAGGCAAATTTATATTTCATCGATCTTTTGAACAGGATGAACATATATTTTATCAATCTTTCGATTAGGATATATATTTCATCAATCTTTTGATTGGGATAAAAATACATTTCATTGATCTTTTGCTTGAGATAAATATATATTTCATCGATCTTTTGATTTGGATAAACATATATTTCATTGATCTTTCTATTGGGATAAAGCATAAATGCCTCATTCTGGAAGTACAACTTGATTTTTTTGCCTTCTGTCCTCCAATTGTCTTTATCCATAGAAGATGTGGCTTTAAAGGGAAGCATTTTAAGGCCTTCTTCTCCTTTGTTGGTAGATGACCTCTTACTTTTTTCCTTCTTTTATCCATATAGTTTCACGTCTGTTTTTAGGGTCAATTAAATCCCTACACCGCTCCTTTTTATACTGGGAAAATGCAATCTTCTTCTTCTGTTGCCAAAGGTCTTCTTTGGTCGGGGGTTGGTCCTTTGCATCTTTTTCTCTTTTGAGGCTTTCTTCTTTTGGCAGCAAGAAAGGGGGTCCCTCATGGCGTTCTCCTGCCTTTATCCTTATAATGGCTCAAAGGAAAGATGTATCATTTTCCTTTGGACTTGGAGTGTGCTATTTTGTTCTTTTTTAGACTTGAATTTTCTTTTCCAATTTGACTTTCTCCTCATCTGCCCTTTAACCTGATTGAAAATGGAAGGTGAATCACTCTTTGCCTAGGTTTTTCCTCTTTCCTTCCTTTAGCAGTAGCTTTGATCCTCTCCTTTTATTTTTTGTATAAGTAGGAACTGGTAAGGCATATGCGACATCCATATCTTAGGTTACTATCGTGAACAAAGGTACCTCCTTGTCCTTCTCACATCTTTTTTTTTACAGGAGGACTGTGAAGGTTTACTCCTTGATGTATGATATCAAAGAGGGGGGTGTTTCATCCTCTTTCAATATTAATGCTAGTGATTTCATCTTCCTTCAATGTTAGACTGACTTTCCTAACTGGCTTTGTCTACTATAGAAGGAGAGATTCCTTCAAGGTGGTACTTCTTATTTGGATATCAGGCTGCGAGGTCAGTCATTTTCTTTGGTATAGGGAGAGGATTGATCCATGCTTAACTTGTCTTGGAGACAAAGAGAGGGAGACCATTTCATCCCTCCCAATGCTTTTTCCAGTAGGCTAGTTTTGAAAATCTCCAATGCCCCCCATGTGGTGTCTCGAAAGGGTGACGTCTTGCTTCCTTTCAGTCCAAGCGAATAATTTTTTTTTCAATTCTAGATTTTTTATGGCAAGTTGTGTTCCATGTAATCTCGAAGACTTTTATGGCACGCTTATTAACGATCCCTGATTCGTACTCCCATGTAGTATCGAATACTTTCATGAGTTTTCGCTTTTTATTTTTCTCTTTGTAATTTCGGATCCATACTTCTTTTTAGAGTCTTAAAGAGAGGTTGTCTTTGTTTAACCGTCAACTTTCAACGAAAGCACCAAATGATAAATCTCAAATTATCATAAAGATAAGATCTACATGAGAGATAAGAGAAAGAGGTCGACAAGCTTTAATAGGCTCGCCTTGGGTTGAGAAAGTCAAGTCCTATGAAAAGAATGCTTGTCCGATCGGTCCGAGCGTCAGCACTCCGATACTTATGTTAGCAAAGGGAAAGAGAGTATGTTATTAGAGAGAGAGAGGGCCCATCCCGAGTTAATGAATTGAACCTGTTATTTATGGACACTGATAGCTTTTAAATAGTGTTCATGAATAGTTCACCTACTTCGAATAGGGCATGGCTTATTGCACATGCAATGATAACCTGATTGGCAGTGTGTCTTAGTAAGCAATGTCAAATCAGGGAGAGGTCTAGATTGATTGGACGATCTCGTTCCCAGTGCTGAGTTAGTTGTCCTTGAAAAACTTAATGATGTTATAACAGGGAGCAGGTTGAAGGTATGGGCTCTGCGGCATGTTAGTGGACTAATATGGCCTTTAATCAAGTTAGTCCGATTGGACATTTAACAACCACCTTTTGGTTGTCTGCTTGCTACGTGCTAAGCTTTTGCATGAATGGGCCTTGATCTTTGGGCTGAGATTTTATGTGGGACTTCGTTATTTATTCTTTAGAGTATTATCAATTTTATTTCAAGATTTAAAGTTTCTGGATTAGAATCAATTACATCCTTGTAAAAAAGACGTGAAAAAAACAAAATTAAGTTTGGAAATTGCAATTATACCTTTTTTTCTTTCTTTTTTAATTTTGAAAAAAAGGACAAATCAATATGCATATTCAAAATTTTTCAATGTTATTAAAAATTAGACCGGTTTAATCATGAATTGGCAGTTGATCCGATCAGTTTAAGTTATAAAAATCGGATTGATAAAAAATCGTAAAAAAATCGGTATGAATCTATCTGAAATTGAAAAAAATTGGATGTAATAAAAAAACCGATTTAAAAAAAAAAACAGGTTTTATCCAAAATATCCATTTACCATCTTTCCATTTTTTTAGGTGATCTGGTGGTGATGCAGGTTAGACTAGGAATGAGAGATCTAGGGATTGACTTCCGACACCTCCCATGAGAAGGGGCAATGAAATTTAACCTGCAACGACGTTCCGAATCCAGATTTAATTGGTTTGATAGATTCGGATACCGGATGGTTAATAAAAAAAAATCATCTCTCCAATTTTCTTTTTAAATACATTATCTTTTTAAAAAATCCCATTTATTTATTGATCATGTGCTTTCTGGTTAGGAAAATATCTTGAACATGAAGGCCTATGCTTTCCACCATATATTATAAAGTAATCAAATGACCGAATTACCATCTTACGATATAAGTTATCGTAAATTTATTTTTGTTATACACGGTTCCTGTTTTTAGAATACATGAAAAATTATTAAAAAAAAATTATAATTTTGTGAGATTGCTTTTCTGATTTGCTGCTTTAAATAAACTAAACACAGGGTAGTCAGTATATTTGTTCATCTTCCAACTTGAATAGGCCTAATCGGCTTGGCATTTTTTTTTTCTCTTGTCCAAATTCAGTTCAAGGCCACGTAACCGACATGCTGGCCTAAGCACAGACTTGGCTCGGATATTAATCTATTAAAAATATTTAAATAAAAAATTTTAATCTTAATGTATAAGTTGTTATATTATATTATGTAAAATTATAAATATATACTATAAAAAAAATAATATGTTAATTAATGTATAATTTTGATATTTATCATAAAATTTTATTTTTTTTTGCACTTTTTACATTTTTTAAATTATATAATTAATAAAAAAATAAAATGTGATAAGACAGGATCGGAATAAAACCCACAATTTATATACAAAATCCAAGTCCGGCTCTAAACGAAGCAGGCTTTTTTTTTAATCTTGGGCTGGACCTGGCTCACATGCAAAAATAGTTGTTCAAATCCAAAAATTTTACCGGCTAGGTTGGACGGATATCCGGCTACATAATTAGGTCTACCCACTAGCAAGTTGTTGTTGCTATTATTATTATTATTATTATTATTATTATTATTATTATTATTATTATTATTATTAAGTCAAGCAACAAAATTAGCTTTAAGACAGAACTTTGAATTACTATTTGTAATTGATGGAAATTATAAAAGAGGATTAAAAAGAAAAGACAGAAATGACAAACTACAAGTTTGAGGCACCTGAAAAATTATGATTTATTAGTTTTATACAGTGGGCACATAATGTATCCGTATATTTTAACTATTCGATCGAATCAAATACATTTATATTATATACATACTAACAATGAATGACTATTTGAAGAACTTTCAATGTAATTGGAATCCATAGAAGGAGATTTAATTTTGAAATTTAAAAAATAAATATTGTATAAGAGAAATAAAATATGATAGTTGGGAGGCCTCTCCCCATCATCTTTTTTGAAAAATATATGCGTTGGGTATGCGTCTTATGTCCATGGGACATGATATTGAAAATCTATGCAATAAAAAATGTATATATGCTTATACTAATCATGGCTCATTTTGAAAATTAATTATGATCTATTTCTAAAGATTAGAGAAAGGAACACTTAGGTCTCTATCATTGTCGTCATCATCAACTTATTAAGCCAAATTTCTTAATTAGACTCGGCTTAACGGCTTGTTAAGCTATATATATATATATATATATATATATATATATATATATATATATATATATATATATATTAGTCTTAGATATTCAATGTTTTAAAATTTTAAAACGTTTTGCCGTAACATTATTATTCCTTCTGAACATTAAATTTTTAAAATAAAAATTAATCTATGTTAAGATAAAAGTTTAAGGACCAATAAAAAACAATAAAACTTAACTCAACAGAAAAAAAAATTATTTCAAGATCAAAAATGTTTTTTTGCCTAAAAATGATTTCAACATATGTAATATTTGCCTTAGGGTTAATTTTATTTAAACTTACTGAATTTATACCATAATAACAATTTAATCATTAAAAAAATAGCATCTCAAAAGAATATTTAAATTTTTAAAATATTATAAATTAAGATAATTTTGATGAAAAATTATAAATTCAATGATATTAACGTGGCAAGTTATATCAATTTAAAAAATTAAAAAAAATGTTACAAGGAACATTTTAGAACATCTAGATTGCTATATTAGATTTAGGATTCTAACACTGAATTTATAAATTTTCAACTAAAATGATATTAGTTATAATATATCAAAAATTAAAATATATTTGTGGAAAAAGAAAATTTGAAACCAAACCGTAAATGAAATGAACCCTCACATATATGCTCAAATTTATAAAAGGCAGTGAGAATTTCATTCTCCATGCGATTGTTTTTTGCTATTCGATGTTTTGTTTGAGGAAAACATTAGTAAGACTTTCCTAAATCGACCTATAAATGATTGTTTTTAATTGTATTTGAAGAATAATGGCATTAATTGGTTGAGTAGGGTAGGGTAGGGGATGATATTATTTTGGTTATCATAAAAAAAGAAATAAAGTATATATGTGACGTGGGTTTCCATAAAGTATCTGAAATACTATTTTAAGTAAAATATAAACTGTTAAATTGATCTTTTGAAATTGAAGTGCATAATTTTCGACGATGAATCATTATTAAGTGGACTTAATTGCCAAGGTCGGACTTAATTAGTAAAATAACTACCTCGTCATATTTCCATTATTATAGTGGCCGATAAATATGCAGCCTACCTTCTTTTGGGGCAGTTCTGTGTGCTTTAAGTTTTGAGTTTTGGCCATTGTCTTCGATTGACATTATTGCTTTATTTGTACTTAAATTTATGTCCAATTTGTCATTTTTCTGGAATTTTTTTCTGTTGGAAAGAAGTGGGTCTGAGCCATTTTTTTTTTTATAATTAGAAGGGAAAGATAAACATATTTTTTTTTCTTACCATTATTTTTTTATAAAATATGCATAATATATAATTATCAGTACAATTTGACATAGTTTATGAATTCAATTCCATTCCTTTGGTAAAATTGATTTTAAAATAATTTAATCGAAAATGATCTATTTGATCCTTAAATTGACTAAATACAGTCTAATCCATTTTTGTTTTATCTATTATCCGTGTGACCTGATCTAATTATGATATACTCCTTTTATATAAAGTAAATATGAAAAATACATAATTAATAATGCTAAAATTAAAATTTATTAGCGATACTTTTTCAATTATACATCTTGATACCTACAAATTTAACTTGCAGTAGGTGCACATTTCCATTCATATGAGGTATCATGGTTCATCCCTTTCTCTAATTAATTATTTATTTATTTATTTATTTATTTTAAATAAGGTAACATCGAAATTTAAGTACCTGAAATAAAATATGTTTTGATTTAGCTGTATTAATATATATATATATATATACTAAATGTTTCATTCCCACCAAACTTAGCATGTGCACCGCTTCCAATCATGTCCACCAGTAACCTTGACATTTGTTCTATACTCCTCTTAATTTAATTTAATCAAGAATCAAAATTTAATTTACATATATTTTATTTTATTATATTACGAGACAACAAATTTCAAAGGCATATTTTTATATTTAATGTATATATAAAATTAACAAATCAATATTTCTACGCATGGGTGCATAAAATGCCTTAAGAAAATCTAATTGAGGATCCCTAAGATTTCTCATGTTTTGTCTTGTATGAGATGTTGAATAATATTTTAAAGTAATATTTGATTTCTTTTTCATTATCAATATTAAGTTAATTAAAAATATTCTCAGACAAATACATCTCAGTTCCTCATAACACACGCCCGATCCCAAGGATTATTCTCTTTAATTTTCTATTGTAAACATCATGTGAACTCCTAATTTTATTTATTTAGTAAAATAAAAATTAAAATATATTAAAATGAAAAGGAAGAATATTTTTTTTTATATGATAGGGCCAGAGGCAGAAAGTGTAAGGACAAGGGACAAATATAATATAACAAAATTGCAGTTAGAGTTCAGCAATCAGCATTATTTATATAAAAATAAAATGATTTTTTATTGCAAAATTTGAATTGGAGTAGCAAACCATGGTTTGATTTGGTTTCTTCTGATTAGAATGCTTCATATATAGTTTTTAACATCGATAGCACTTGACAATTAGGAGAAATAGAAGAACGATAAAGGCACATAAAAAAAAATAATAAGCAAAATTCCATCACGATGAATAAAATTAATGCTAATATGACATATAGTGACAAGTAAAAATTTTCCATATTTGGTTACCAATGTTGACGGTAATTTGGAAAACAGGGAAAAAGATACATCATATAATATACTAATGTTAATATATTTCAAATAAATTTTTACTTAAATGTCTTGCTTAGGACATCAAGAAAATTTTGTTTCGTAAATTACATAGAAAATTTACTTAGATTAAAGCAATAGATAAACATATATCAATGCTCCATGCATCACTTAATTACTAAGTATATACAGTCCGTCTCTGATCAATTGTTATTTTTCTAAAACACATTTATTCCATCTCATATTTTAATTTTGTCTTTTTTCGATGTCAATAATACATTAATATTTTTATTAAACTTTCTCTTTTCTACACATTTTTTATATTCATTAAATATAAAAAAATATTATAATATTTTTTGGTTAGATTAAAAAAAATTAATGATTATCTTAATATACATGAAATAGAAAAAAATGACAATCGATATGAAACGGAGGGAGTAATATTAATTGTTACTCCCTTTGTTCCACTTTAAGAGTTCACTTCCTCTATTTTATTTTGTCTTATTTTAATAATATTTTTACCATTTTTTTTATAATTTAAAGTATTCTAATAATTTTTTGAATTTTCGTAAAAATAAGAAAGTCACCTAATTAAGTGAAATAAATGGAGCATTTTACTATTAACAAACTCAACCTCTGAAAGCTGTGAAATTCTTATGCGTCAAATAATTATAAAAATATCGCAAATTTTCTTTTACGACCCTTACTTATGTAACAAGTTTCGTTCATAAAAGCCTCAACTTATGCATTTCAAAAATTATAAAACATTCCAGCATTGCAAAAGCAAAAATTTAGGGGAGGTGGAAGTGGGAGTTTGGGAGATATGAAGTTGGGGATTTAGTGGGCCTACAAGGAATAAACATCATGGTGGGCCATACTTCTCCTAATAATCCGGACAAAATCGGCCCAATGATAGCAATTGATTGAAACCTACTCTGTTCTTTTCTCGGCCCGTTTGGGCGGCGAGTAAATCTTCCAACATGGATATTATTAGTTGTGGCAGACTTTTTTTTTCTAAAATTACATTTTTGCCATCCTAAATTCAAAAATAACAATACATAAATTTGCACTAAATTATTATTTTTATAATAGATCATCCCTTTAAACTAATAAGGGGCCATTTAACCCTCTAAACTTGTTAAAAAAAAAGTAAAAGTAATATCTTTTACATAAGTAAATATCGTATAAAATTTCTCCTAATTTAACAATAAAACCGGTTTCAATGTATTGAAATTGAAACGGAATGTTTATGATTTAAACCTCTACTCCACCTTTCCTTCTAATATATATATATATATATATATATATAACAAGTGGGTCATTAGACACACAATTAATGAACTGAGTCATTTTACAATCTAAATGGTTCTAATTATAAATGTATTATTAATATTTTGTTATTTTTAAATGGGTAGATGGAGTCGAATTCGTATATTATGCCCCTTATGCAATCACTGTAACCAGTCCTTAATAAGGTATCTCCGAAATAAAGCAAAATGAATGGCTTTAAAATCAATTGCATTGCTCCATAATAAAAGTTCAAAATCTAGAAAGGAGCTCTTCAGTGAATCGGCTGGTTCATCTCTCTATTCTTGCATTAACATTGTCAATTTTCCTTTTTTTAAAAAAAAGAAAAAAACATGACAGTTTTTTCTGAATGTAAAGACAAGCATAATTAAGGATAAATAAGATCCAGCGGGGAATGGTTTTTGTTTGGAGAATAAGAAATAAGCAAGTGGGTTTTTGTTTTGTTTGGCCACGGGTGTTGTATATTTGCATAAGAACACTGTCATATCACAATAAATATCTAAACACGATCCTCCTATCAAAACAAAAAGGTATAGCCAATGGTTTGTACGCCCCAATAATTATGTCAATACCGTTTGCTTATCATAGAAAATCCAACTACATTAATTTGATTTTATTATGTAAAATGAATTTCGTTTTGTTTAATAAATATTTTCAATTGGTGAAATAAAATATTTATTGAGGTAGTATAAAAGTTTGATTTATGCTTTTTATTAAATTTTAATTTAATTATCATAAAAAAAAAAAAATCAAACTCTCATTTGAAAAAAGAGTTGGAGCTGCATTGCGGGATGGCGCGTGGGATAGCATAAAATTCCGAGAACAGAAGTCATGAATGGGTCCCACACACTTCACACGGTTGGTGAATGGTAGACCCCACAACTCCCATCCGGGTACGTTAAAAGAAAAGGGGTGAGCTAAATATTTTACCCCCCTAATGTTTATTCGGAAGTGCAAATTTTTTCCTTTAGTCATTTTTTTTAAAACTTTTATTTAAGCTTGTCAAATCTGAACCCAATATAAAATAAAAAATTAAACCGGAATATAAATTGGAATTAAAACTAATACTATTTAAATTAAACATGTTTTAAACAATAATCTCTAAACTTTCATCCTCGTATGCACTTCCAGACCTTAAAACCAAACATTATAGCTCATAATATTTTAAAAAAATTAAGGAAAAAAATATCATTTAATTCCTGAATTTTAGCATTTTTTTTTGCATTAAATTTCCGAACTTCAAAAATTATACATTAGATCCTCTAACTTTTAACGTGAAACATATTGGGTTCAAAATATATATCTTTGACGAGAGTACATCTCATGTGGCATTAAATGCGCGTGAGCTAGGATTTAAAAATCTGTAGGATCTACTTATTAATAAAATAATCACTTGATTTTTACATCAGATCTTGAAGTGGACAACCAACCAAAACACATCGTTTTGGCTTTGAAAACCAAAACACAGCGTTTGCCAAAATCATAAAATAACCAAAACGCAGCTTGTAGGCATATATTATAACCCCAAATGTTAAATGCACCGTTTAGCCAATTGAGTATGAAGCCAACACACAACGCAACGTTTTGATGAAACAAGAATTACGGTTTATAATTCTTAAAGGCAGAGAGAGGAGGAAGGCGAGTGTGAAGAGGAGGAGAAATTGGGAACTTAGGGTTCAATGTGTGAGAGTTAATCGAAGAAATTGTTGGAAATTTCTTGCTTAGGATCGCAGTCGAATGGCGAATTGAGGATTCTGAAATCGAAGCAACCAAGGAAGAGAAGTGACAACATCATCATGGGGGTGATAACAGCTGTGTCAAGGTTGTTATGGGTATTTCACGTGATTGTGGCTTGTGGTCCCCAGATGAATTTAACGTGTTGTCAATTTATGAAAAGAGGGAATAAAAAAAGTTATGTTGTTTGCATTTTTGTGTAAAGTGTGTGTATTTGTTATTTTAAACAAAATTTATCCTTTTTTTAATAAACTTTTTTTTGCTTTTATATGTGGTGGGTGCATAATGGATTCAAAATATTTTTTATTAGTTGTAAACCATGGAGGTAAATTTAAAGCAGGGAGGAATGGGCTTAGTAAATACATAGGCGGAACATCTAATATCATTTAATAGTAGTTTGACTTGGACCACCTTAGCTATCTAAACTTCTTATCCTATATAAAAGAATTAGGGATAGATCGATTTAGAGCAATCTATACAAGGATCCAAAAATAGAATATTTTATTCAAATCACAGATGATAGAGGTATTCGGTGTGTACCAAAATTGTTAATTGGATGTGATATGATAGAATTATTTGTTGCGAATGGGGGGAAGAAATGAGTACTGAGGCAGACATTGAGCAATGAAATAAGAGTGGTGAAGATGAAAATATGAAAATCTATGAAGGTGATTATGAAATTGAGCCTTTAGTTGACATTAATGTGGTGACAGATGACAAGGATGATAAAGATCAACATGCTAGAGGGAAAGTGACGGAGTACAATAGATGTAGATCTAGATCTAGGAAAAAAAAGTGCTCCAGATGAAGATATAAATGGTGTTCAATCTGAATTACACGAGGAATTTGAGGCTGTTGAAGAAGATGAGAATGTTAGTGACGGTGAGAGTGATAGGTCTTCTAAAAGCTCACTGAATTTTTACTCCGATGACCTAGGAATTTATTATTCAAAGTCTGACGAAGATTGTGCAAATGATGCTTTAAGAAGACCAAGTAAAAAAATATGGTTCCACTTAAAGGCAGAGACACTTGTGTTTAGTCCGGGTATGTATTTTGAGAATGTGCAATAGGTAAGATATGCAATTAGCAAATATGTTGCGATGAAAGGATTGGGTATACATTTTGTTTTAATGACAAAATCAGGGTTAGAGCATAGTGTAAGCCTACTTGTCCATGGAAGTTTCTTACAAGTATTTATTTACTTCATAGGAACTAAAAGTATTTATTTCAACTATTTTAAGTAAACATATATTTTTATACTCGAGCAACTCCTGCTATAATTCAATATGCATGTGCTCCTGAAGCTTCCGTTTCAACATCTCAACCTGTAGTATCTCAGTTTCTTAAGAAGTGGGAATGGTGAATTAATCAAGGATATGATGTTCCATGCAATGTAAATTATTTAGTTTAATTTTGTTCGATGATTTTGATTTTGTGAGTTGAATTGGTGGGCAATTTTAGATGCATGTGCCTTCTCATTTCTCTTGAATTTTTCTTGTTGTTGTTGCCTTCTCCTTCATATGACTTTGACATCATATTCATTACAGAGATGAGGATTTCAGATACTTGCACCATCCAAATATCATTACACACAAAAATTGATATTTCTGTAAATGAGTACAATTGAATTTCAGCCCATACACTCAAACATAAACTACATTTACTTACATTGCATTTTCAATAGTATCTTTCTGGATTTTGCTCACTATTTGATATCATCAATCTAGCTTTTATTCGATATATGCATACTGGCTGCAATGAATTCAAACCGTTATTGGATGCTTGAAGGTCAAACGAGCTGCTACCTGAGGAAGCCATTGCTGTTTTCATTTTTTGATCGATCTTCTAGGATTTTAATTTCTACAAATTTTTCTTTAATCTAATCACAAAAAAAAATCCTAAACTCATTTGATTTTAAAGATGGGGATTTATAGAGCCTTTCAAAGATGTGTTTTGGGTACCCATCGATTTCTACTCTGTGTTTTGGGTTTCAAAGCCAAAACGGTGTGTTTTGGTTGGTTGTCCATGTTAGTGTAAGCCCTAGCCCCAATACATTGTAATAAAACACTTTAGTTAATAAATGAGGCATTTGTTTTATCTTTTGTATTCATGTGCATATCAATTGATAGAATTATCTAAGAATGTTGTGTCGGTTTAAGTTATCATATTTAAGGCACATGGTTGTAAGACCTTGAAATAATAGAGATTTCATTCTAAATATCCCTAGTTAGTCATTATTATGGGAATAACAATGAATTAAGACTAGTATGCTCTCTCTGATATTATGAGTTATGTCTTACAGATCATTAGGACAAGAGTGTCAATCAGAGATCATAGATACATGTTAAAGAACATGGTATTTGGATACGATCCGCTCATGAGAACACTACATGGTACAAGTTATAAGTGTTTCTCATATGCAAGTTTTGTATCGGAGTTCTTAGACCTAAAATCTCTAAGAAACTCTTTATGAATTACTGTATACTTTGACATACACCTAACGTGCTCGTAACAGAGTAACAAGTACGGGTATGATTGGGTATGCATTGATTCATGTTAGAGAGCATGAGAGAAGTGAAGGAATTACCCCTTTCAATAAGAGAGAAAATATTATCGACCACTTGATCAGTGAACTGAGAAGTATATGGCCATACCGAGATGAAATAATGAGTAATCATTATTTATCTGAGAGTTCAGTGTCACTGGAATATCAAGAAAGGAATTAATATATATAAGGATGACTAGTTCCATGCCTTATATTAATTCTGATATTTATGGGTAAGGGACTATGCAAAATTGCATTAGATCACTAAATGCCATATGCATTTTCATTTAATTTGGAATGCTATAATATCTTGCTAGAGAATATATATAGCCTTTGAATTAATTTATTAATTCATTGTCAACATTAAATGGACCTATAGGATCATACACAAAGCATTGGGCTTAAAATATTTGAATAAAGTATTGGACATTAATTTAGGCTTTTAGTTAAAGTCAAATTAATGTGTGTAATGGGTTTTAAAATTGCTATTGGACCTTGGTCCATGAGAGAGAAAAATTCAGCCCACAAGGTTTAATTTTAATTAATTAATTATCTTGTATTAATTAAGTAATTGAGTATTAAAGTCTAAAAGAATTTAAATTAAATTAAATCATTTAAATAAATAATGAAGTGGCCGAAATTCCAAGATAAAAATCAAGGAATTTTGGCACATGCACATTAATTATGTTAAGTGATTTTATTTAATTAAATATCTTGTGTTTTATTTTAAATTTGAATTTTAAATTCAAATGAGTTTAAATCAATATATATTACTTATTTTTAGGAAGTGATTGAAGTTGAATTAATTATCTTGAGATAGTAAAATTCAAATCAAACACTTGCCAAAAAATAATGATATATATATTAGTAAAGAAATAAAACCCGAGGGTGATAAGTATTTGGGGTGAAACTCTAATTTATTTAGGTTTTGGCGTGAACTTCTCTCTCTCTCTCACTTAATTATTTTGGTCAATTTTCACAAGCAGAAAGGATTGTTCCTCATTCTCTTGTGTTCTTGGGTAGTAATAGCAACTTAAGAAAAGTACAAAATCAAATTTTGTAACTTCAAACCATAACCATTACACAATACTTATTTTGAGAGCTAGCAATCTCGATTTTAAGCCGTCGATATAATTGTGTGTGTGAACATAGAGAGGAGTGGCGCAAAAGGTTGTTCCTTGGCATTGTTGGTGAAGGTCTAAGGCTAAGATATCCTTCTTGATTGCCGGTCATCATCAAAATCAAGTTTTAAAGGCATCTAAAGTTGTAAGTTTTAAAACCCTAAAATTGCATGTTTCGATTCTTGTTATGAAATTATATGGCATGTATGATCAAATTTTATTGTTTTTCGCTGCGTGATCTTTATGTGCATACCATGACATATTCCATCAATCCACTTCAATATCTTATATGAAAATCAAGTGATTATTTTATTAATAAGTGGATTCCATATGTTTTTAAATCCTAATTCATGCACGTTTAACGTCATGTGAGATGCACTCTCGTCAAAGCCGTTCATTTTAGATCCAATGTATTTTACGTGCAATGAAAAATATGTGTAGTTTTTGAAATTCGAGTATCTTATACGGAAAAGTGGTAAAATTTAGGGATTAAATGATATTTTTTTCAAAACTTAACGCTGCTGGATTTATTAAGAAATATTAATTTATTCGAAAAATGATAAAATTTAGGGACTAAATGATTTTTTTTTTCAAAACTTAATGCTGCTGGATTTATTAAGAAAAATATATTAAATATGGAATAGTAATTGGCCAATTGAGTAAAATGACAGAGCTCTTTTTGGTAATCGACCAAAAAAAAGTATAAATTGAAAGAATTAGAGGGTGGTGGTTTCATAGTTAATAAAATCAGATCGGACTGGTCAGTTGATTCAATTTAACTATGAATCAAAAGGCCAATCGATTGGTTCAACTACTGAAAATCAGATTGACAAAAAATTGAATTAAATTAGAAAATTGAAGAATCGGACAAAATCGAATTTTTTGCTAAAAAGTATAAAAAATCATTTTTTTTATATTTTCACCCACACACATATATTATTTATTTATTTAAAAAAATTAATATTTTAAATTTTAAGTATATCACTTAATAATTTAATATACTTATTATATTTTTGATTCATTATATATATATATATATAAATTTTTATTATTTATTTATTTAAAAAATTAGTATTTTAAATTTTAAATATATCACTTAATAATTTAATATATTTATTATCTATTTGAATTTATTATAATTAAATATAATTATACTCATATACGCAAGGTTAATATTTATTGTGTTTACTTCATTAGTACTCTATCTAAACATGAAATTATTTTTATATTTCTAACATATGATATTCAAATATTCATAATTAATCACTTGTAATAATAAAATTAAAATTAAATTTTATAATTTATTATTAAAATATTTATGATATATATTTAATTTTTGATAAATATTTTTTTAATTTTTATATAATAATATTTAAAAATTATAATATTTATAATATTTTAAAAATTAAAAAAATTTTGGTTAAATGCTATTGAATTGTCAAAGTACGAACCCTTCAGTTTTATTGGTCCTTTATATGACTTGGTTTTAATAATATTGAGTGGTTTTGTTTTCTGGTGCACAGATCCCAATAAGAAAAACAGAATCAATAGATGGCAGTCCTAGAATTCTGTGCCCATTGTTTGGGTTATGGGTCCTAGAATTCTGTGCCCATGGTTTGGGTTATGGCGTTCAAAGTTTAATACGCCACTTTAACTTTTCTCATTTTTTGGACACTTACTATTGCATACGGCTCCAGCCGATTTAGCCTAATTTCCTACTGCTCCAGCCGACACTTCCCCTTTGCTATCAGATTTTACTCAATCTGTTTAAATTATAATTTATAAATAAATACAAATATGATTTATTTTTAATCTGCAAAAAATGCATTCATGCATATATATAAACTAAATGGTTTTTTTTTTCCTTTTATACAAAGGCAGAGACATTATGTGAAAATAAAGGCCTTTTCGTATTTACAATTAATAGATCATATTAAAAAAAATAAGATATAAAATTTTAATTTGTCCATAATATTTTGTTGAAAGAATTAATTTACACTTGCCGTATTTTTTTCTATTTGATTTACCCTTTTTCATTCTTTTCCTCCAAGATATTTTTTCGTGTTATTTTGATTGTTTAAAATTAAATTTTTATTCAAGTTAATTTCTTTTTTTTTTCCTAAATTAATTTTTTAAAATAATTTTTTTTTTACAAATTTAAAAATAAGTTTTTAAAACTTATAAAATCACCCCAAAATATTTCTTTCAAGACTCTCATACCAATCAATATGGGCTTGCTCTATATTAGAAACTTTCTAACTATTTTAGACAAAATTATACAGTTACTCAGTGATTTTAAATTTATTTTCGAGAGTGAATTTTAAAATTTTGACTTTCTCAATTTTTATATTCATTAAAATATTTTGAAAGGTTATTGAAATTGAAACTTTTTGTTTCATATTGCCAAAAAGAATTTAGGAGACACTAATAAATTTTTCAAAACCTTTTTATCCTTGAAAATGATTTAAGAGTTTTTACCTATTTCTAGAATTCAAAATTTTTAAACACACCCAAAGTTCAGTCCAACCGATTCTAAATTAATATAGGATGTTTAGGAAAGATAGACCAGACCCAATTTCAGGCCTGCCTATGATTTGGTTTGGTGGGCTTCGATTTAGTTCAGTTTTTACAGTAAAAAAATATTAAAGTAAAAAAAATAAAAGTAGTGTCAAATGAATATTTATTAATTTTTTATTAAAATTAAATATATTAAATATAAATTATTAAATAAAAATAAAAAAGATTATATTTTCATCTAAATATTCATATTTGTACCAAATAAATATTTATTGTTAATTATCAATTATACAACAAATTTAATTTTTAATTTAATTATTAATACTTTACTACTCAATTTAATAAATTTATATTTTAATTCATTTCTAAATTTTAATTTTATACACAACAAATTAATTTATCAATTATACAACAAATTTTATTTTTAATTTAATCACTAATACTCTACTACTCAATTTAATAAATTAAAGATTTAAATTTATATTTTAAATCACTTCTAAATTTTAATTTTAATTCACTTATAAAAAAATTAAAGTAAAAAAATTGAGAATACTAATACTCTACTACTCAATTTAATAAATTAAAGATTTAAATTTATATTTTAATTCATTTCTAAATTTTAATTTTAATTCACTTGTAAAAAAATTAAAGCAAAAAATTGAGAACACTAATACTCTACTACTCAATTTAATAAATTAAGGATTTAAATTCGTATTTTAATTTACTTCTAAATTTTAATTTTAAATCACTTGTAAAAAAATATAGTAAAAAAATTGATAACACTAATACTCTACTACTCAATTTAATAAATTAAGGATTTAAATTTTTATTTTAATTCACTTCTAAAACTAATATTGTACTACTCAATTTAATAAATTAAGGATTTAAATTTATATTTTAATTCACTTGTAAAAAAAATTAAAGTAAAAAAAATTGATTCTACTAGTCAATTTAATAAATTAAGGATTTAAATTTATATTTTAATTTATTTCTAAATTTTAATTTTAATTCACTTGTAAAAAAATTAAAGTAAAAAATTGAGAACACTAAAATTCTACTACTCAATTTAATAAATTAAGGATTTAAATTTATATTTTAATTCACTTGTAAAAAAATTAAAGTAACAAAATTGAGAACCAAAATTATGTACCTACAACGATTTGAACTCAAAACCTGATAATCTTCATAGAGTTTCACACCACTGCTAAGCTAGAATGTCTAATTTGATATTATAATACTATAAAATACATATATTTAAAAATTTCGATCGGTTCGATTCCTTTGATTTTACAATTTTAAGAACCAAACTTATTAAACCGATTTTATATTTCGATTCAGAATTGAATTAACCGTACTAATCGAGCAACTGGATCAAAATTCATTCGGTTCGATTATGTGAACCCCTAGTATTAGGATGAGCATGGACCGATTAACCGATCAATGAGCAAAAAAATTAACCAGTCCATTAATATCGATTTTTTAAAATTACTAACCATTAATCAGTCCATTACATTCGGTTAATCAGTCTATCGGTTTCGATTTTTTGGTTTGGTTAATCAATATTTTTTGGTTAACCATCAAAATTTATAATATAAAATTATATAAAAAAATTAGACAAAGTTTAATTCAATTTTTAATGTGTAAAGTAATTTAATATAAAAATTACAAAATAAATATAATTTATTAGTCAAAATTCATGTTTTATAAATTAATAGCTAATATTATAAAATAGATTTGATATTTATTGAAAATTACTATATTTGATTTTAAGTCAAATAAAATTTTGGATAATAATATAATTAAATGCTATTAAGTAAAAAATGAACACCAATATATGATAAAAAATATATATATAAAAATTAATTGCATACTATAAATAAATATTACTATATAATTAAAGAGAATGTATAATATAAATTTAGTTTAAAGTATTATATAAATTTTATAGGAAAATATAAACAATTAAGATATAAAAATACAAATATAACTTATATATATTTTAAAGTATTATTTTCTGTAAATTTTAGAGAGAAATAGAATATATATATATGAACTGGTTAACCATTGACTAACGGTTAGCCGGTACTTAAAAACCTAAACTGTAACCATTAATAAAAAATGTAAAAATTAAAAATCGTAACCGAGTTTATCGGATCGGTTAACCATAAAAATCGATTCAATTTTGAATCAATTTTACGGTTAACCATATTTTCGAATTTTTTTACTCACCCCTACCTAGTATCCACCCTCCTTTTTTTAATTCTATTTCTTCCTCTTTCCCAATTCCCACCCTTTCTCCCATCGTTTTCTTTCTCTCCACCTTTTTCTCTCTTTTTTACTCCTTAAAATTTGAAATACCTGTTAGGAATGGCTCATATACTAGCCGAGAGACAAATGCTAGAGCAGAGCAGAGTGTTTGCTCAGGATGTTAGAGTGAATCTATCCATTCGGGGAAGCCGATCGGAAGGACAAAGTGAGTCTATCCAATCAGAGCATAGCGCTTGGGAGAGCTGAACACTCGGAAGAGCAGACAGGTCGATCAAAAGAGCAGGAACAATTTGTCTAAGTTGTGTGTGAATGCGGCTAGAGTTCAAGTGGGTTTGGAAGATCACGTTAACGTGTGTAGGGTATGGGACAATTACGTAAATTCATACCAAGAGGGTTATGTATAAATAATGAAGTTGTAACCTAATTTGAGTATCCTTTTTCTCTATAATAAAAACAACAACTGCTCTTGAGGGCGTAGGTACATTGCCGAACTTCGCTAAATCCCTGTGTTTTCTATTTTTTCTTGCTTATTTGTTAATATTCCTGTAATTATTTAGCCTTGATTTCTCAACAATTGGTATCAGAGAAAGGTTGAGATGGCTATGTCAGGTGAAAATTTTAAAGTAGTGAAGTTTGACGGACAAGGTAACTTCGGATTGTGACAAACAAGGGTAAAGGATCTATTGGCGCAACAAGGGATTCTGAAGGCTTTGTGAGCATAGAAATCAAAAACTATAGAGGATGAAGATTGGGAAAAGTTGCAGCAGCGAGCGGCGGGAACCATTAGGTTATATCTAGCAGATGAAATTATGTATCATGTAATGAATCTGACATCTCTAGGAGAAATATAGAAGAAATTGGAAAGTCAATTGTCAAAATCTCTAACGAATAAATTGTATTTGAAGCAAAGACTATATGGCTTGCAGATGCAGGAAGGTTACTTGTTTGTTAATATTCCTGTAATTATTTAGCCTTGATTTCTCAACAATTGGTATAAGAGACAGGTTGAGATGGCTATATCGGTACAAAATTCGAAGTAGTGAAGTTTGACAGACAAGGTAACTTCGAATTGTGGCAAACAAAGGTAAAGGATCTATTGGCGCAGTAAGGGATTCTAAAGGCTTTGCGAGCACAGAAACCAAAAACTATAGAGGATGAAGATTAGGAAGAGTTGCATCAGTGAGCGGCGGGAAGCATTAGACTATATATGGCAGATAAAATTATGTATCATGTAATGAATCCGACATTTCCAGGAGAAATATGGAAGAAATTGGAAAGTTAGTTTATGTCCAAATCTCTAACGAATAAATTGTATCTGAAGCAAATGCTGTATGGCCCGAAGATGCAGGAAGGTTCAGATTTATCACAACACGTGAATATCTTCAATGAAATAATTACGAATTTAGCTCGGTTTGATGTGAGTATTGAGGATGAAGACAGAGCAATGATTATATTATGTTCGCTGCCTTTTTCTTATGAACACCTGGTGACAACTCTTATATATGGGAAAGAAACTATCAAAGTTGAAAAGATTACTGCAGCCTTATTAGCTCATAACCAACAAAAATAGAATGCAGGAAAAAGCTGTCATGGTAACAATTTATATGTTAAGGATAATCAGAATCATGAAAGAAAGATAGACAAGAAGGGTTCTAACAAATAAAATTCCAGATCAAAGTCAAAGGGCAAGCAGACGATTCATTGCTACAAGTGCAAGGAGCCAGGACATATGAAGAAAGACTGTCCAAAGCTGAAACAACAAACCGATGAGAAGTCGGTGAATATGGCATAAAGTAAAAATTCAGATGGCAATGATGGTGATATGCTTGCATAGATTCTTGACTTTGGATGCTCCTACCACATAACATCTAACAGGGAGTGGTTCACATCATATCGGTCGGTTAATTCTGGTTCAGTCTATCTAGGTGATGATAGATGCTGCAATATTGCTGGTATTGGTGAAGTTAGAATTAATACGTATGAAGGTATTGTTAAAGCATTATGTGATGTTAGGCATATACCAGATTTTAATAAGAATCTAATTTCTTTAGGCACCTTGCATAAGAATGGTTTCATTCCTAAAGCATATGAGGATAGGAAGACTATTAGAATTGTAAAGGGTGTATTGATTATGATGAAAGAAAAGCTAATTGCGGGGAATATCTATAAACTGTTAGGGAGTACAATTGTAGGTGGAGTTTATTCTGTTGAGTCATATGATGATAATACAAAACTATGGCACATATGTCTTGGTTATCTTAGTGAACATAGGATGACTGAATTGCATAAAATAAATTTATTGCATGGTGTTAAAAGTTGCAAGCTTGATTTTTGTAAGTTTTGTGTCTTTGAAAAGCAGACTAGAGTTAGTTTTGCGACCGATAAGCACAAATGTCTAAGGAATTCTTAACTATATACATTCTGATATGTGGGGTCCTACAAGAAAATTGTCATTAGGTGGATCTCAGTATTATGTTACTTTTATTGATGATTTTTCTAGAAAAATTTGGGTGTATTTATTGAGACGAAAATCAAAAGTTTTCACCAAATTCAAGCTGTGGAAGGCTGAGGTGGAGAACCAAACTGGTAGAAATATCAAGTATTTGAGATCAAAAAATGGCACTGAATACATAGATTTACAGTTTCAGAAATTTTATGAGGAGCATGGGATTCAAAGGTATTTTTTGGTGCGTAAGACACCATAGCAGAATGGTGTTGCCGAATGGATGAACAGGTTCTTGATCGAATGGGCAAAATGCTTGAGACCGAATGTCGGTCTTCCTAAAAGCTTATAGGTGAAGGCTGGAGTATGGTGTGCTACCTTATCAATAGATCACCACACATATCATTGGATGGTAAGGTTACAGAAGAAGTATGGATAGGTTATGCGATTCATTTTAATCACTTATGCATCTTTGGTTGTCTTGCTTATCTGCATGTACCTAGTGAAAAAAGATCAAAACTTAATCCAAAGCCCAAAAAGTGTATTTTTCTTGGATACAAGAGAGGTGTCAAATGATACAAGTTTTGGAATACTAAATGCAAAGAAAATAGTGCTCAGTAAATATACCATTTTTGATGAGCAGTTTATGTTGCAGCTGACTAAAATAAAGTGCCAAAAGAGAGCTCTAGTTCAGAGATGGTGCAGATGATTTAGAAAGACATCTAGTAGCAGTCGACCGGGTTGAAAGTTCAAGTTGAACAACTGATGGTTCTAATATAGATGATCTGTAAGATTATAATCTAGCCTGAGATAAAGAGAGAAGCACCAATATAAGGCCTCCGACCAGATTGGATTTTAAAGATATGGTCTATTTTGCACTTCTAATAAGTAACGAAGATCCAACTACCTTTCAAAGCACTATTTCTAGCTAGGAGAAAGAGACATGGATGGGTGCAATGGTTGAGGAGATGGAGTCTTTACAGAAAAATCATACATGGGAGCTCGATCGGCTTTCTGAGGGAAAGAAGGCTATTGGATACAAGTGGGTGTACAAAAGGAAACCAGTAGTATTAGAAAAAGAAGAAAAAAGGTTCAAAACTCAATTGGTAGCAAAAGGATTTGCATAACAGAAGGGGATAGATTATGATAAAAATTTTTCTCCTGTGGTTAGGTATACTTCAATTAGGACAGTACTTGCATTAGTAGCTAGTTGAAATTTGCATATAGAGCAAATGGATGTTAAAATTGCTTTTCTGCATGGTGATCTAGAGGAGTAAATTTACATGTAGTAGCCAGAAGTGTTTAATGAGCATCTGGTCTGCAGATTAAAAAATTATTGTATGGATTAAAACATTCTCCAAGACAATGGTACAAGCAATTTGACTCCTACATGATTCAGATCGATTATAGGCGACGTGAGTACGATTGTTTTATTTATATTAAGAGCCTTAATGATGGTTCTTTTATTTTTCTATTACTGTATGTTGACGATATGTTGATTGTTGCAAAAAATATGCAAGGTGTTCTTGATTTGAAAGCTTTGTTAAGCCTGGAACTTGATATGAAAAACTTAGGTGCTGCGAAGAAAATTCTTGGAATGGAGATTCACAGGGATAGAGGCTCAAGGAATCTGTGGTTATCTCAACAAGGCTATGTTGAAAAAGTATTAGACAGGTTCGGGGATGAGAAAAGCAAAACCAGTGAGCACTCTATTGGCAAATCATTTTAAGTTTTCATCCGATCAGTGCCCTAAGATAGATAGAGAAAATGAAGATATGGCAAAGGTTCCATATGCCAGTGCGATCCGATGCTTAATGTATGCAATGGTGTGTACTCAACCCGACCCGGCTCATGCGATTAGTCAAGTCTGCAAATACATGTCTAAACCAGATAGGCAACATTAGGAAGCAGCCAAGTGGATTTTTAGGTATATGAAGGGTACGATCGGGTATGAAATAGTCTTTGGGAGTCAGCAGGATAATCTTTATGTTGTGGGATATGTGGATTCAGACTATGCTGGTGATTTAGATAATAGAGGGTTGATGACTGAGTATGTCTTTACTCTAGGTGGTGGGCCTATATGTTGAAAATCAACAGTTCAATCTATTATGGCATTATCCACAACTGAAACTGAGTACATGGCAGTAGGTGAAGCTGCTAAAGAAGCATTATGGCTTACTGGGATAGTGAAGGAACTGGGCATTCACCAAGTTGGAGTCCAATTGAATTGTGATAGTCAAAGTGCTATTTATTTGGCTAAAAACCAAGTTTACCATGCTAGAACTAAGTATATTGATGTGAGATATCACAAGATTAGAGAACTGATTGCATCTAGTGAGATACTGTTACATAAGGTTCACATTAGTAAGAATGCAGCTGATATGTTGACAAAGCCAGTTACTACCAATAAGTTCATACATTGCTTGGACTTGTTGAATGTTTGTAGTTGCTAGATAGCATGGTTGCCCTACCCATTCAAGTGTGTGAGAAATTCTATGATTTTATCTCTAAAGGGGCTTCATATTCGCCAAGGTGGAGATTTGTTAGGAATGACTCATATACTAGCTGAGAGATAGATGTTGGAGCGGAGCAGAGTGTTTGGTCGGGATGTCACAGTGAATCTATCCACTCGAGGAAGCCGATCGGAAGGACAAAGCGAGTCTGTCCAGTCGGAGCATAGCACTCGGGAGAGCTGAATGCTCGGAAGAGCAAACAGTCCGATCGGAAGAGCAGGAACAATCTATCTAAGTTGTCTGTGAATGCGGCTAGAGTTCAAGTGGGTTTGGAAGAACGCGTTAATGCTTGTAGGATATGGGATAATTACGTAAATTCATACCAAGAGGGTTATGTATAAATACTGAAGTTGTAACCTAATTCGAGTATTCTTTTTCTTTATAATAAAAACAACAGCCGCTCGAACTTCGTTAAATCCCTAAGTTCTCTATTTTCTCTTGCTTGTTTGTTAATATTTTTGTAATTATTTAGCCTTGATTTCTCAACAATACATTTTCACTATCTACAAAAATATTGATAGAAGATATTTTTAATTTATTTTTTGTTGAATTTTAAATTATAAAATTTTAATTAAATATTTGTTCAATTTGAAAAAAGTGTAAGATTATAATTATATTTATTTTTATAATGAACTTTAGTTTAGGAAATGATAACAATCGAATTTTAATTTTAGATTTGTTTAAAAAAAATATAAGATTCAATTTAAATGCATATTCTAAATTAAAACATATCAGATATAGGAATTCATTTGAAATTGAATTCCACGTGAAATTTATTTCAATGTGTTAAATTTCTGGTTTCCAAACATGCTGTAAAAACTAAAAATTTTCAAAATTATTTAACCTAGATTAAGGTGGAGCTGAGATTTGTCACAAGAAGTATTAGACAACAGCTGGCTGGCTAAGATCGAGAGTCAATTACACCCATAAAATATTAGGTGGTTGCATTGTGAATATGTGACATTATAAAGTTTATTTATTGATTAGTTATTTCAAAGTTGATTGAAACATGATATGACACTTACTATTCTCATAGCCACACAACAATCTTCAACTTGAAGAAACATCCCCATTTATCACTTAATTAACTTCACTCTCCTGTAAAAAGAAAAGGCTAGCTTTCTTTGACAATTTTCAATCTAATTAATTCATATGACAATGATTTAAATCTTTTATTGAAATAATAATGATTTACACCTATCTATATCTCATGCCTAATGTTTGTCAGAAACTTAAAACTATAAATCAAAGCATATCAAACAATTATCAATGTAAGTTGGCCGGAGTGAAAATTGCTCTGTTCGCTTAAATAAGTAATACCTGATTTAAATTTTTGTAGATGCAATAAATTTCGTTGAAAGAAATTTCTGCAATTGTACATGATGGTATCTCGAGTACGGATTAATATGAATATAATATAATTTAAATATATCTTCCGTCAGTACGAACTTGCTTATGATACTATATATATATATATATATATATATATATATATATATATATATATATATATATATATATATATATATATATATATATATATATATATATCAAAAAATTGCAAGCACCTTAAAAATAGGGATAAGAGACAAGTTTATCCAAATATTAAAAATAGTACATATTTATTCATTAAATATATTTTTAGATTAAAATAATCCTCTTCGTTACATAATCGGATAAATTTTTTTTATCAAAACTAATGAAATTATGAGTAAGTAAATATAAACATACATGTTAGATTGATTTAAGTGACCTAAACTTGTTATATGTATATTGTAAATTAATGTTTAACTTTTTTACAATTAGACAATTTCTATTTGCTTATTTGTAATTATGTTATTTTGACAAGTTTAGCACTATAAATTTCAACTATTTTTTTGAAAATTAAAAAAAGGATGTCAATTTATTGTATACATATGGCAAACTTATATGCCTTCAATAAGCTTATTATGTATTTTTCTGTTTACAAAATAGTTAGAGCAGTTTTAGTAAAAAAAAAATATTTAAGAGTAAATGTGTACCATTTTCAATGTTTTAAAGATAAATTTCACAAAAAAAAAATTAGGAGCAAATAAAAATAAATTTACTATTTTTTTTAAAAAACAGTGTTTTATCTAAATCCAAAAATAAGAGTCATCTCATGTCATGTTATATTAATTGTGTCCTTTCAGTTATTTTACTCATGTTATACAATACTTTTGCAAATGGGGATCAAAATTGCATACAGTTTTTGTGGTTTGAGTAATTTTTAAATTTAATTATAGTGCTAATCTAAATAATAATTTAAAAAATATTTTTATTATAAAAAATCATCTATAATTCAAACAATTAAAATTTTATTTTCGTTTTTATTCAATTAAAATTCAAATTTCATTATTTTTCGCTCTCAAAATATATATTAGCATAAAATCTTTTATTGCCAGTTAAAAATATTGAAGAGAAACGAATAATGATGAGTAATTGTAAAAGGAAATTATGGACAAAAAATATATTAATGAAGTTATTAAATATTTTTAAAAGATAAAACTGAAATATATATTATTAATTTTATATTAAAATTTTATAAAATGACAATTTAATGAATTAAATAAATTATTTAAAAAAAGTAATAATTGAATGAAAAAATTTATTTTTGCAAAAATTGAAAAACTAGTGGGACATGGTAAGTAACATTTAGTGTAAGCAAAATTTTGGTACCAATTAGCATATTCCTTGTAAAATGTCACAAGTTGGATTGTATGCTTAATTGACATGACATACGACCTACCTCATTTATGCTAAAGACAAAACACAAAAACCCCACATTTTTTATTTTTATTTTTTTGCAAAAGACAAAAACCCACATAACATATAAATATAGCTATCAATATCGATTTGATATGGGCACGTATATTATATTATATCTAATGCGTATAAATTTATAAAACATTCAAATTTTACTATTATATTGAAAATTAATTGCAATCCTTTTCTCGTACAAAGAAAGTTAATTGCAATGATTTTTTTTTTTTAACGCTCTTTCCGTCACACCATAAAAAGCAATTTTGAAGAAAATTTTTATTTCATTTCAGTTATCATTTTATAAAATTAAATAATAACAATCTTATAAAAAAATTTAATATTTTCTATTCTTATTTATTAAAATATCTTAGATTTATGTAAATTTTAATAGTTTTTTTTTTTATATTTCCGCACAACTTTACGAATAAAAGAATAGAAAAAACTATATTTTTATCCTTATCTTCAACCATTATCTTGATTTATGTGTGTAATATACATTATTGAATAACTATACATTGATTGACAATATATTAAGAAAAATATCGGTAAAGTTTTATCTTTAAATTAATCTAACTAATATATATATTTTTAATTTATTTGGAAAAGAATCAAACATTTATTTATCTCGAATGAGTATTATAAATTTAAGACTTGATTATTGACTTAATAGTGTTGAACTTTGAGGGCACCTTTAGTTTGAAAATGGCTATTGGATAATAAGTCATCGGTAAGTGAGATCGACTGAAGGTAATTACTTTATAAGATTGAAGTCGTTTCTTTAATAAAGGATCTTATCTATATACCAAAGATAGTTGACTTGTATGTGCAATTTTGTTGTCACCGCCAGCAAAGCAATCGAATTGCTACGGGTCTCAGTATTTTGAATTGTGATCGAATTAAAATTATTTGTCGATAGTTGAAGATATTTTGAATAATCAACTTAGATTAACTCATGATACTATTAATTAAGTCGGATTCAAGTCACTTATCAAATATATAGATAGACAGATGGAAAGGAAAGGGTGAGTAGGGTTTGAAATTGATATTTTCTATTTCATTAAAATCAAAATTTACCACTGAAATATTTCCAAATGAATTCCCTGTATACATATTGTTACAAGAGAGTCGTAATTTATAATTTAATTTGAAATGCTGAAAGAAGAATTGAATCAGAAATATCCCATATTTTTAATCGAGTGTTGGCACTATTTTTATTAAGTGAATCGGGCATACGAGTAATTATTGTCCAAGACCAGCTGATAAGTAACCTTTTTATTTTTATTGTGGTTGAGATTGTTGTGAAATTTAGATGTTTATGATAGAAGATTTTTAGAACTTACATGCTAGGTACACTACAAAAAAACTGTCAATTAGCGACGGAATCATTTTCGTCGCTAATTTTGCGACGGATTAGCGACTGTTTTATAATTCCGTCGCGGAAAGGATATTTTCTATTTTTTGCGACAAATTAGCGACGAAATTAAAAAACAGTCGCTAATTATTGGCGGGAAATGTACGCGCCATGTTTTGCGACGGAATTAGCCACAAATAGATCCGTCGCTAAATTTTCTAATTTTTTATTCATAAAATTAGTTCCAGAAAAATTAGCGACGAAAGTTTTAGTCGCTAATTTAGGAGGGAAAATTGAGCGCCTTTTTGCGACGGTTTAGCGACGAAAATTTTAGTCGCGTCGCTAATGTAAGAGGGAAAATTTTATTCGCTAATGAAATTTTAGTCGCTAATCCATCGCAAATAAAGTAAAAAATAATTTTTTTTAGAAATTAAAAATTTATTTTATAACTGAAAATTAGAAATTATTTTATTAGTTGATAATAATTTTTTAACAATTATACCAAAATCTAAATTTATTTATTTAGAAAAATTACATTTTTAATAATAATATTAATAAACTAATTATTAAGATTATTATATATTTGCGTGTTCAAGATTAATAAAAATAAATATTTATAAAAAAAATAATATAAATTTTATTATTTCATTTAAAATAATAATAAAAAAATTTGTAATTTATATTTAATTTATAAAAAAAGACATTCATGGTATAGCTATTGTATATATTGTTGATGATTTTTGCAATATCTCAATAACTGTTAGTTTAGTTGGTGTAAATTGTAAACTAGTTCAAAATGATGACTTATCAAATATATGCAACCAAACCCATAAATAAATGATTTCTTTTTATGTTTGTATTTGTTAGACGTGTTAGTCAATTATCAGTTCTAATAATTCAATTATGCATGAAATTCACTATTTAATAAAATAAAATAATCTTTCGTGAAATTATATTCTTGGTCATTATCAAATTCTCTAACAATACATGATTATTAGCTTAGAACGATAATATAACACAGTTTCCTCGATTTATTTAAACATAAATTTTCTATACACACACACACACACATTGAACAACTTTTATATGAAATAGTGTAAGTAAAGATTCAACGGTTAAGTATTTGTCGTTAGATCGGCCTGATTTTTGGTGAGTACATTCGAAACTCCTTGTTGTTAATTTTAAACGGTAAAGATTAGTTTTTAAGGTCTGTAAGTTTAATTTTTGTTGCAAAAAAAAGGTTGTTTTATGGATTTTTTACGTAATGACCAGTTTTGTATACGAAAACGATCGAAAAATCATTTGCCGTTAGATTAGCCTGTTTTGTGGTGAGTATGTTCGAAACTCCTTGTTGTTAATTTTTGACGGTGAAGATTAGTTTTTAAGATCTATAAGTTCGGTTTTTGTTGCAAAAAAGAGGTTATTTCTGGATTTTTTTACGTAATGACTAGTTTTGTATACGAAGACGTTCGAAAAATTATTTGCCGTTAGATTGGCCTGATTTTTGGTGAGTACGTTCAAAACTCCTTGTTGTTAATTTTGAACGATGAAGATTAGTTTTTAAGGTTTGTAAGTTCAGATTTTGTTGCAAAAAAATGTTATTTTCTGGATTTTTTACGTAATGACCAGTTTTGTATACGAAGACGATCGGAAAATCATTTACCGTTAGATTGGCCTGATTTTTGGTGAGTACATTCAAAGCTCCTTGTTGTTAATTTTAGACGGTGAAGATTAGTTTTTAAGATCTGTAAATTCAGTTTTTGTTGCAAAAAAAAGACTGTTTTCTAAATTTTTTACATAATGACCAATTTTGTATTTGAAGACGATCGAAAAATTATTTGACGTTAGATCGGCCTAATTTTTGGTGAGTACATTCGAAACTCCTTGTTGTTGATTTTGGATGGTGAAGATTAGTTTTTAAGGTCTGTGAGTTCGGTTTTTGTTGCAAAAAAGAGGTTAATTTATGAATTTTTTACGTAATGACCAGTTTTGTATACGAAGACGACCGGAAAATCATTTGCCGTTAGATTGGCTTGATTTTTGGTGAGTATATTCAAAGCTCCTTTTTGTTAGTTTTGGACGGTAAAGATTAGTTTTTCAGATCTGTAAGTTCAGTTTTTGTTGCAAAAAAAGGCTGTTTTCTGGATTTTTTACATAATGACCAATTTTGTATGTGAAGACGTTCGAAAAATCATTTACCGTTAGATCGACCTGATTTTTGGTGAGTACGTTTGAAACTCCTTGTTGTTAATTTTGGACGGTGAAGATTAGTTTTTAAGATCTGTAAGTTCAATTTTTATTGCAAAAGAGAGGTTGTTTTTTGGATTTTTTATGTAATGACCAGTTTTATATACGAAGACGATCGGAAAATCATTTGCCGTTAGATTGGCCTGATTTTTGGTGAGTACATTTGAAACTCCTTTTTGTTAATTTTGGACGGTGAAGATAAGTTTTTAAGATCTGTAAGTTCAGTTTTTATTGTAAAAAAGAGGCTGTTTTCTGAATTTTTTACATAATGACCAATTTTGTATACGAAGACGATCGAAAAATCATTTGCCGTTAGATCGGCCTAATTTTTGTTGAGGCCCTTTGGTTTTCTATAATTTTTGTTAATCTAAATTAGTTGTTAATCTAAATGTTATTTTCTGGATTTTTTACGTAATGACCAGTTTTGTATACGAAAACGATCGAAAAATTATTTGTCGTTAGATTAGCCTGATTTTTGGTGAGGACGTTCAAAACCTCCTTGTTATTAATTTTGAACGGTGAAGATTATTTTTTAAGGTCTGTAAGTTCAGTTTTTGTTGCAAAAAAGAGGCTGTTTTCTTGATTTTTTACGTAATGACCAGTTTTGTATACGAAGGCGATCGAAAAATCATTTGCCGTTAGATTGGCCTGATTTTTGGTGAGTATGTTCAAAACTCCTTGTTGTTAGTTTTGAACGGTGAAGATTAGTTTTTAAGGTCTGTAAGTTCAGTGTTTTTTGTAAAAAAGAGGCTGTTTTCTGAATTTTTTACGTAATGACCAGTTTTGTATACGAAAACGATCGAAAAATTATTTGCCGTTAGATTAGCCTGATTTTTGGTGAAGACGTTCAAAACTCCTTGTTATTAATTTTGAACGGTGAAGATTAGTTTTTAAGGTCTATAAGTTCAGTTTTTGTTGAAAAAAAGAGGTTGTTTTCTTGATTTTTTACGTAATGACCAGTTTTGTATACGAAAACGATCGAAAAATCATTTGCTGTTAGATTGGCCTGATTTTTGGTGAGTACGTTCAAAACTCCTTGTTGTTAATTTTGAACGGTAAAGATTAGTTTTTAAGGTCTGTAAGTTCAGTGTTTGTTGCAAAAAAGAGGCTATTTTCTGGATTTTTTTACGTAATGACCAGTTTTGTATACGAAGACGAACGGAAAATCATTTGCCGTTAGATTGGCCTGATTTTTGGTGAGTACATTCGAAACTCCTTGTTGTTAATTTTGGGTGGTAAAAATTAGTTTCTAAGATCTATAAGTTCAGTTTTTGTTGCAAAAAAAAGGTTGTTTTTTGGATTTTTTACATAATGACCAATTTTGTATGTGAAAGACGGTCGAAAATCATTTGCCGTTAGATCGGCCTAATTTTTGGTGAATACGTTCGAAACTCCTTGTTGTTAATTTTGAATGGTGAAGATTAGTTTTTAAGGTCTGTGAGTTCGGTTTTTGTTGCTAATAAAAAATAATTTAAATACAAAATTATATAATTAAAAAAATTAAGTTTATTATCTCTTTGCTAATAAAAAATAGTTTTTTGTAAGAGTTTTTATATATTATTAATAGTAAAGTATTATATGAACCCTTTATTATTATATATTATAATTATTTAGTGTAGATAATAATTTTTGTCAATTTCCCCCAAATATTAAATTATTTGTTTAAAAAATTTAAATTGTTAATAATAATAATAATAAACTAAATATTACAATTATTATATAATTACATTATGAAAATTAGTATAAATAAATATTTATAAAATAATAATATAAAATTTATTATCTCATTTAAAATAAATAAATTTTTTAATTTATTTTGTTAAAAATAAATATTAAATTATTAAGAATTCTAATTATAGATATTTACCAAACCATCCTTAACTATAAATACAAAATGTGAAAATTGATAGGGACATTTTAGTATTTTTGAAAATTAACCCTAGGTATAAAAGCTACTTTTACTCTTCTTTTCTACCCATCTCTTTGCCCCCCTTTGCCAAACCCTAGACTGAAGAAGACCGGACCTCTCGATCCGACCATCTCCTCGCTCTAGCCCGCCGCTCTCACAGACCTCCAGTTTCAGCACTCTCTGCCGTCCGATTGTTGTCTATGTTCGCCGCTGCCTCCACTCTCTGCATCCTCGTTGTCTTCTCCCTAACGGCCTGTTGTAGTTACTTCGCAGAGCCAAGTGCAGCAGCAGCCACAGGTGGTAGCGATTTTGGCAGCGCCGCCACAGCAGCTTCCACCTATTAAACCTGTGTAAGTTTTCATGTGTTCTGTAGTCTTCAACTGAATTTAAGTTTCTGAATCTCTTACAATCTTGGAAATGGTCCTAAAAATAACCATTAGTGCGTGAACTTGCGCAAGATGATTTTCAGGGACAACATTAAGATGCTCATGACATAGAATTTATAGGCCTTCTCTATTATTATAAAGTGTAATAATGCTGTGCATCAAACACGAATTCATGATCTAGAATCAATATCCCGCATAGCTTATTTTGGGTTCAGAAAGCTGTTTCTGGAAGCTTGTTGAGAGAGTTTTAAAATTGTCTAATGTGAGGGGCTGCCAGTTGTAGTTTAGTGGATGTTTGACTCTTTGTTTAAAGTTCACAAGCCGTGCCGATGGCAATTGTTATCTTTGTGTACTAAAATTTTGTTCTTTTTGAGAAGGTTTTATCTTATTACTCTTTTGTCTTCAGAAAATGGATATGTGAGAAATATGGTTTCTAGTTTATGCCTGGCATTGTGAAATGTACTGCTGCTATTTATTTATGCATTTAATTTTAAAATCAGCTACTTCACCTTCTTGCTTCTTTTTTATGAGCAAGCTGCTAATGAATGTGATACTTTGGAACTAAAAATGTGGTCAAGTTTCAATGAAAGGGATTAGTATGTTAAAATCAGGGAGTTTATATTCTTTACTGTTTCCAAAGGCTCCTTTTATGCAGAAATTGTTATAGAGTATATGGTTATGCTGTACTAGCTTTTAGAATGAAATGACATAAAATGTTATTCATAGAATAAATTTGCAGATCTTGAGGGGTATATATATATATTTTTTAATTTTTATAGTTGTAAATAATGGCCACTGAGAGGTATATATATTTAACTCAAAGCCTTTATATACTGTTGATGATGCATTTCAGATAAAATCAAAGCCTAGTGTTTTAGAATTCATTAAATCAGAATTATTTGCATTGAAAATCTATCATGTGACAATAGTCTTACAGCATAGATTTAGCAATTAAAATTTTAGTTTTTTGGTTCTGTTGCAGTTGATTTAAATAAGAGCTGAAAAATAGTTAATAGTTATATTTCTCCAATAAGGATAAACTTCATGACCATAGATAGCATTGGGTACTGATTTATATGAAAAGGCTAATCCTTTTGCTGCCCCTTGTGCAAATTTAAATGATTAATAGTTATAAGCATATGTTTTGATTACATGCAGGCATAAGGTGAAAGATGGATCATTTTGTGGATTGGCAATTCTTGATGCAAGGTGAATATTATTTAGCATTTTTCTTTTTGAGATAACTTGGTTGTGTTTACTCTTTTTTTTTTCCTTTGGGAATGATCTTTTTGTTTGACTTCTTTAATGGTTCTATTGTAATAGAATATGAGCTGGATATACTTTTGAGCATTTATCTATTTTTTGAATGCAAGCTTCTGATTGTAATTGAAATGTATTTTTGCACCATTTCTTTATTGTCTATTTTACTACTGGTTTTCAAGATTGGTTTATATATTTGCTTGGGCCCATGCATGTAAATTGTGAACTATTGTTAAATTGGTTGGGAATATTGTATCAAATATGTCTATATATTTGTAATTAAAGTTTTAGTTGACGGGGGATATCGCATCAAATGTAAATATTTGTAATGAAAATCTGTAATAATTTTATTGGCAGTTTCATTTCTTATTAATTCTCTTCCATGTTGGCCTACGATAAATATTGCAAGCATTTAACTGAAGTGATTGTATTATTGTATTTGTATTTTAGTGATGGGAATGGCATAGTGATATTTTCTTTTTACTGGGGTTATAACATATATTTCAACTGTTAAAATGTTGATTACAGTAGGGGGTGGGTGGGAAAGAGTCATGTAAGCCTTTTTACTTATGTACTAAAATTTTTTGTCACAATTTAGAAGCTTGTTTTCAGTTAAAATGTTGTACCATCATTCAGAAGTTAGATTTAAGATACAAATATTTTTCTTTATTTTTATTTGAACATGCAGGCAGATGCTGCCTTAGTGCTGCTGGGGAGCATTACTTCAAGTGTAAGTATTGGAAATATCTCCTCTGCGACCTTGTTAAGTATGATAATTTCCACTGAAATGAAGATGAAGCTTTTAATTTATTGAAATGAATTGACAATTTCTTCTCATCTATATTCTCTTTAATATATTCTTGTGTCTTTTTTTTTAATTTCTTTCAGGATCTAACGAGTATATTTATTGTGCCTCAAGATGTTTGGGACCTTAAATTATTTAAGCAAGTGCCATCAAGGTAAGCACTAGTTTGTTTAATTTTGTGAATAGAAAGAGGGTTTAACAGTGAATATCTCTTTAGAAAATGTCAACACTAATCTCTGCAAAGGATACTTCATGATCATTCGTAAAAAGCACCATGAAAAAGATCATGTCTAAGATAAAGGCTGCATGGCTAAATTTAATAATAAAAAGATCCTAATATGGGATATATAATTTTGAGTCTAAGAATTTATGAATGTTGGATTTCCTTCAGAAATCAAAGAAAATGAGGAGGGAGATACATCATACTTTTGAATGATTAATGGTCACATGATATGGTTGAGTCTGATACTTGTGCTTGGCAAGCTGCATTATGCCTATGATACTTGTGCTTGGCAAGCTGTAAAATTTTTGTTTTTTCTGCTTATGCACTTTTATGTTTGCTTTATCTTCATATTCTCCTATTTTCATATCAATATTGATCTTTATATGTGCAGTTACCACGGCTATACAATGTGTACAAGCAAATGGGGACAGTTAAATCTTTTCAAAATATTCTTGATAATATTTTTATTCCACTATGTGAAGTCACAGTCAATCCAAGTTCTCATCCTCAACTATCGGTAAAAAGGGACTGTATTTAGGCTTAGGGTATATTACTACAATAATATTAGTTAGGAGCTAATTTTATATTTGATAGGAAATTGTAAAAATTTAATTTGTTATTAATTTTAGGAAAATAAATTGTATAAATAATACTTTGTTTCATATATTATTTTTTTATGTTAACTTTATATTTGTAATGAATTCATTACAAGTTATTATTTATATTTGCATCTATTATATATGAATTTTATAATATAAGATTATTATTTACAGTGTATACAAGATGAAAATTTAAAAATAGGACAAAAGAAAAATTATAATTATTCAATAATTTAGCGACAGATTCACGACAAAAACTGTTGTAACTGTATAAACATTAGAATTTAACAAATAATTAGCGACAAATATTTCGTCGCTAACTTTTACAGTAAATTTATAATTAGCGACGGACAAGTAGTCGCTAAATATTATTATCATAATTCGGCGACTAATTATGAATATAAATTAGCGACGAAATAAAAATATTAGCGACGAAACATTTCGTCGCTAAATTAGCGACTAATTTTGAATCCGTCGCTAATATATTAGCGACTGGCCTTTTAGTGACTGCTCGTCGCAGCGTCGCTAATTTAAGTTAGCGACGGAATTCTGGTAATTAGCGACGAAATTTTCCGTCGCTAATTAGCAATTTTTTTGTAGTGGTAGTTGCTTGTATTTTTTCTTTTTTTGAAAATGTTATTGTATTGAAGTTTAGAATGTCTCTCTTTTTTATGCGTGTGAAACTCTCTTCGGCATTGATGAGAGCAAAAGAAATTTAGAATAGCTTCAGTGTGCTTCGGGTAGTGATTATGGATATTTTGGTCTTTTTCTCCGAGTTTATATTTTATTTGTGAAGAAAAATAATGAAATCATTTAGGTTAATTTGTTGTTTTTAATTTAGGGTTTGTTTTTGTTTTTTAGTTTATAGAATGGGTCTAATTTTCATTAATTGTTTGATTATAATTTTGATTCTGTTTTCTTCAGTGAGTTTGGTGCCACTTTTGGGTCTTATTTGCTTTCGGAAGACTAAAAGGTGGATGATGGTGTTAATATGTGAATTGATTATGATGGGCTGAAGGATATTTGCGTTTGTTATAGGAGAGGTTCCTTCCAGAGGTGGACAAGCCAATTGGGAATTACCTGGTTGTGTTGATGATCAAGGGCTGGTTTTTTCTCATTCACTTATTTTTTTCTTTTTTCTTTTAGCAATTTTAATCTTGCTATGATGTAAATAATTCAGTAATCCTAGTCTCGTTAAAGAAGAGTGGGGTGTTTCCTCAAAATGTTACAATCTCAGCCTTACGTAGATTTTGATGAATAACAAAATAATTCATTTAAATAAAGTTTTGAATTTTTTGAGTTTATCATGTGCAGGTCCAAAATAACACTGATATAAGATCTTTTACCCAGGACATAACACTAATAGAATCATACATGATGACTTAGAATATTTTAAAGATCAAGTCACTTTTAGGAAAATATCGTAAAATTATCTATGAAAATTCACACACCCACACAAATTATTCATTTGCATAAAAATATTTTCAAAATCACATCTTTAACTTATTTAAATTTATTTCTTTCCAATAAGTAAGCTTTCCATATTTAAAAATAGGAAAGAAAAATTCTACAAGATTTTCTAACTGTTAGAAACTGGTTAAGGAAAGAATTTTTGAATAAATTTTTGGCTGTCACGTTTCAATTAAGGGAAGAAAAAATCAGATTTTTTTTTTCAAATTGATAAACACTACAAGAAAATTTGAAAATAGCAACGAAAAAAGCAATTCCATTGCTATTTAGCAACGAAAAATAGTTTTCGTTGCTAAAATTGGTTAAACTTTATAAATTTAGCAACAGAAAAATATTTGGTTATCTTCCGTTGCTAAAAGTGGAGGAAATTTTTGGCGCCATTATTTAGCAACGAAAATTAGCAACGAAATTAGTATTCCGTTGCTAATTAAGGGGGCAAAAAATGGCGAATAAAATTTGGGACGAAAATAGTAACGGAATATAATTTTCGTTGCTAATTTAGCAACGGAATGAAATTTTCGTTGCTATTTTAGTAACGAAAAATGATTTTTGTTGCTAGAATTTTATTTTGGTTGCTAAAATAGCAACTGAAATAATATTCCGTTGCTAAATTAGCAACAGAAATCTAATTCCGTTGCTAAATTTCATTTTCAATGAAAAATAGCAACCGAATTTTATTTCGAAATAAAATTTCGTTGCTAAATAGCAACGGAATAATAATTCCATTGGTAAATGAGGGGCATTTAAGTAATTTTCACGTTTGTTAGAACTATAAAACGGAAAAACCCTACATTTGCCTCCTCTTGCCTATTTTTCTTTGCTCCTCCCTCTCCTTCTTGCCTCTCTCCCCACTTCACGATTTTCACTCCTTTATCTCTTCCCCTTCCTCATATCGCCTTCTTCCTTTCTCAGGTAACTAATTATGTCTTGATTGTGGTTATTTTTGTATTTTTTTTCCTTTTTGGGTAAAACTTTAAATCGGTTCTTTTATCACAAATGTTTAAAGACTTTCAACCTAGCGTGTTGTGGTAGAATGATGATTTGTGTAGAACTAATCCTTACGAAGTATTATCAACTGCTCTTGAAGGTTTTTGTAATTGACAAACTCAAACTGCGTTTAAATTGTTTTTTTTTTTGGTTTCAGGGGCTACTACTAAGAGTAAATCGGCTTTGCTCAATGAGAAGCTTGATACTTTGAAGCGGCATTTAGAGTTACTTGAAGTCCAAGTGGGTACTGCCACTGCTAATCCTACGGTTGTACTGATTCTGCTTTCCTATAAGCTCTCCATCTTGTCTTTATTGTGCTTATGATGAAACTGGCTATACTTGATTTTGTATCACTTGTGATGTGAAATATATAAACGCCTGCTCTTTTTGTGCATATTATCTCCATTAGCTGTCTCTCCACTTCCATTTTCAGTTATTTTATTTCTCTATTGTCTTTACTTGAAAAAAAATCTGCAAAACCCATTATTAATTTTGTTGAAATTCTTAATTTTAATTTCAAATACTTTTAAAATAAAAATACGATAGAAGAAATTCCTTCACCAGATAAGTGAAATTATAGGGAGACTAATCAGACATAGAAGAAATTCTGATATGCCTTTGCCTCATGATCAAATCTAATCACCGTTTCAAGGGCAACACCAAATATTTCTGAAATTGTTTTTTTTGTATTTTCATCGTCAATTACAAAATAACAGATGTATTATTAAAAAAGAAATTGAAACTTTAGGGGTAGATGTAACAATATATATTTTATGGGGTATTGTCTGACTAATTCAAAAACTTTAAGGGTAAAAAATAGCATTAAACTAAGATTTTGCTTAAGCTGAAATATTTATCTAGTTATATTATTAAATAATTTGTTTTTTTTTTTGCAAATAATAAGCTTTAGTGTATACATTGAATTTTAGTTATAACTAGCCATCTCTATTTTTATTTTTCTACTTCTGTGCCATTTGTTTTTGGTTAAGTGTAAGACAAAAAAGTAAAAAAAAAATAAAGGTAGCAGAGTTGGGTTTTTGGTGGGGAAATATGCTGCCACCTGATGCGTATTAAGCTTCTTTTAATTTATTTATTGCTCTCTCTCATTTAAGTTAATTAAACAATAATCAAATGTTAAGCTAAAAAGGTATGTTGTACCTCATATCTGCATTTAGACCTAGCTGATGTTGAACCGTGTGTTTCAGGACCAAAAACGTATGCTGTATCTTTTGCTGCATATATTTTTTTCTTTATTAGCATAATCAGGTCATTTGGAATGTAGGGTGGTTGTGTTGGAAGCTGTTTATGAAATTCACCATTTTTGATCTTGTAGACAAATGCTAAAGGAGAAATTGATTGACGTGGTTGTGGAGAAAATGCAAATTCCTCGTTTGGATTAAATGTAATCTATGAATGATATTTTGAGGTCGTAGTGGATTCAGCTTGTTTGCCTTGTTTTGCTGCGTGGTTTTATTAGGTGTTGTGCATTGCTTCATGCGTCTCTTGCATGTTAAATGTGATTTTTGTCCGTGTTTTATTTGCTTATTGATTTTTTAAAATTGTGTAACTCCGCCTATATGGAAAAGCACATAGCCAGTCCCAAGCCCGAAAAAAGGAGGAGGGTTGCACTGAATTTTGGAATGCGAGTTTGGTTTGTTATTCTCATCTGTTCTCTGCTAATTCTTAGGTTTTGTAGGTTTTGAGTTTTTATATATTGGGGAAGGGAATGTGGTAAAAGAGTGGTGGACTGCATCGTATGTTACTCTGAGAGTGATGTGCACTTTCACACGTCATCACCTACTTCATGCGAGTATCTGCTGTATTTTTTATAGGTAAAGCATGGTCTCTGTGTTACTTGTTCCTGTAGAAACTACAATTTTTTTTGTGAGTATTGGATAGTTCATTAATATATTCACTGCAAGTTAGTTTGTGAAGATAAATTGTGCTGAATAATGCTTAAATTGTAGCTTTATAATAAAATTTAATAGGTGAAATTTTATGACAAAATGTGAATCAATTTTTGAGAACTATTTTTCTTTTAAAAGACTGCAGTTTGTACCGTGAAAGATTTGTTATTTTCCTCCATGCGAATTTAATAAATATAGTAAGTTCTTTTTCTATTTAGTCTTTCCGGAACTAGATAAGAAAACATGAAAAAACCACATACTCAGTCATTTTCTGTTATTTGCTTTTCTTCAGTTTACCCACTCATTTTAACTAGAAATGAATTATTATACTCTTCCAGACCTCTTCAGTGAATGATGCTTATGTGATCATTACCTCAGTAGAGCACCATGGTAAGCTAACCTGGATCTTATGTTATCAAGAAAGCAGAGCTTATATAGCATATGGATTCTTTTTTCTTACTGGCTTATTGTGTTTACCTTGTTGCAGCCTATTATAATAGGTCAATGTCAAGCTTCGCCTTCCAGCTGTTCTGAACAAATTTCTTCATGCCTATACCAGTGTCTGCAGAAGAATTATTTCCTCAATGGAGGTCGCTTTCAGGGTCACCATTAAAGCTTCAAGAAGTAGTATGTATATTTTGCCTTAGGTTGAACAAATTTATATTCCTTTTAATAGCAAAAGTCTCACTCTCTTCAAGTCAGCTTTATTATACAGCTGTCTGATCATTGACAATGTGCATAACTACCTATTCATTGGTTAGAAACATGTTTTGAATCCCATTTGAATGCATGCTATTCATTCATAGAAGTGAACTGTGCATGACTTCGGTCAGCAGCATCCTTCTTAATGCAGGAAAGAATATGTAAACTATCTTTGATTTTGCCAGCTACTCTAATATTCTGAAATGCCAGTCCCATAGCCATTAGGATCTCTCAGAATCTAATTTTCTTATTATTTCTGTATTGGTTAATATTCTGTGCCTTTTTTTTACTATTGCTTACACAGGTTAGAGGTGTCAGACCACTGCCTCTTGCTGAAATGGAAACCTCCTTAACACTTTATGGTTGATGATCTGCAGGGTTCTTGTAAGCCACTTTTCTTTCACTTTAGTTTTTTTCCTTCTCTTCTAACAAATAGTTTTATACAGTTCCATTTTCATTATAACATTCCAGGTGAGAATAGAAACTAATCCAGCAGATAGAACACAGTTGCGAATGACGGTTGCCTCAAGGGACCCCACACTATCATTTGAGTACGTATTTATGATATCAAGGCTCCATCTTTTTCGCTCCACAATTATTATCAAAGCTGCTGTAATGTTTCTGACCTTGTGATGTGCAGGTTGAAGGAGTTCATTAAGGAACAGTTGATCACCATTCCCACAGTGCCTCGTGGACCAAAATGAAATTTTGTTATTTCATTATGTGCTTGTAACTTATTTCATTTTGGTAAGCAGAATTGCATGCCCAGAAAAATAAGAAGACTACATGCCACCAATATCCCAATTTTAATTATATAAGCCATGTCAGTAGCCATTTGCATACAAAGTCAAACTAAAAATGAAGAGAGTTCTTACTAGTTCTATTGTCTTCTTACTTGCAGTGGCATTGGCTCTGAGCCATTCTTGTCTTGCTATTTGTTTGACTCTAGAGTACAACGTTCATGTCATCAATAACTTGAGCAACAACAAGAATCTGAGTGTGCATTGCTGCCATAGTCTTTGCAGGTACTTTGTTCTAGTATATATATGCTTTTTTATTGCTTATCCTATTGTTGTTTCTGGCTATATCTTCCATTGACCATGTAACCCTCCCTAATTTTCATATTATTTTGTAAATGTTTATGAGAATACAGTCAAGATTAAAGTCAAGGTCAGTGTTATCGGTATCAATATGTATGTCGGGAGTGATTCAGCATAGATTTTTAAGTTTACTTGATAATCTAGAGAGTGATTCAACTAAAAATAGATGGAATGGTGGGAATATAATAATAGTGGCATGAGAATTAAATTGTAGCATAATTTCCTCTTCATCTATTGAGAAGCTTTTGATTGCATGATTTCAATTTCATATCTACTGAAATTTAGTAAATTGGGATATACAATGAAATGCTTGTTTTTGATATAGGATTTCTATGTGAATGATTTGTAATTTCTATGTGAATGATTCTCCCCTTCTTATGTCACACATTTTCAGGAAGTTAACAATGTGTAAATCAATAGGATTTTAGTCATACCCGTATGAATGGAAATAATACCAATTATACTAGCATATAATAATGGTTTTCTGATATTAAAAAACTGTAATAATTTTTAGCGACGGATTGGCAACGGAAAGAATCGTCATTAATTTTTTTACTTATGGGTGAATTTAGCAACGAAAAATGAATTTCGTTGCTAAAAATAGCAATGGAATATATTTTTCCGTTGCTAAATTTGACCAAGTCACCAAATATTTTGGTGTTGAATTTAGCAAAGGAATTCAATTTTCGTTGCTATATTTAGCAATGGAGCACATTTTCCGTTGCTAAAAATAGCAACCGCCGAATTAGCAACCGAAATTTCCGTTGCAATTTTTGATTAGCAATGGAAAATTGACTTTTTCCATTGCTAATTTTCGTTGCTAAATTGCAATTTTCTTATAGTGAAAGAAACATTTTTGAAAAATAGTTTTCACACTTAAGAATTTTTTTTTTTAATTTTGACTATATAAAGGTGTTTGTTTAAGTATTGAAATATGTGAGTAAAACACAATTGTTTTAAAACTTTATATTGTTGCAAGTTTCACTTCATCATAAACATTCAATCATATATTCTCAAATAATTATAGTTTTTAATTGTAATCATATGTAGTAAGGTTTATCAAAATCATATGAGATAAAGTGAAGTTAGGCTGCTAGAATCTAAGGAAATAAACTAGCAAGTTTTTAGGTTCTTTTATTTGGAAAAATGGCTAAGTATTTTTAAGTTTTTCACTTAGGAGAAAAACTTAGGGAAAAACTTGGGATAACTACTCATTGTAACAGACTTTTGATTTTTGTCAGCTAAATAAAGTCACATTAGAAAAAAAAAATTCTCTTAAGATGGATTGTCTTAAGAAGATGATGTAGAAAATGGTTGAACCTATATAAATCATGGTATCAAATATATATATATATATATATATATATATATATATATATATATATATATATATATATCCTTTACTATCTTTTATTTTGAGCTCTATCTATATTTATACTATGTTGAATCTATCCGTTCTATATGTCTCGTGTTCTATAGAATAGATTATAAAATCAGTATTTATTCTTCCATGAGATGAACTTAAATTTTTGTATAAATTAATTGAGCAAGTTTTAATTGATCAATTACCCACCAAAAGTTTTGTTCATGTATGTATATTTGATATGAACAAAATTGAGTAAAAATATATTAAATAATATTTATGAAATAAACTTATTATAATCTTGATATATGTATCTGTTTTTATCTTGAGATAAGTATTTGTTCTAATTTGTTTTAACTGTTCTTTAAAAGTTGTAATACTTTATTCACCCCCTATAGTATATTTAGGACTCACATGGGGCACTCACTCAAGTTCAAAGATAAGGTAAGTGCTCAAAAGGTTTGGGTGCTTAAGATGAAATTATATCCTTATTTCTTAATCCTTGAATTTTCAACTGCTTTAAACAAGACAAGTTACATTCTATTTTTAATTTTTGGTTCTATTAAATCTTGGATTCTTGTTTTTATGCTTTTCACTTCAAAGTTTGGTAACTGATGTAAATTGGAGCATAACAAGAAAACCCATTTTTATAGGTTTTGAATTTCACATTGGGTTCTTCTATGGAGTTTAGATAATAACTAATCTGTATTTGATTTTGTTTTTGGTATAAACTTTTTTCTTTCTTAAATGTGGTATCTATATCTTTTCTTAGAGGTGTGTAAAAATCGAACCGATCCGATCAATCAGATTAAACTAACCTATATCGATGCATTCGGGTGGGGTTAATCGAGTTAATAGGGTTAATTCAATTATGATAATTAGAACAATTTTAGGTTTTGGTTGGGTATGATTAAAACCCCTCTAAAATTGACCCGACTGAACAAATATATATACCATGATTTTTTTTAATTTTTTCACACTCCCTCTCTCTCTCTGCCATTCCATCTCCCTCCTTTCTCTCTCTCATTCAATGATTCCCTCTCCCTTTCTCTCTTTTTATTTTTCCATCTTAATCTCTCGTCCTTTCTTTCTCTCTCTCTCTAAGAATGTCAATTGCTTCTCATTCAACAGATCTTATACTGTGAATCTTTAAGTTAGTCTATAAATATGGTGTTTGATGGTGGAACCACGTAAAAATCTTTAGGGCCTTTGATCTAGCGTTTGATGCTTTTGATGATGGAGTACTTTTTAGGTTTGATGGTGGCCTTTGATGCGTATAGTGGCATTTCTGGATTTTGATCTTCATTTTTGTTTTTTTGTGTTGATGTAGTATAAATTTTCAAAGAGAAAAAAAAATTATCTAAGAAAATAAATTTTCGAGTTAAATGGATTTTTTAAATTGAACCTCAATTTTTTTTTGGGTTTCTTGGATGGGCCATGAAATATAGTTAAGGTAGGATCAGATGAGGAGTTTTAATGTTATTCGGGTTGTTCAGGTTCAGTTCGGATTGACTCAAACCCGTTCAATGCACACCCCTATCTTTTCTTATTGTTCTTTATACGTTTGCTTTCTATCAGAAAAAGTTTTATCTTTTTTGTGGGATTAGATTATTTCTCTGATAATTTTTTTCGATCAATGTTTGGCTTTATAGTATAAATTTGTTCTTAAAAGTGAAAAAGGCTTAATGAGCCTTGATGTATATTATTGACAATATATATACAATTATAGAGTACTGAATATGCCTAAGAATATAATCTATACATGTACAAATGACTAAATTAAGGGATACCATGTATACATAATGCTAATATTAAGAAATACCAAATATGTATACTAACACCCCCCTACAATCAAAATTGGAGGGGACTGGACATTCATATTGGAGAAAAATTTAGAGAACAACACACCTGATAAACCCTTTGTCATGATATCTGCAAATTGAAGTGATGATGGAACATGAAGAACTCAAATGGTCCCAGCAACTACTTTCTCGAGCACAAAATGAAGGTCAATTACTACATGTTTAGTATGCATGTTTTGAACTGGATTAGATGCTAGAAAAATGGCACTAACATTGTCACAGAAGACCAAAGTTGCAGATGATAGTTTATGCCTAAGTTCAGACAATAGAGAATGAAGCCATGAAACTTCAGACACAGCATTAGCAATAGCCTGATATTCAGCTTCAGTACTGGATCGAGAGATAGTAGCTTAACATTTGGAAGACCAAGATATGAGATTTAAGCAAAAAAACACATAATAACCAGAGGTTGATAAGCGAGTGCCAGGATAACCTGCCCAATCAGCATCAGAATGGACTATCATTTTATTGATAGAACTTGGGGACAATAAAAGACCATGATTAATAGTTCCTTTGATATACCGTAGATTTCATTTAACAGTCTGCATATGAGTTATTCGTGGGGCATGCATAAATAAATAGACTTGTTAAACAATAAAGGTGAGGTAAAGGCATGTGAAAGTAAGATATAGAAGGGCACCAACAATATTGCGATACTCCTTGGCATTAGATAAAGGATCACCATCAGTTAATGATAACTTGCACTTGGAATCAACTGGGGTGGAAATAGAATTTGCTGCAGACATATTACAATGCTTAAGAAGTTCCTAAGCATATTTAAATTGAGAAAGAAATAAGCCAGAAGAAGAATGAGTAACAAAAATACCCAAAAAAAATGTCAGTCCCCCAAATCAAAAATATTAAATTCTTGTTGTAAAGAAGATATGATGGATGATAATAATGATGTGGAGAAAGCCGTGAGAACAATATCATCCACATAAAGAAGAAGAACAACCATGTCTTGATTCTGACGGTACACAAATATAGAGGAATCAACTTTACTATTAACAAAACCCCTAAAATATATAAACGAAGTAAATCGGTGGTACCAAGTGTGTGGTACCTATTTTAGACCATATAAAGCCCGATTAAGCTTGCAAACATAATCTGAATGGGTGGCGCTAACAAAACTAGGAGGTTGTTTCATAAAAACTTTCTCAGTAAGAAAGCCATAGAGAAATGCATTTTTAATGTCTAACTGATGGATATCCTAATTTTTGGAAAGAGCAAAACTAAAAACAATATGAATAGTTACAGGTTTTACCATAGGACTGTAAGTATCACCATAGTCAATACCAGGTCTTTAACTGAAGCTTTATGCAACTAAATGAGCTTTGTACCTGTAATGTCCCAAAAATGACCCTAGTTGAAATTGCATGACTCAATGTATTAATATTTAATTTAATTGATTAAATGTGTATGTGTGAATTTAATATTGGATTCGTGAGGGCAAGTGATGATTTTAAGTTAATTATTAATTGTTTGGTATAAATTGTAAAGGTAATTAGTATTTGTGGGTGTTTTTGAAGTAAATAAAAGTTGTGTGTGTGTGTAAATAAAAGAAATAAGTTAAAAGAAAAAGAAAGAAAAAGAAAAGAGGAGAAGGGAAGGGAGTGGGGATCGGGGAAGAGGACGAGAGGCGGAGGGGAGGCGCTGGTGCCGATCAACGGCGCTCTGGCCGGCGATCGGTGCGGCTGCCACCACCTCGGCCACCGGCCTTTCCCTCCTCATCGTCCCTTCTCTCCGGCGGCGTCTGCGAGTTTTTCTTCTTCTCTTTGGCCGGATCGGTTTCTCTCCTTTTCCGACGAGCGACGACGGCGGTTGAGGGAGATGACAACACCGGTGGAATCGTGAGGTTGAGGCGGCTCTTTTGGTGGTCGCCGATTGTCCCCACTCGCCGGCGTTAAGAAGATCGGAAATGGGTGGCCGGTCCTTTTCAGGGTGTTTTCCGACGAATTGAGACGGCGATAAGGCGTGTGACCACCGCCGGCAGACTTGTGGTGGCGTGAACTCCATTTCGACACTGACCTTGCACCTCCGGCGAGTCTCCGGCGAGGCAGAATAGGGTGTTTCGATTTTTACGGTATGGGAACTATGTTAATAATTTGATTTCATGTATAATTGTGATATAAGTTTTGGTTAATTTTTATGATTGATATTAGCTTTGACTATATTAAAGTACATGAATCATAGTGTTAGTGAGACATAGTTTTGAAAGTGTAATAGTTCAAGTGAATTGAGTAATGCTGCACTAGGTGAGGTAGAGTTTGAGGTTGATTTGATTTGAGTATTAAGTATTAATGGTATGTTTGAATAAATAAAGCAAGATAACTATTCATAGAAGTGATGTTGAACTGGGTTAACATGGAACTAAGGGAAAAATTTATTGATATATATCTACAGAAATAAAATATCTTTATCCTTTAAAGTTTGTGGAATGAGTTGTAAAAAGAATGCAGTTTTATAGTTTTGGGTCAATGAACACTCCATCAAATGGTTTGTTTAGTTTATCGAGGGGTTGAGCATTTTCCTGTGAACTGCTTCATTCTCTTAATTGTATTTGTTGAAGTTAACTAATAATTTAGTTAACATGTTTATTTAAAAGATGTAGGTGATGCTATTTTAAGGGCTGATGATTAATTTAGTAATAAAAAAAGTATAGTTTTACCAGTTGACTTATGATTGAACTTAGATAGCCAAAGAATTAACATTATTAAGATTGTTGTTAAATAAGTTTAACTTGAAGTATGATGATATACTGATATATGATTATACTCTATGAATATATGGCTTGATAAAATTATAATATAGTAGTATGTCTGTTATAATAATAAAAATTTGTACTTATAATCGTAGTTGCTATCACTGCATACCTTTTAATCTAAGGTAACTAGGTTATGATGGTTATAGGTTAAATACATGAGTGACATGTACAGATCTTTCATGATGTATTTTTGTAAAGGTATTGAACAAAGACATTACTTGATACGTAAGAGATTATGATAGAGTATAAGGATGATTATTTGGGATTTAATAGACTATAGGTGAAAACTAGAATGAAAATGTAACTAGTGTAGTAACAAGCTCTTGGAATAAATGTGACACTTGTACCGCTCTTGATCTATAGTCTAATCTGATACTTGGATAATTGTTATGTACATCAATATACTAAATAGACTGGATATAGTATCATGGTTATGATTTGATGATAGTATGAGAAACTGATGGTAAAGATGTTATGTTTTTATACATGGTTGCTTAGTATATAACTAGTTGAGATGATATTGTTATAAGTATAAGCATGAGATTAAATTTATATTTTTATATAGACATTGCTATTAAAGATAATATATTGAATACATGTATTGAACCTAATATGTTTGATACTAAAGTAAGTACAATGAAGTATAGGAGATGGTGATGAGGAGCCATACAGGTACGTCCTTCTATTGTTATTATGTGTTTATACGTTGTTTCATGCAACAATGGGTTAAATAAGTGTATGTAAATTCAATTATATGCTTATAAAATAGTCAGGGGTGACTTATCATGACAAGTACAAGTATTGTTAATATATGGTTATTAGAAAGTTTAAAAGTAATTTGAAAGAATGTATATTAAATAAACTCCTTTGCTGACTGAAGAATAATGTAACGAGAAATTGCTGAATTAGCGTGAAATAATTCATGTCTTAAGTGAATGATGGTTTACAAACTGTACAAAAATATTAAAAGTTCTGAATAACTGTATTATCTGGATTGAAATGATGATAAAGTTGATAAATGTACTGAAAGTAAGTGATCTTTTGTGCCCTTAGAAATAGTCTGGCAGTAAAAACTAGCTCAGGATATAATTGGCTAGCCATAGGGATTCTATACCGCGGTGCAAGTCATGGCGACTTGCTTTACTATGGTTGGATCGTTGATCTCCATAGTATATATATTATACGTACTGTCATATGTTCATATGTTATATGAGGAATGATTCTAGAGGTCATTTCTCATTCTGTTGTGACCCATGGGGTCTACATCCCGTATATCCAGTCTGAGTATTTCTGTCGGCACTGTTCTAGGGGCATTAATGTTAAAATAAATTAAAAAGTATAAAAGCTAAGAAATATTATAGTTCAGAATTATTGTGCATAAGAATTATCCTCTTATATATGTACAACAATTGGATAATTAAATTGAAAGTTATAATATTGATAAGCATGTGAATCATTAATTCTATATAAGCATTATGTATCTTTATTTTATGAGTAAGTGAACACAAGGAATTTATCTTCAATAAATATATAGTTTCTGTAAATCATAAGCTAGTTTCTTAATTTGTTATATTTGTTTATATATATATAGGTCTAGATATGTTTACAACTCTGCTATAGATCAAGTACATAATACATAGCACATTATGATGTTAAATAATATATACTTCACTTTGTTAAGACTATCTTAATGATTACATGAGAAGTGAATGTAGAATGCATATTATGCTTTGGAAGATGTATTTGTATGAAGAAATTATGCCAACTATCATTTGTGGAACAGTTCATGCTGAATTGTTTATTGAGTTATTAAGTTCTACTATGAATATAAGTAAAATGTTATGTCATTTATGTTTGTGGTTTATTGTTGAATGTAAGAACTGGAATCTAAGGTAATTGAAGGCAGTTATTAAGAATATTATCGACTTTGTATTTGTATAACATGTAAAAGATTATTTTTTTTTAGATTTCTTTGTTCCCCACTAAGCTTTATAGCTTAGCACGGGTTTTGTTATCCGTGTAGGTAGCGGGATAGACTTGTGTTTGGTTAGACAGTTGCTTCGGCTCAACCATCAGAAGAAGGGATTTAGTTTCAAGTAATCCATCTTTGAGGTTCACAGGTGTAACGGGACGATTTTAATGTAAATTGTTTCTATTTTTGGAGTATTATAGTGATTTAAGAGTGTAATTTGTATAAGAAACGTGATTAATAATGAGAATGGATGAATGAGATGCATGATGAAATTATTTTTGTATTGTTGTGCCCCTGATGGGCTGAGGAAATTGTCTGATTTTCAGGTGGATTAGATAAGTTTTTAGACGTTATATTGCCAGATTTTTATTTGGTAAGTAATCATTTAGACAATTATAGTTTAACAGCTTACTTAAATTATAAGTATTTCTTTTTGGACAAGTCTGGGTTAATGAGATAGTTAAGATTCAAAAGCAAAATCTTGCTGATTTTGGAATTGTCACTCAGGGCATTGTTCCTCAGAGGGTCAATGACCAGTATCTGACAAATGGTCCTTGAAAAAAAAAAATTTTTTTTTCGTCCTATACTTGTTTCTGTTAAACTGTTCAGTAAGGGTGTTACAGTACCGTTCTAATGAACCATCTGTATGTTGTTTGACCTTGAAGACCTAACGAGAACAATGACATTAACACCAGGTGGTCGAAGGAATAAAAGTCTATGTATGATTTTGGACTAAAGCATTATGCTCCTCCTGCATAGTTTTTTTCCGATGGGAATTCTGACAAGCTTCACGTAAAAACTTAGGTTCCTGAGGAAGAGTATTAAAAATAGTGTTATGCAAAGAAAAAATAACTTTGGGTTTTCTAGTACCATCATAAGTTCGTGTAACCACGGGATGACATGTAGGTAAAGTTGGATTTAGGGATAAAGATTGGGTATTAGTGCCAGGTGAGGTGGGTAACAAATTGGGAGTAGGACGAAACATATGTGTAGGAGATGGTGGCGATGAAGTGTTAAGGACTGGATTTGATGTGGATTGGTCAGAGGTGATGGAATAGATAGTTGGACTGGCTGCTGTAGTATCACAAGCGTAAGTCATGCTAGATGTAAAGTGTTCACAAATTGCAAAAGGAATAAGATATTATGGATTAGTAAGAATATGAGTTAAAGAAAGCGAGAAAGAAGAAGAAGATGTTGTAGAATTGGCAAAGGGAAAATGACTCTCATCAAAAACCATAAAATGGGATACTATAACTTTGTGAGAATTTATATCATAGCACTTATAACCTTTTTGATGTTGTGGATAGCCTAAGAAAACATATAAAGTGGATTGTGGAGATAATTTATTAGGAGCTTATAAAAGAAGGTTAGGATAATAGGCAAAGCCAAAAACCCGAAGATGATCATAAGAAAGGGGTTTCAGATGGAAAGTCTCATAAGGAGATTTATATTTAAGTCAAAGGATAGGCAAAAGATTAAGAATATGGCTAGCTATAAGGAGTGATTTAACCCAAAATGAAGGAGGCATAGAGGCTTACATTAAAAAGGTACGTATTATATTTCCAATAGCACAATTAAGATATTCAGCTTTGCTATTTTGTTAGGAGGTGTATGGATAGGAAAAATGAAAATGAATGCCATTAAAGCAAAAAAAAAAAATCCCAAAACGAAGAATTAGAATATTCAGTACCATTATCACATTGAAACATTTCAATGGTAGTTGAAATTGATTTTTAATATGAGCATGAAACTAAATAAAGTGAGTGAAAACTTCATGTTTGTGTTTGAGAGGATACACCCAGCAATAATGAGAGAAATCATCCAAAAAAACTAAGAAAATAATGATAACCATTATGTGAAGAAACAGGTGAAACCTATATATCCGAATGAATTAGTTCAAAAGGAGATAAAGTGTGAGACTTGGATTGGTCAAAAGGTAGGTGAACATGCTTCCCTAATTTACAAGCGTGATAAAAACATGTATCTGAAGTGTCAGATTTATTACAAGAAATTAAGGAACGTTGCAAAAAATGAGAAAGCACTTTAGATCCAGCATAGCCTAAGCGACGATGCCAAGTGGAATTATTGACACAAACAACAACAAGAACAAACGAGCTTGTTGGGTTGATGGAAACATGAAGAGGATAAAGATTAGCTTGCTTAGTGGAGCTGAGAATTTTGTGCTTTATCTGTAGGTCCTTAACACAAAAACTAGAAGGATCAAATTCAAAAATAGAATTATTATCAGCTGTAAACTTGCTGATGGAAATTAAATTTTTAGTAAGTGCAGAAGATACAAGTACATCATTTAAGACAAAAGTGAATCATTTGGAATAACCAAAGACCTAAAGTATTTAATCAGTAACAAGGCACCATTTCCAACACTAATCTTATCAGAACCAGAATATGAAAGAAGAGAATAAAGCTTACCAAGATCATTAGTTATAAGAATAGAAGCGTCAGAATCCATAATCCAACTTTCAGTGCCAGATTTGGTAGCAGAGAAAGCTTATGGAGTATCATCAATTTTTGGAACAGAAAGACAAAGGCAGGACATGTGATTGAAACCTCCATATGTATAACATTGAACATAATGCTAAAAATATTGAATTCCCACAGTATTTGATGCATGAGGAGAAGGACCAAGAATACCAAAGGTAGAAGAACTTGTAAAAACAACATTAGTTTATGGTTTAAAAGGATGAAAAATACCACGTCCACCTCTTTTACCAATACGGCCACCACGTCCTCCTCTATTTGCAATACATCCACCACTAGTAGGAGGGGATCGAGTCTGAGCGAAAAAACCTGTTCAAAGACAATGGAATTAGATTGTTGTTTTTGAAGTTTGGATTCCTCCATAAGTAATAAAGACTTGCATTCTTTAAAGGTAGGTAGTGGATATCGAGTAATAAGAACATATGTGATGGCATTATACTTTGAACCAGGGCCCACGATAATTTTCATGATAAGATCACAATTGGAAACATCATCTTCAAGAGAAGTACGAAAATCATGCAAATCCTTCAGTTTATTAAGAAAATCATTCATTGATGAAGCCTTTTTCTCCAAGTGATAAAAATCTTGATGGAGAGATACAATACAGGATTCAAAATGATCTTTAAATATTTTTTTAATTTTTAGCCCAACATCTCGAGCAGTAAAAGGCTTACCAGGAGTAATTATAGATCTCAAAATATCAAGAGAAATGGTGGACTGAATCCAAGAAAGAATAAGGGAATCAATTTCCTACCACTGCACATAATCAGAATCATCCATAGATGGTAGGTTGACAATATCAACATGTTCATAAAGTTCATAACCTTTCAATACTGGAACAAAGAGTTCACGCCAAATGACGTAGTTGGAATAATCAAGCTAGTGTTTTTGAGATATGCTGACGAATATTGGATAAAAAAAATGCAAGATGAGAATGTTGTGTTGACAGAAGAGTAGCATTAAAGAGTGAAGAAGAATCATTAGTTGATATTGTAAAAAAGGCAAGAAAAAAAAGACTGACAGATATGGAAGAAGAAGAAATTTAGTATCTCGGCTCTGATATCATGAAAGTGAAAGAGGCTTGATGAGCCTTGATGTATATTATTGACAATATATATAGAATTACAGAGTACCGAATATGCCTAAGAATATAATCTATATATGTACAAATGACTAAATTAAGGGATACCATATATACATAATGCTAATATTAAGAAATACCAAATATGTATACTAACAATTCTTCATGGAGTACATAAATGCTTGGTTTGGATGCTTTTGTTTGTGGATTTAGCATGTTGGCCTTCTTTCCAACAAATTGGATTGTGATTTTCATTTGGTGATTTCTATCATCTTGTTATTTTGCTGCAGTGAGAAAGGTTAATGATTAATAAATCTCCATTTTTATTGGAAAGTGATTTCGTATTAGGTTTTCATTTCATGGTTTTGGACATTATGGTTAATTAAAATTCCTTTTTACCTTTTAATGTTGATGTATTTAGTTATGCTTTTTTAAAATATTTTCCATTTTATATATCAGAAATTCAATGATTAAACATATAATCTTGAAATGATATAATGATATTTATGCTGCTTTACTATATATTTTTATTTGATTTCATATATGTCCTCTTAATTCCCTTTCATTGAGATGGAAATTTACTATATCATATCTGGCTCTAACTCTTGTCACCTTTTTATCCTTGCAGGTTTATAAGATTTCTAAATAGTAGATGAGGATTATTGATATCTGGGAGGGATATGCAAGTGACTTATTGAAGTTAAGTTTAAATGTGAAGATATTGTTTGTCTAAAAAAATAAAATAGTATTAAATTAGTCTTCAATTATTACATTGTGATTTTAATATCCTATAACGATATTTAGTTTGAAGAATTAATAGTATTCAATTAGTTAATGATTGACACTTCATAAATATAGCCTTCATTATTTAGTGACACATTAGGACTATTAGCAACAGAGGATAACTTTTATTAAGGAAGCTTTAAACTTTTATTGACAACATGGTAACTATTTAGCAAAGACTTCTCAACATTTAGCGACATTGTCTTGACTATTAGCAACAATATATTAAAATATTAGGATAGAATAACTTTTAGTGGTTGTCCTTCATACTTTTTATAACAGACTAGCTATTTTAACGACAGTCACTTGATTTTAGGCACAATGCTTTGGACATTCAGCAACAGGATCCAAAACTTTCATAGTTCTCAAACTTTTAGTGATAGTTTTGGTTACATTTAGCGACAGTTTCGAGACTTTTATTGTCATTTTCCTCAGCTTTTAGCTATAATATTGCACTCTTTAAATGACAGTTCCCTTGACTTTTAGCCACAGTTATGTGGACATTTAGCGAGAGTATGTCCACTTTTGCAACAGTATGCTCAACTTTTAGCTTCACTAAGTAGTTCCCAAGACTTTTAGCGAATAGAATTTTAGCCAGTTGGTTTGAGCAATAGTTCTTTGGACTTTTAGCTACAGTTTTTGTAAACTTTTAGCAACTGTTCCTCAAGTCGTAGGGACAGTACTGGGGATTAGTGACTGCTTTGCTGTCCAAGGCTATCTCTTTGTGTTGGTAAATTTTTACTATTTTAAAGGCAAAATTTACACTTGTCCTTTTTTATTTCATGTCTTGCTAATGTGGCGAATGAAGATAATGCCCAAATTTCAGTTAAGAAATGGCCAAATCAATTTCAATTGCATATATTCTACTGATAATCAAGAGTATTGACCCAAATATTTAATTAGCATATCGCATTTATAATGAAGTGATTTGGGTTTCAAATTTCTATCTTATGCTTCTTTTTTAATTTGAAAAGATGAAAACTTTAAAACTAAACTGATGCTGATTTCTCTTCACTTTTCATTTAAGAATTATTTTTTAGCAAAATCTTATACAGAGAACATGTTGCAATTTTAGAAATCAATGGGCCTGAGTTGTTGGGCCGAATACATCAATTTATGGCACAAAAGGTTTTTTCTCAACTTGAGTCGATACAAGCCAACAGGACCCTTGGGCCCTTGGGATAAGTATGTTCCCTGTTGAAGCTTCATGAAGGAGAGAAAATATAAAATTGAGAAATTAAAAAAAAAAAAGAAAGAAAAACATAGAGAAGTATAATTTATAATGGTTTGTCTAATATTTTAATTTTCTTATTAATTGTGTTGTAAATAAATATTAATAAGTATTTGTTTGTCTTATATTTAGTAGTTGCTGTTAATTTTCTTTTTTGAATGCAAATAAGTTGCTGTTAATTGTTTCTGATTTCTATTGATATGTTAAATATTGCAAATTATCATCAAAAGTATAATTAACACTCTTTTCATTCCACTTAATGCGATAATTTTATTTTTATAAAACTGAAATCAATTAATAATTCTTTTAATTTTTGTGAATTTAATTAAAATTGTTGTGTTAAATGGAACGGAGTAAGTAATTAATACTCTATAATGGCTTTTGTATTACTTTAAACTAGTTGTTTAGTCCACACAATGGGCAGTTTTTTAAATTTTTTAGTTTTATTTTAAATATAAATAATTTATTTCATCAAAATTTTATAATTATATTTAAATTATTTTTTATTTTTATTAATTAATTTTTTTTATTTTCTTAAAAAAATTTAATTTAGTTAGAGTCATATAATGCGTTAAAATACTTTTAATTATCATAAATTTTCTTTTATTAACTATCAATTATATCTTCTATTATTTTCTTTTATCTATAAATCTTATCAATTTTAACAATTCTGAAAATCCTTCTACTACGGTCTTCATAATTTCATATCTAATAAAAAATAAAATGAAAACAAATTGATAAAATATAGATCCATAATTTCATAAACAGATTGCTAAAATTTCATAATTCTGCATCATTTATACAAACTAATTCGTGCGTACAATAATTCCAATAAAATAGCTCAAATTAATTAATAAAGAAGTCTTTACCACAAAAAAAAAAAAAAAGGAAATATGTTTTTTCGTAGAGGAATGGTGAAATAAGAAGAGAAGGGTGAGTATTTATAGAGTTATGATAGATAGTTCTAGTAGAAGTGGGCTTCTTTGGTCTGGATATTCGAGTTCATGATCAAGTCTACTGGTCGGTTTGAGTTTTCGGATATCCTCGGTCAATTTTGATCACCCATCAAACTTGATTAAACATTTTATTATTAAATAGGAAACCGTGATTTAAATTTTTATTTTAGTTGTTAACACTTCAAATGAACTTATTTCCGCATCAAATTTAATGGTCAGATGATCTTAAATGACATTATTTATAGTTACAAAATAATATTCATGCTTCATGTTGCACAATTAATCCATAAATGTGATCCGAATTCAAATTTGTTCGACCCGAAAATCAACCATCAGAAAAATCCAAAACTAAAAAACTGATACGAATTATCCAATTGCAAACCGGCCCGATGAATGGCAGGTGCATCTGCAAGGGAAAGGTCATGTAAAAACAGAAAAAGAAAATTATTTATTATTGATCTAACAGAGCAATCGCACAAATTGTACAATTTGCCATTCCAGCAATTGCTGTATATCTCACTCTTTCTCGCACAACTGACGTGGAGTCCCATCTCTTATTAGCTGTATTTCAAGCTATCATAATTGCAAAGGTGGTAAAAAAATTGAAATGGAATAATAAAAATAAAAATAAGAATGATAACAAATGAGAGCTTAGTTATCGATTCCAAGGATTCCATTTTTGTGGTAAACGGAAGAACCTTGGAACTGAAGTGATTTTTGGTGCATAGTGTAAGGAGGAGAATAAGTAGCCCCAGGCAGTATATTGTATACCACAACTGGGCTTCTCACCACATAATCTCCATATTTCCACACAATTGCCCCTGACATTATAGGCTTCTGTGAAATTCTTGGACCACTCACCTTCACTATGAATGTTTTCTTCTCTCCAATGCCCGAGAATGAAATAACAGATGGCTCAACCGTAATGCTGATGGCACTTGGCATATAAACACTAACACTGTAAGTTGAGTTTGGCTTTCCAACGTTTGTTACTGTTCTTGTAAATGTTCCTTGAATTGGCTGCCCATCTTCAAATGCAAGTGAGAAACTTGGGTAATTTAAATCCCAAGCTCTTCCAAGCTCTGTGCTCTTGCATGCGCTGCTATTATCACCTGTGATCAGTCTAAGAGTGGTTGTATTGTAGCCTTGCTTGCAAAGGAAACTAATGTAATCGGTTTCAAATGCATCATAAACAAGCCCAGGGTCCGTTGCTTGGACTGGATTTATATGACCCGACCCATATGCGAATTCAAGATCCGGGTGCTTCCTTGAGTCCAAGATTGTGGCGGTTGTCATGAGAGCAGATTTAACAGCAGCCGGAGACCACTTAGGGTGGGCAGCTTTAACATGAGCAGCGGCACCGCTAGCGTGAGGGCAAGACATGGAAGTCCCTGAGATAATGTTGAAATTTACACTTCTTTTATCATCATAATAGATGGAGGGTGGTGACACAGGTGACCAGGCCGCAAGGATGTCCACTCCAGGAGCTGTTAGATCAGGCTGTTTTTCCAAGATTTCAAAATCCATACAAGTTTCTCTTTGTATATTATAGAAATTAGATAGAGAGATTAATAGATTACCTTGAGAATATCAGGAGTGATCATGTTGGGTCCTCTAGAAGAGAATGACACAACTGAAGGTGCCATCACATCTGTTGGAGTCTCACCCACTAGAATTGTAGCAATGGGATTCCTGAAAGAGAAAAAACAAGAATTATTGTATGGAGAACAAATGAAAAATAAAGAAAGTATTAATGTGTTATTTGATCTTACTTTGTGGATCTGATGTAATCCAAGACTTGTTTTCCTTCTTCTATAGTGATAACAGTAGCAGGTAGAGGGTAACTAAACGCAAAATCCTTGCTGTACTTAGAGCTAGCCATAATTGTGCCAACACCATTTGCTAGAAGAACACCAGAACCATCCCAAACAGTTTCACAAAAAACAATCTTTCCAGCTACTACGTATGAATTCAAGGCACCAGTGATGCAGTATTTTGCAATTTCAGGGTCAGCACCTGCAGAGTAGTTTGCTGCATCTCCTCCCCAAATCAAGGGGTAAGTCCCATTCATCATAAAGCTATTAATGGATAGCCCCTTCAATCAGATCCGTAATATATACGATTAGTACTTAATGAATTAATTAAAGAAATATCACTACAAGAAAAGGGGATATTAGTGACCAAAATTAACGAAGGTAAAAATTTTCGGTCCCTGAAAATATAATAATAGAGACCGGAATTTTTCCCCTTCACCCAATATCATTTTTTCCATTGAAAATAGGGAAGGTAAAAATTTACGGTCCCTGAAAATTAATAATCCGGTCCCTAATTGCCAAGCTACACGCGGGAATATATCCCGCTTTTTATTTTACCCTTTAGACCCATTCTGTAAAATCCCTTAAAAATCATTTTGCCTTTATACCCGTATCGTAAAAACCCTAAAAATGCCCCAAGTCTCTCTCAACTGACCGACGCCCCTGACTCCGACGCTCTCAACTCAGATCAGTCTACCAATCTCCGACGCCCCAAGTCTCTCTCAACCGACTCCGACGCTCCTGACTCCGACGCTCTCAACTCAGATCAGTCTACCAATCTCCGACGCCCCAAGTCTCTCTCAACCGACTCCGACGCCCCAAGTCTCTCTCAACTAACTCCGACGCCCCAATTCTCTTTTAGCTTTACTACACAGTTGAAGAAACTTACTTCGATGCTCAAACAAGGTATAAATCACTGATCTTACTTTTTGTTTTAATTTCCATTTCTTTTATGTAATTTCTTTGGTTTTTAATCTTCATTAACTTGAAATACGATGTATTTCGAGTATCCTCCTCCTCTTTAATGCTATTCTATACTGCAGTAAGAAACAGATTTGGCTTGTTTTTAATTTTTTTTTTAACTCTGTTTTGTGGAGAGTGGTACCCGAGAAACAGAGTCAGTTGAGATTGCAATATTTTTCTTATGTTCTTGACATTTTTGCTGAAATCCGAATTGAATTTTTCCACAGAGTATAAAAGTATTTGGTAAATGTTTCCAATTGGTTGGAACCTGTGAAATGCTCCTATCTTTTGCTCTTCTTTTGCTTCATCATAGGTTGATGTCTTTGTTGCTTCAGGTTTACTGCTATTTGCCTTAAAATTATGGCTTTATGTTGAGGCTCTGTTGTTTTGTGTTTTAGCCAATGGGGCTGCTTCATTTTTTTTTGTTTTTTTCCTGCTATTTTGGGTTGTTTTTTATCTGCTGTCTTCATGGACAGACTTGGTTCCATTTTGCTGCAGTCTCATTTGATTGGATCTCTGTTGTTTGGTTGCTTTCATTGGCCGTTTGTTAGCCATCTATTAATTAATAATATCCTTTTGGCTTATAAAAAAAGATTTTTCTATCTGGTCTCTGTATTTGAGTTGCATGTGTGGATAATTGGATAATGTCTGACTATATTATTTGTAGTTTCTTACTTGTCTAAGATTCGATAGGGAGAACGATATGCAAAATCATGATTATATTTAGACCAACTTCGGAGAATTTTCTCCTTGATCTTTGTAACACTGTAGTTAAAATTTTACTTTCCATGTTTTTAATAAATTTCCAAGGTTCTGATGATTGTTCAATGTGACAACAATTATAGTAAAACTAAATTCATGTTTTATTCAAGAAAATGAATGTTGCTTATCCATGTTGCTATAAAATTTCGATTCGTAGATTGTAATTATTTGCACAAACTGAATTATTGGGTTTCTACTGATGATTAACTTAAATAATAATTATAATAAAGTTATTTTTATGTCTCTGTATATATATTATTTTGGCATAGGATTGGTATCTCGAATCTAATAATTGAATTGTCTTGACCATTTCATTTGAATCATAGATGATCCTTGTAATCCAGAATTTTTTTAATAACGCACATAATCAACCCTTGTTAAGAAATTGTCTTGATCATTTCTCTATCCTAGATGTGTGGTCATTATACTTAAGTCGTTTGGCGAGACACAAGATGTTTAGGTTGTGTAAAGGTTAGATGCAGAAATGTTGGAACTTTCGTCATGCAGGCTTATATTGAAAAAGAAGATAGTAAGAAGTTGAAACAGAAGCAACGTGAGCGTATGCAGCCAAAGATGGGAAAAATGGATATTGACTATCAGGTCTTTCACATTCCTTTATTCATTTTTGTTTTAGAATGAAGTGTGCTATTTTCTTTACATTATTTTTAGTGCCACTAATGCTACATTCTGGTCTTTAGGTTCTTCATGATGCATTTTTTAAGTACCAAACAAAACCAAAGCTTACTACTCATGGTGACCTTTACCATGAAGGGAAAGAATTCGAGGTATCTTCTTTCTTTTCTTCTCATACCTCTTTCTGTTCTAAGGAACTTAGATTACATATTATATGCATCAAGCACTATTTTTTCTGGATGATCTGTGGATATAATGCCAGGAGTCGTGCATTATTTTTTTGCATCAAACACACTAGAGTAACTTTGCTTTAATTAATGAAGACATGTTGTAAATCAAGACTTTGGAGCTCTATAACTACCTCTGCCTATATGCAGCACTGCAATTCTTGGCTGGATAGAAATTTGATTCTCAGAGTTTCAATGCTTAACATGGAAATTAGAATAAGATAATATCAATAATCTGTATAGATATATGGTGTTTCTTTAAATTTCAAAACAATAGTGGAAAATAGTGTTTGTTTCCTTGTGGTTCACATTGTTTCCTTCATCTTGTAGGTAAAGCTTAGGGAGATGAAGTAAGTCTCTTACTTGTTAACTAAGGATTTAAACCTTTCTCTACTCACTTAAAGCTAGCTAAAATCTTTCTATTTGTCCATTTGAAAGAAAGTGTTCTGTCTGTAACTAGTTTAACTTGTGTGTGTTGGAACTAGTATGGATGCCCTTTGTATGGAGATGTTTTTGGAGTTCATCAACAAGAACAGCCCAACTATGAGGTACTCATTTGCATATTACTTCTATGTAACTGAATGATGATTTTATTATTATTATTATTATTATTATTATTATTTTCTTTTTTGGAATCACGATCCGTTTGTCTTTGATGTTAAATAACCATTTTAGGAAGATTCGGTTGATAAGACAAAGCACTGGGGTGACTTGGAGGAAGAAGAAGAGGAGGAAGAAGAAGAAGAGGAAGAAGAGATTGAGGTTGAGAATCTTTATGTGCTTTTTTCATGATTTATAGTGAGCCTTTTATTGGCAAATAACTTGTTCATTCTCTATGCTGCTACCCATATGTTTCTGTTTTATTTATCTATTTTATAAATTTGTGGAAGTGTTGTCTTCTCTTCAAAGGGGGATAATGCCTTTTCTACCAACCTGCTAATTTTAGATGTATTTATATGAAATAATGAGAAGCAAGAGAAAATATCTTCTTTGTTGCAGTGAGTTTTATTTTGTGCTACTTGCTATTTCATCTATTTTCTCTTTTTGTAAGCTAAATTGTAAGATTCTCAACTTCTTAGCATTTGAACTAGATAAATCAGGGAAAAAAATGAGTTAACAGAGGTAGAGATGTTTGATGTTGATTATACCTTTCCTTTTTGGTCTTGCAATTCTATAAAGGTAGCCTCTTGTTTATACTGTTTAGTAATTTGACATTTGTTGATGGAGTAATTTCTTTTTCTGCCATATGCTATAAGGATTTTTAGATTCCATAACTTCTCTTTTTCTTTTACATTCATGATATTGACATAGATTTTATTAGTTGTGGCAGGTTGAACATAAAAGCAAAGAACATTGTGTGCAGTCCAGTCTTTTAGAGACCCATGATTTTTTGTTGCATGATGCATGTCTTTTAAGTCATATTTTGATTATTTATCTGGAATAAATGCTTGCAGGGGTGCTTTAGTTTGTTCAGGCAGTCTTCACCCTGATTCTCTTATTCGCCAGGAACAACATGCAAAGGCCGATAAGAAAGCATATTACTCTGAGATAAACAAGTACCATAATGAGTATGGGGCACATCTAATTTTCTGGGGCACATCTAATTTTCTCTATGCATTTAATTTGGTTGATTTAAGAGCATGTGCCTTGTATAATGTGTTACATGCCTTCATTTTATTTTCTTCTCGTGACAGCATGATAAAGTATTTGCAGAAGTTGAAAGAGACTTGGGAAAGCAGCAAGGATCCTGAAAAGGATATTTTGCAGAAGATATCGAGGTTTATACTCACTGCTTAGAATACACTAACAATTTTTATTATCATGTAACAACAGGTTCATGTGCTATGATTGTTTATCTCTTATGCTGAATGCATTTTGTTTTGCAATTTTTTTTGCTGCAGTTCCAGTCGGTGCTTTTGATACTTTACAAGTAATCTTTGCTTGCTTCTTTTATAATGGGACTATCTGTTAACATTTTTAAGTGTTGAAACTTCAGATTTAAACTTTTTATCAATAGAACACTAAATTATGGAGTGTTCACGGGTTATTCTTATATGTCTTCAGATGAGTTGCCAGTTCTCTGCCTGATTCCATTTTTGACCGTTTTCTTTATTTATTTTTTTAATTAATTTGGTCATAATCGATTTTTTATTAGGTCAACAAGGAATGCAGACAGACAAATTTCTTCATATGCAAATGAGTCTGGATGTCACATTCCTGAGGAGAATATTGCAGCTACATCTGAGTCTTGCTCCTTCGTTGCAGAGGAAAAAGCATGCAGCAGTGACAACCAGATCAGTCCAATAACAGAGAATGGATGATTTCAAAGAAGGTAAATAAATAATGCCATAATGAAGCATATTGTAATTGGATGGCTTACACTTTGGCAAGGTTCTTTATGTGAGCTTCTAATTATTGTTTTTTTGCCTTGGAGGTGGGATTGTTGTTCCATGGTAGTTTGACTGTTAGTTAAAGTAAGACCTGGTAGTTTAGCTCTGGAAACATGTACTTATAGTCTTGTATTATGTAGCAGCTATTACATTAGTGTTTGAACAAGTATATGTTTTAATATCATTGCCATAAAGTCTCACTTTTGGGAGCTTGAGGTTGGGGGTGTGGAGGGTTATGCTGTGAGAATTTCTGTCAAATGGTTATGGGGATGAATAAGGAGAGGTGGATGATGTATTTTGTTTTAACTCTTTGGTTGGATAAATTAAATAAAATAGATTAGGAAAAATCAATAGTTATCTGCTTACATCTTTGGTTATCATTAATTAAAAAGTTTATTATCAATGAAAGAATTTCTTTTAACTACTTTTGTTCTACATAGCAGTTTGTCATTAGTTTGAGTCATGAGCAATTTATGCATCCAAAATCAGTTGGTAAAAGCCATATGAGAGCACATCTCTTGATACAGTTGTATTTTTCCTGCAGAATTTCGATAGGTGGAAATTTCTTTTTTCTTGATTCAGGAATTATACCATGAAATGCATGTCTTGGATAGATTTGAATAGGATTATCGGCATAAGCTTCAAAAAGATGATAACTCATATAGGTATATTTTGATGCTAATTGCCAGTGATTTATTGATTACATACTTGCAGTGATAATTTTGAAAAATCACATGGCTACATGTATCACATTATGGCACAGTTTAAGCTCTTACACAAACTAAACCAGGCTGATGACTCGGCCTATTCACTATATATTAACAATGTTGGGAAGTATTAAATCTGCCAAATTTTTTTTTTTATGTATAAAATTCCTTAAAACTAATTTATGTTCTTGTATCTTGTAGCCCCTATCATATATGATGATTTTTTGAAGTGTATATAGTTACACTTGGTTGGATTACAATTTTTTTGAGGTTGATATGCTGACTTTTTGAAATGTATATAGTTACACTTGATGGAATTATAATTTTTTTGAGGTCAGTCCTTCAATCACTTGTTGTTTCAATCAATTATTTATAGTATATCTATATATTTTATGACATAATCATTTTTGTTTATTTATATTTTTTGCAGATTTAAAGAATTGAAGATTCATTGAAATGTTGGCTAGATAGAGATTTAAATTCTTTTTTGTTTTTTCTGGAAAGGAGTTGTATAAACAATACATACCTTTTTTGAATGCTAATTTTATATTTGTAATGAATTACAAATTATCTATAAAAATATAATATTATTTATTGCTCATGCATCTATTGTCTGTTTAAAAATATGGTGATTATGCTTTTAGGAATTTATTTTATGGTTTTTAATGTAATATATGTCCAAAAATCTTAGTGACCGGATTTTTGGTCGGTCCTTAAAAGTTTTAACGACCGTAAATATACCTTTTAAGAACCATATTTTTGTTCCTCAATAACCTGATTAGTTGCCTGGTGTATATTATCAAGGATGGGAAATTCAGTCCTTAATATTTTTTAGGGACCGTAATTGGTTCGGTCGTTAAAAATATTTAGGGACTAGTGAAATACAGTCATTAAAACTTTTTAGGGACCGGATACAATGCGATCCTTAAAACTTTTTAGGGATCGGTTTCAGGTCGGTCGTTAAAACATTTTAGGGACCGATTGATAACCAGTCCTTTTTGGTCATTAGCGGCGGAGCCTATAACGACCGGATGGCGACCGGCTTTTACGGTCCTTATTCACTTTTAGGGACCGGATTTGTTCTTTTAGTGACCGGAATTCCCTTCCTTGTAGGCCTTTTTTCTTGTAGTGTATGTATATGATGAATAGGGTTCTTGTAAAAACTCACAGTGATGACTTTTCCATTGCCAAGCACAGCACTGGCCACGAATTTCCTGTCAATGGTGCTAGCAGCGACAGTCAGTGTCCAAGGAGCAACATTGGAGGCAGTGTAAGGGTAAGGTCCAGAGTTTCCAGCAGAATTAGAAGTGAGAATACCATACTTCATGGCATGGAAAGATCCAATAGCAATGGGGTCTTCCATATAAGGGAATGCCCATGGAGCACCAAGAGACACTGATAAAATATCAACACCATCTGCTATAGCATCATCAAATGCTTTCAGAATATCTGCACTTGCACATCCAAATGACCAACACACTTTGTACACTGCAATTCTTGCAAATGGAGCTCCACCTCTTGCTGTTCCTTCTGCTAACCCAAAATAGCTTGCTCCTTCTACTTTCCTACCAGCTGCTGTTGAAGCTGTATGGGTTCCATGTCCTTCTGAGTCTCTTGGGGATTTGAAGTCGGTTTCGAAATACCAGTTTTCACTGTTGTAGTACCGGGCTCCAATGATTTTGCTGCAATGTTTCAAATAATAAATAATGATAATTCATATAAGCTCAAAATTAAATAATAATTAATTTGGTAGGTAGTGCAAGAGAAAGAGAGCTGACTTGTTGCAGGTGAAGTTGCCTTCACCTTGGCATGTTCCTTTCCATTTAAATGGCGCTGGACCCATTCCCTCATCGCTAAAACTCTCAGATTCTGGCCACACTCCTGGAATATAAAACCATATATATATTATTTAGAGGAAAAGCTTAAGTTATGTAATAATAATAATAATAATAATAATAAAGAACCTGTGTCAAGAAGACCGATGATGACGTTTCCTTGTTGAGCTCCAGTGAGTTTGGCTTTGGAAATACCCATGAAATCCCATGACCTTGTTGTGTGTATCTTCAGTATGTGATTTGGAATCACAGATATTACACCTTCCATTTCTGGATCCCACATTTTGGTTTATTTATCAAATTACAATGAATAGATAAATAATTAACAAAACTATTTTTATTATAAACTTTAACCTGAAAGTCTCTCCACATCTTCATCCGATAACTTAGCTGCGAATCCATTGAAACTTCTTCCATAACTATAAACTAATGACTCTTTCGCTGATAAAGTGCTGCAATAACCATGAAAAAGTACATAAAACTTTTCACATGATGAAACCTTATTATCCTTAAACAATCCAAGATTAAGAAGAGTGTGTGTATATATATATATGAACCTTCCAAGCACATTTGCCAGCATGGAATGGTGAGTGGATGCAGCAGAAAAATCTCCCCGGGGCTTGTCTCCCATGTATACAATGTGAATCTACGCATAATTAATTAAGATATATAAAGAAAAGTAATAATAAGATTAAAAGTACATTTCAAATTAACTTGCTGAAAACAACGACAATACCTTCCTGTCACCATTGGCATGGCAATGCATGAGAAATGCAGACAGCAATAATGGGAGAAAAAGAGAAAACAGCCCCATTAATTTGGCCATGTATACTAGATATGTTTGATTCAGCAAATGTAGGTGGTTGATGTTCTAGTGATGAATGATAGTGGTATTTATATAAGCAAATCTGACACTTGTTTTTAACGCATGAAATTCTTGTTAATTGGTTGCAGGCTGTGCATGGTTGTCCATCGCCAAAATCAATAAATGGATTCTTGTGGAATCCGGCTGCACCAACAAACAACAACAACAATACTAATAAAATATTTCATTCTGCATTCAGAGGGTGAAAGGTCAATCCTTATTCTCCAGTTCCCTTTTCCTTCAAAAATAGTAACTCTTTGGTGAAAGGTCAATACTTTCTTTCAGCATTACCGAAGGAAATGTATTTTTTGAAATTGATTAACTTGAATTCAATTAAAATGTTCATTTTTATATTAATTGTGAATTTACTGTTATTCCAAAATAACCTGATTTATTGTAGAGATAGTTTATCCATGATTATAAACTCTTAGCAATTATTTTTCTTAAAATTCTCGATATTAGAATCTCTCTCTAACATATAAACTTTACATGAAGTGGACTTTCGCATACATATAATTTTGTGCCGTTAAGTGTTCTTGGATTGTTGATTTCTCTTTTACTGATTTTTGTTTTCATTCGATTTAATCTGCTGATTCCTTAACAAAGCAGCTCCTTATGTGGTGGGTGTTCGAGTTGCGACCGCTACTCGCTGTTTTTCTTCCTGTACAGCAATGGCATATGCTCTTTCGAGGATTGGCAAAGGATCGGCACTCAGTATTTGTGACCTGACAGTGGAGTAAGTTTCATCAAGTCCCATCAAAAAATCAAATACTTTTTCCTTCCTCACGCATTGATTACATCCTTTTTGCTGCTCCCCTAATATTCAATCCCAAATAATTGAGCGACCAATTATGCATGAAATTGATATTGAAATTAAATGCATGAAATTTGTCACAAAACCTTCTTTGTTTCAGAATATTATTTTACATGAATATATTGATTCCGAGTTTTCTTAGTTTGACAAATGAAATATAATAAAAATAGTATCTCGAATCCAAAAAATATTAAACTACAAAGATCGAATAAAAATAAACCCTAGATAAATTCCACTTTATTTATCTAGTTTAATTGCTTTCAGGTTTATGTTTTCATTACAAGCCGAAATTCTTTATTTACTTTTATCATTAACGGTCTGCTTGAAAAAAAAATTTAAATTGAGAAATTCATTTATATTTGAAATAAAAAAAAACTAAGAAATAAAATTAAAAATTAGTTTCTTATTTTTATACTTGAAATAAATGAATAAAAAAATTCATTTTTATTTTATTTTCTAAAATATTATCAATGTCAATTTTGATGCTTTTTTTGGTAATAACTTTAGTAATAGGCAAAAAAAAAAACTAAATAAAATTCATATGCCATCAAGTGAACTGCATACATTTTTAATTAGCATTGAATTAACTTTATAACATATAAGTGATCTATTATAATAAAATAATATATTTATTGATATTTGAATCAATTTAATATCAAAATTTTATTAAATTAAAATGTAATAATATTAGAATAGATTTCTAATGTTTGTAAAGCAATTTCAATTAAATAAATTTATTCATAATTCCGTTAGAACTAATTGAAATACTCATTTTTTTATTAAAAATTAAGTTTTAGGCTTTTATATTGAAAAAATAATAAGTTGTTGTTGTTATTATTATTATTAAACAATAAGTTGTTGTTGTTATTATTATTATTACAATAAATATAATGATGACGATGATATCTATTATAATCATGTTGATAATAATTACTTAATATAAATTAAATTAAGAAAATAAAAATAACTATATATTTAAAATTAATAAAAATTGAAATTAAAAATAAATACTGAATTGTTATTTACAAAAGTAAATGGACAAATATTTAATAATTACTTAATATAAATTAAATTAAGAAAATAAAAATAACTATATATTTAAAATTAATAAAAATTGAAATTAAAAATAAATACTGAATTGTTATTTTCAAAAGTAAATGGACAAATATATATATATATATATATGTGTGTGTGTGTGTGTGTGTGTGTGTGTGTGTGTGGCAAATGGACAGGTTTGGATTGAGTCGTTAATGGACAGGTCACTAATGTATTACATCATAAATGGATCAAAAAATATGCATCAATATCCAAATAGGTTAGAGGATTTGAATCGATATATGAATTTAATGTAAATTATTATAAAATTTTTTATTAATTAATTAATGAATCCGATAACAATAATATTTAATTGAAAACATAATATAAATAATCATTTATTATCATATATGATAATTTAAAGAAAATTTCTTTCTTTTAAGGCTGTTAGATTATCAATACTTATTACATCTTTTCTTTTTGTCTAAGACTGTAAGAACATCCATATATTTGTATATCTTTTTTTAATAGCCAGTGGATTATAATGTTTGTAATTGTTTTTGACAGACTTTGAAGCCAAAAGAAAACGTTGGTGGATTCTCACCAGCAATAATAATAATCAATACTATATATAAAAATGGGAGTAAGAAAGAAAACATTTTTAAATATAAATAACTATATATTTTTTATTTAATTACAAAAAGCTCTACATGATGAGATTATAAGCTTATAGTAATATTTAGGTGATTTCTCATGATATGCCTCTCAGCAGAACTAGAAAAAGAATAAAAGGCTCACATGCAAGTAAATTGCTGGCTAATAGGACGCATATCAGCCATCAGCTCTTTTTGTAATTTACAGCTTGCATTGACCAGATCACATCCATCTGAAGGAGAAAAAGAAACAGGAATTTTGTCATTGGGTATAGATCCAATGGGTTGAAAAATAAAATAAATCAATTTTGAATTGGCCCAATTGATATTGAGTTAGGTTGAGTTTGGGTTATTTTTTTGAGCGAATTTAAGTTAAATTTTGGGTTTGGATCAATTTTGCCACCTATATATGTATATATATATGTATGTATGTATGACTAGTATCTGGTGACAAGATTTGAGAACACCAATTCAATGTATATACTATAACAAGAATATTATAATCTTTCAAAATTTGACTTCTTAAAAATAAGAAATTTATTTGTAAATTTCATTTATTTTGATTAAATTTGGTAAAAATATAATAAAATTTATGAAATTTAATTTATAGAATTCAATTCTTTTTTTTTAACATTTTAAGCATAAAAAATAAGAATTGCAAATGAATTTTATAAAATTTATGAAATTCATTTATTTTGAGCGGATTCTAGTCTACCAATATTTATTAGGCCCTTAGTCCAAACTAATAGGCACATTTTTCTTTTTAATCTAATAAAAATATAGAACCTCACTATTTTAATCCTATAATTAGCTTGTAAATTACCAACATCGCTATTTTAATCCTATAATTAGCTTGTAAATTACCTATATATCTTTATTTAATTTTTTTATTATTCAACAAACTTGCATTAATTATTTATATTATTTTTAAATAAGCCTTCAAATAACCTAATATATATAATGTATAATTTTATCTATCTCCATTATATACTTCATTCACGTTTAAAAAAAAATCACTTGTCAAATTAATTATATAACACCCTTATACCACTATACTGAACGTACAGTAATCGGATGTCACAACAGAAAGACAATACCGAATATAGCAATACTAAATAGTCTACTAAAAAAAAATTTTCTTAAATCACATATACATTCATACCAAAAAGGTAGACATAACCATAATTAAATATTACACAAGTACCATACATAAGCCATATCTTCAATATACACATATACATGTTATGCCTACAATCATCCTTGAACTCTGCTTTGCTTTCGATCATCATTTTAGCATCGGCTACCCATCTTTAAATCTTTGTAACATGCGCGCAGTTAATAAATTACATGCTGAGCATCGAAATATCCAGTGGTGGATACATATCACAAACTCTCTACAAAAATTATCATTCACAAATACACATGCATGCTTCCATGAGCATTATTTAACATTAACTATTCATTTTATTATTTTTATGTGCATCATACAATCATGCACACATATATTCAACATAAAAAATTGTTTCAATTATAAGTAATTACTTTAATATCTATAACTGAACTTATTTAAGCATTTCATTTACTGTTTATTATACAATTTACAATTTTAATTCTTAATATACTATTTTCTTGTCATTTTACACTTTAATATCAATTTTTTTTCACTCTTTACAGATATGTTCACTCATTATCCTGTCTTTATTTGGGAATTTATCCTTATTCTTTTATTCATTACACAATCATTCAATCCTTCAGACATACACTCATTCATTCATTCGGACATTAATCCAATCGCTTATTTTAAAAGAATATTTTTATTTCAGTCATACTTACTCTTAAGGTTTAATTTTGTCTCTCTTTTATCTTTTTTTTAAATACATATTATGACATGAGCAATTTCGATTTAATCCCTATTGTCACTCAAGTGTAAAAATTTCACTTTCGATCCCGATCTTGCCATATAAAAGGGTTTATTCACAGTTTTATCTTTCAATTAACATTTTATCTGCTAAATTATAATTTAGTTCATGAACTTTTATTAAATTACAGTGGTACTTTCTTTTATCATTTATTTATACTAATGTCACTACTTATCTTTACTTCATACTAATTTGCTTATTTGACATGTAATTTATTATTTTATTTCAAATATACTATTTTATGGCAAATTATATACAGAATCCCTAATTTTTTCATTGTTTTTAAAACTGTCATTTTACGTCCTATTTATAATTTTGCAATCAGTTCACTTATTTTCATTTTAAATTCATTATTTTGCATACAAATTATCAATTAGTCCCCATTTTAACATTTTTATGTCAAATTATGTTTTAGTCCTTCAGAACTTTGAAGAAATTACTTTTAAGCTGTTCATTCACATTTTTTTATTCTTATTCATACTTTCATTATTTTACCACTTTTACGCACTAAATTCATTATTTTGATAAATTATGATTTTGATCTTAAATTTTCATTTTCTTTCATAGTAGTCCTTTTTTTATTTCCATTTACACTTCACGTTTTGTACTTTTACATTATTATCATTATGTCCCTAGTATATTCACGAGTCCACAGCAGTACAATACAGTAGATGATGATCCCGAAGGACCAATCCATTTCAGATTAGATCAGAATAGAGTAGATAATCAAACAGAAAATATGAAAGGTCATTACGATCCTTCCATAGCAAAGCAAGTCACCATGACTTGCATCGCGGTATGGGTATCCCTATGTGCAATATCCCTAAGGGTACCCTAAGAGGGATAGATGGTAATTTCGCATAAGACAAAAATTGATTCCGTGATTAATTAAAAAGAAAATTGAAATATAGGGACTTAATTGAAAAGATAAAGTAATAGAATTGTGCCAAAAATAGAAATAGAGGAAGTAGAAGCAGCAAATTGTAAGATTATGAATGAACTAATAGAAGTAAGGCATGCGTCCTACTCTAAAAAACTCATGAAATCTCATGAGAAATGGAAAGATATCATGGTATAAAAGGGGAATGATGTGGCCGGCCAAAAAGAGAGTCCCAATCTCAGAAATTTTTGCTCCTTTTACTCATTTTCATCCTCTCAAAAATACAAGCTTTTGGTGTTTCAAAGAAGGTAGAGAGAGAATTTAGGGTTTGCCTCTTTTAAGGTAACAATTTTATTACCTTTTATTCTTATGTTTCTTGAAAATAAATATTGAATTTAAGGATCTAAATAGATGTTTGTGTATGTGATTTATCTCATGAAAATAAAAGAAGAGCAAAAGAGCAAGAGAGAGCAAGGAAAAAGGAGGAAGAAAGGAGTGAAGCTTGTAAAGAGGTTTGGGAGTTTTTCTTTTTCTTTGTTATCTATTTTGTTGATTTACAATTGATTTATGTGTCATAGATGTTCTGTTATTGATGGTAGAGCTCTTGAATGATGATTAGATGCATGAAAAACATAGCTTGTGTCTTAAAGTATCCTATAGTGAAAATCTGCATAAGTGTCACTTGAACTAGTCTTAGTAAAAATGGCATAACTCCCTCTGTAGATGTTGGATTAATGTGATTCTAGTTGTATATGAAAGATAAGACTTAGATCTATAACTTTGTAGAAGAAACCGGGACTAAATCTGTCCCTAGAGTGCCCAAAAATAAGCTTGAATTGGACAGACCCCTGCTGTCCGTCCAAAGAGAACAATCTTCGGTTTTTAGTGAATATCTTGAGATTTAGAAGTCTGATTTGAGTGATTCTTGATGTTTTAGAAACTAGAGACATAGTGGAAAAATATTTTAGAAGACAACTTTCCCTAAAAATGATGTTTTTTAGGTCAAAAATGATATAGAAGTCGAGACAGAAAATCTATCTCTGGGCGATTTGGGCCTCACGGTTACTAGGTTTTTCATAGTAACCATGAGGTACCCCAGTTTTCAATTCAGACCCTAAAGATGACCTACCTCACGGTTACTAAGCATTTTATAGTAACTGTGACCCATTTAAAAAGTGCAGAACACGGTTATTACTCATCCGGTAATGACCGTGAGATAGTCTGGCGTAGTCCAGATCCGAAAGGGCAATTAGGTCACGGTTACCATGAATTTGGTAGTAGTTGTGACCCCTGAATCATGTCTTGGCCACGGTTACCATGAATTTGTAGTAACCGTGACCCTCCTTCAAAGTTCAAAACATGAAAGTTAAGACCCCATGTGAAGCATAAGATTAACTATTCTTTCTTAAGACATATAGTTTACCTTAAATACAAAGTATATGATAATGCTCAACCATAAACATATGAAATGTATAAGTAATATAAAGATAAGTTATAGTAATTGATATATGAAAGTATTTACTTGAATATGGTTGGGTTATATCGATTATCTGCATATGCTTTTGATTGTGACATGACAGTTAAAGAATATTATCTTATTGTTTGATTTATCATTTCATATGATGAATTGTATACTATGAATCAAATGATACATGAGATATGATTATTTGCCTGCACATAAAGACTTGGTTGTAGATAGATAGGCATGCCTATAGGATTATAGTTGCAGCTACTATAGTCTGACTCTTATGAGTCCACAGTTTGTCTCTACACGAGACTATAGTTCTGGCCCAATGGGTCCACAGATTTGATACCTTCGGGTATCCACAGAAATAATACCTTCGGGTATTTATATATTGATACCTACGGGTATCCACAGCACCCATTATCCACACCCATAGGACTTTAGCAGGCATTTCTCGGTATAAACTGAACAATATATGTGTAATATTGATAATTACTTGATTAGTTATTTATGATCCATCTTTAGACAGTAATAATATATATGATTAATTATGCTATGTAAGTTATATTATAACTCTTACATGCTAATTATAATATTTTGATATTATTATTGTTTATTGTGTGCTTGAGAACAATCACTGTGAGTGGTTGTTCATATATGTATCGTTCCCCACTAAGCTTTATAGCTTAGCACGGGTGTTTATCCGTGTAGGTACTTGAAGTCAAGATGCTTTCTGTTAGGACAAGAGCTGCTATTGTAAAGCCAACTCTAGAGATAGAAGAGAGTCAATTATATTTGTAATTTATTTTCTTCTTGTATTAATCCTGTTGTACTAAAGATTACTAAATGAAGATAATATTTTAATTGAAATTATGTAGAATATTTAATATAAGACTTTATAATTTCTCATAGTATATTGAGGTGCATGGGTGTATAACAATAATAACCAAAAGGACTATAAAGAAAATAGATTATCCTATGTAAAAGAACTTATGGAATGAAGAGTTTGGGTGGACTAGTGTGGTCCTTACACTATAGCTAGCCAATTATATCTTGAATTAGATTTAAACCGCCAGACCACTACTAAGGGTAACATTCTTTACTCATTTTAGAATCACTTTTTACATTTTTGATATTTTAATTTATTTTTGCATTTCAGTACACTGTCCATCCAATGCTTTCCTGTCATTTCAGTACGCTATTCCTTCAGTTCTTTCTTTTCAATTCAGTATACTGTTTATTTAGTTCTTTTATCACTATTTTACATCTGACTTTTTCATTTGTTTTCTTTTCACATTTCAATACATTAATTACTTAACATATTCATCATTCTCACCCATTTTATGAACAATTTACTTTCCTTGAATTCACTTTTCACATTTTTAGTACTTTCACTTACTTTTACATTTTCATTCACTAACCAATCGACTTTTCTGTCACTTTTACACATATTATGAATTATCTCATTATAATTCATTGTTTTCACTCATTTATGAATTATTTCATTATAATTCAACAATTTCATTTTAAATGTGATACAATTTCATTCTTAAAAATATTTATATCAATTCCACACCAATTAATACCATTACTTTGGTATACTTTTCAATTTAGTCCATAATTTTTATTTAATTGCAAAATTCTCTTTTTTACACTTTAATTATGAAATTACCACTAGTTTTCTTATTTTCACTCCAAAATCAGTTATTGGCATATAAAATTATCGTTTGGTCCTTATTTTAACTTTTCATGCAAAATTTTATTTTAGTCCTTCCAATTCACAAAAGTTCATTTCAGGATGTTTGCTCGCTATTTCTTTCCATTTTTACCTTTTATTCATTTCTTTGTCATTTTTACTCGCTAAACACAATATTTGAAAAAATTACCATTTTACTTCTAAACTTTTCATTTCTTTTTAATTAGGTCATTTTCTATTCTAAACTTTATTTTTACATTACTTTTTGCACTTTTCACTCATATTTACCATTATTTCTTTCTTTTTCACACTTAAACTTTTATATGGAAAAAAATTACTATTTAGTCCCTGAATTTCATTGCTTTATAGTTTTATCTCTCTAATTTATTTTTATTTGCAAAAATTATCACCGGTTCTATACTCTATACTTTTAATTCATCATACTTTCATGGAACTACAATTTAGTTCTTAAAATAGTTGAATTATCATTTTATCCTTTCTTCTCAATATTTTGTAAAATTTCAATTTATCTTTAAACCTTTAATTTCTTTCATTTAGGTCATTTATCACTTTAACTATATCATTTTTCATTTTTTTATTACTTATATTTCTTCTTATGTTAAATACTATTAACATGCATTTATCATTCATCAATATTTGGTATGTTTCCTAATTTATTCTTAATATCCATCTGGCCTATTATATTATAATCCATTTTAATCATCTTTATAACAAATTTAATTACTTAGGAAAGTTTCACAAAATCATTGAAAATTCACCAAGTATACCATTCGGCCATAGTAAGTTATCCACTTGAATTTATTTTCTTCTATATTTAAATTCTTCAAAACATCATTTTTAATCCTATTAACCATTTCTATAACAAGTATTTCAATTATTCATGCATTAATCATATACATGCATAATATACATAACCCCAAATCAAATCAAATAAATGAAAATTAGAGGATATTGCATCCACTTACCTTAAATTCACTTCCTCCACACTTTAACCTTCCTCTCCTTAGCTTTACTCCATCAATCATTATCTTTTCCTTTAAAAATCCTAAATGGCCAATTTTGTAAAGGCATGAAGCCATCATTTTTTTTGCTCCAAAATTAAATCTAACATCATAAATGAGCTCTACATACCTTAATCTATCTATATAAATCTTTAAATCAAATTATAGAGCTTAATTTTTCATACATCATTTTTTATACATAACTTGATAAATCTTGATTTTTCACTTCAATTACTCCAAATTGAGCTTGGATATGGTCACCATGTGAAAGGAAAAACTTGATTTTCTTGGAAGAGTGAAATTTGGTGGGAGATTTTGAGAGAAAATGAAGGAATCCAAGAAAAAGGGAGAGTGACCAATTTGGCCAAGAAGGAGAAATAGGAGAGAAGGAGAAGCTGGGTGAATTCTCTGAAAAAATTGTAGATTTTTTTGGCTCTTTGTAAGGCTAATTTGGGTTGGGCTTGGTTCAACTAAAGGGGTTGGACCTAATCAAGCACAATTTGATTTTTAAGATCAATTAATGCATTTTAAATTATTTCTCTCTCTTTTCAAGCTCAAATCCACTCAAAATCAATTTTGTAATTCTTAAAATAATAAATTAAGCCTCTATACAAGATTTTAGCTCAATTAGAGTCCATTTTCGATCCGATTTACACAAATCAATCCGATTAGCAAAATTTCAATGTTATCAAAAAATTATTTTTTTACTATCAAATAATTATAAATATTAATTAAAGGCCAACTAAAACTTTCTATAATTTTTAAAAATCCTTTACTATTTTTAAAGCCTCGATCAAATCTACGATCAATCGATTACTATTTAAATCGAAATTATTATTTTTCTCTTACTTTCTGTATTCAAACCTTCCTAAAAAAACTTTCAAAATTTTTAAAATATATTCATTAGGCTTCACAAATATTTTTGAATCAATTAGAGACTATTTTTTGATCTGGTTCACTTTTACCAGTCCGATAATTTAATTTTTCAAAGTCATCGGATAATTAATTTTTTATTACCATATAATTCTATATCACATTTAATGTAGATCTGAAAATTTTGATAATTTTTAGAGATCATTGGTTATTTTTAAAGTTTCGATCAAATTTTAGTCAATCCGAGCATTATTTGAATTGAAATAATGAAATTTTCTTATTTTCAGCTTTTAGAGAATTATTTGACCTCATTTCGATTTCAAATTTGAATTACATACTCCTACTAACATACTCTTTTCAATAATCAAATAAAATATTTTTCGACTTCGAAAGGTACTATTCATCCTAGTGTTACTATTTACTATCAAAAAATACTATTCCTGACTAATCCAGTATTTGAACCATTACAAATTAATTGATGACTATTTACTAGTGGTGGAAAAATTGATCCAAACCCAAAATTCCATCCTAATTCGTCTAAAAAATGACTCAAAATCAATCCAATCTAAATAAATATCCACTGCATCAATCCAAAACTGATATATTTTATTATTCAACCCAACCCAATCCAAATCCAATGCCCACTTGACCAATTCAAAATCGATCCATTTAATTCTTCAACCCGTTGGATCATCAAATGGATTTCTTTCAAAATCTCCGTTAGTCAAAATATTTGCCACTTTCTTTTTTTCTATGTGACTCTTTCTGTCGCTCAAATCATTTATGCTCTCCCTTTCTAACTTTCAATCATCGCTGGCCATCGAAATTTTCACTATCTGGCATAGTTCAGGTGCTTTACTAATATCCTCTTTGATAAGGGTTTTCTAATAGAAAGCACATCTGAAAGTTACATGAATCATTGCGAACAACAATGAAACCTGTTGCATTTTTGTCCTTAAAAACTTTGGTATTTCCAACCCACTAGATATTTGGCATTCCTTTTAAGTTCCACTTTGGTATTTTCAGTACACAAGATATTGAGGCACAGTTGCACAAATAGACTATGGATAGAAAGAAAATGCCAAGTTATTGATCCAAAATGAGATTGTTCAACAAAAAGCCATGTTAAAAAAAAGATGAAAAAAAAAGAATAGTGGAAGATTAGAAGATAGAATCTTAAAGAAAAAGGAGTTGCTTCAACCTCCAATGGCTTGCCGACGGTGGCTAATAGAATGGTGGCCGTAAGAGAGGGGATATTTAAGGAAGAAATGGGGAGCGGCAATTTGCAAGGATAAAACCTAAAATGTTGTAGGGTTTCATTTGATGAAAATAGGCAAAGATAGAAAATTAAAAAAAAAAACAAAACGATATAGTTTTAAGCGTACATGATGTAGTTTTGTATATTATAACCCATTTGGACATCCATATTTTTTGGGCTCATGGATTTTTGTAAAAAATGAGGGATTTGAAAATTTTAATTTGAGAAATGATGTATTTTTGGAACTATTTGGGAAATAGGGGTGGGGGTGCTTAATCCCACATCGAATCACTACGGGAATAGAAGTGGAGACCACTCCAATATCGGTGAACGAAACGGCAAAAAAATATGACATGAAATTTCGGAATGAGTGGGGTCCACCGGTCTTATTTCGTAATGAGTTACTGCAGGAATAGAATATATATTTGTATTTATTTAATTCTCACATCTCTCTCTTTTTCTTTATGTTTTATTTCAAAATTTCATGACTAATCACGTTCTAATGATCTGTATATATCCATAGAGGTCCTACTAGCCCACAGATCATGTAGTAATATTATATTATTTTCCAAATAATTAAATAAGTTATGTAATAAAATTAGCATTAGGACATCAATATTTATATGAAATAATGGCAATATAAATAGGTTGCTATCAGGTAGTGGGTGAAAAAAACACCAGCCAAAATCATACTAATTTTAAATTAAACAAATCAATAATTTAAAATTATAGAGTAATATTTATGTTTAAAAATCAACAATTTGCTTTTTATCAATTATTAATCTATTTATATATTTTTTTATATTTTTCATTTATACTTAAAATCTTTTTAATACTTTAATATATAACTTTTTAAATTTTAAAATATTTAAATTTTTATCAAACTTTAACTGCCATGTGTAAATTAACCTCCAGGTTAGTGCCATATTACATGCTTTTCCAGCTTTTCCAAGCAAAGGGAGCAAAAATAGAATACTAGAACTAATTCACGTAAAATGATCTTATCGTATGCCAATTTTTATTACATAACTTATGTAATTATTTGGGGAATAATATAATATTACAGCATGATCCGTGGGCTAGTGGGATCCTACTGGATATCTACAGATCATTAAAGCGTGATTAGCCATAAAATTTTAAAATAAAACATAAAGGAAAAGAGAGGAATGAAAGAATTAGATAAATACAAATATAAATTCTACTTCTGTAGCAACTTATTGTGAAATCAGATCAGTGCATCCCACTCATTCCGGAATTTTTTGTCACACTTTTTGACCATCTCGTTCACAAATATTGGAGTGGTCCCCACTCTTATTCCCGCAGTGGTTCATTGCGGGATTAAGCACCCCACCCCTATTTCCCAAATAATTCCAAAAATACATCATTTCTTAAATTAAATTTTTCAAACACCCTATTTTTTAAAAATTCCCCTCATTTATTTACATTTCCAATATTAGTCATTATTTCAATTTTTACAATGGTAATTATGCATGGGGATAGATGAAGGGTATAATTGGTAAACCATTAGCATAATTATATCTTGTAATAATAAAAACTAATTTTTCTTAAATTATTTGAAAATAGAAGGTTTCTATTATTTTTGCACGGGAAGAGTATATTTTATTGAGTTATTTTAAGACACATTAAATTCATATAAGAATTCAGTAAAATGATGATGATTTTATACCATTCGTTCCCCCAATTTGTAATTTAAAAAAATGAAAATTATCCTACTAAATTAACTGTGATTTTGTAAACTTTAAAATATTTTTTTTTGCATATATTTAAACTTTACACTTATTAATGATTTTAAAAATTGGTGAGAAGTGAAAATAAATTCATGAATTTTATTTTTTTTAAATGTGCATAATATTTGTAATATTGAGTAAGAAATTACTCATCATGACGATAGTCTAAAATTAAAGTAACATTGAAAAAGAAAACATTTTAGTTCAATATGTACTTCATAATTATAATAGTCTAAAATATGATAGAAGACATTTTAAGTTTTTCAATGTAATTTTTTTTAAGAGATTAAGCAAAACCAATTTTTGATAAAATTAGTAATAAATGGCAAATTGATGGGAGGAAAAGAATGTTATTTTTAAAATAAAATTAAAAAGATTTTATATAAAAAAAAAGGCAATTCATCACTATTTGAATGTCTAAAATGATGGCATGTTTTTTCATTTTTTTTAGCGGGTCATACAATCATTTTAAGCTAATCTCATATAAAATTAATAAAATATAAATTTCAATGTTGTCAATTTAGTTTAAATTGAATTTGAAAGTTCTTAGAAAACTACAATGATTTAATATTAACTTTTAAAAGCATAAAAATTTAATGCAAAAACCTAAAAGTTTAGGGACCCATAATCTATTTTTTCTTTAGATAAAAAAGAAAATAATAGAAGAGTAAAATTTAAAGCTTTAAAGTGAAAAAAGAGTTGAAAGAAAAAAGGGGGGAGGCATTGATCACCCTTACATCCATCAATATCATCGATCCCGCTGATCACGGTTGTCCATTTAGAGTACTCTCCTAACGTGTCTTACTATACTTGTCATGCACCCCAAACCAAAACGTGTGCATCGTTTATCTCTATTTTAATTATTTTGACCAAAAATGCTCGTGCGGCTGACTTTACCGTCCAAGGTGTGGCACGAGGGAATTCTATTATTCTTTCCACGTGTACCCACCTTTTTTGTCTCTTTCGCTTTCAATCAACGCCGTCCATTTAGCTCATAATTTCAGCATGACTGCATGCATCTACAGTGCTTTTCTTTTCAATTTCTTGTTTCAGTGCACATTAAAAACAATTGACCTTTCAATCTTCTAATCAGCGAACAATTAGTGAGTTGGTACGTAGTAACAATCACTCCTAACAAAACCAAAAACATTAATCCCAATAAGTTGTGCTTTTTTAATCGAATGCTTTGTTTTTTTCCTTTATTTCTTTATATAAAATATAGTAAAAAAAACTTAAATATTTATATTAACTCCTAAATTTCTTAATAAAATTTTAGTTTTATTTCTATTAAAAATAAGCTAAAATTTTGATTTTTGTATTTATTTTTCATGAATTGTTCTAAAAAAAATTTTATATTCAGTTATGGTTGCTAATTTGACTTTGAAAATTTTTTTATTTAAAAAAAAATCGTAAATTTCTTATATATATATATATATAGATAAGATTACGTGTGCGTCAAACATATACCAACCTATAGCTTGGACTTTTAAATTGATATTTTAATGTAAGTTGGAATTAAAGGTGTTCATTGGGTCAATCCGATCCAATTTTAAATAATCTGAATTCTGAATTTTTTTATAAATTTCAATCTTATCCTACGAATAGATCGAATTTATATTTAAATAATTCGCAAATATTTGAATCTCATCCAAATAATTCAAACTTATTTTTTAAATTAAAAAATAATTTTTTTAATTTATATAATAAAAAAATTAGAGATTCGAATTGTTTGAATTAGGATTGATCCAATACGAACCAACCCGATGAATACCAACATATAAAACGTAACGTTTTAAAGGATTATGATGAATTATTCGGACGAATCCGATTCCGAATAATTTCAAAATTTTTAATCCTATCCAACCCTAATAATTCTATCCAAATATGTAATTCGGATCATATTGTTTGAATTATTGGGTATGATCGGGTTTTGAACACGCTATTTGGAATGATAGTTTTAAATTTAATCAGAGGTTTTAGATTGAAGGCGTGGATGATGATATGATATTATTGGTTGTTTCCCACACGTGTGAATGTAGTTCTTGAGATTCACCAGTTAAGAAAAACAATGGGACCTTCTCGGAAAGTATATAGAACCCATGTGGGTTGTCTTTACCCACACCACCCCTATAAATACCCCTAAACAGCAAAACCCGATTTAGCAGAAAAAAAATTCCAAGAATTTTGAGATGGGGTTTTCTGAATTGGGGAGGGTATGCAAGGATCATCCCTATCACGATCCTAACTTAGGGGTGTGTCCATCTTGTTTACGAGAGAAATTGTCTCAAATTTACGCAGTTGCTTCTTATAACAAGCCAAAAACAGCCATGGATCAACCATCATATTCATCTTCTGTGTCTTATTCTTCTGCTTCCGATTCCACTCACTTGTCTCCGGTTCAACGTCATAAGAGAAACGGGTCGGATATATTGGGTTCGATATCATTCAGAGTAAGTTTGGGTAATGGATTGATGAAGAAAAGTAGATCGGTTGCTTTTGTATCGAGAAATCGTGGGGGTGAGATGAAGCATGGGGACAAGAAGAAGAGAGGGTTTTGGTCCAAATTCCTTCATCCGAAGGAGAAGAAAGAGGCGAATTTTGATGGGAAGATTGTGTTAAATAGTGGTAGATTGATTTAGTTTATTAGACTTCGAAGTTTTTCTGTACAGCTTTCATTATTTGCAAAATTATAGTTAAAGAATGGGACTTTTCTTTTCATATATATTATGATTTTTGAATCAAGGGATGCTTTATGTCTCCTTTTTCCCTTAATTTTTTCCCACAACATAAATATATCTATATATATTTCATATTTTATTTTTCTTTTTTTTTTGGATTAGTATGCATTCTCTTCAGGAACAAGCAACTTAGCTCACAAGTCATGAGTGAGGTCATGCCTCGACTTCCTCCTCATTAGTTGTTTCCAATTTCATTTTCGCACGTTCGATAAACTTCTTAGCCACCTAATTCAATCTGGATTTTTGACTTCAAAAGCCGTATTCCGCCGTATAACAACTTATTTATTTTATTTGTTTTTACTTGGCCTTTTTAATCTCTTCTATACCAAATTCCTTAATTTCGGAACTACAGCGAATCAAGAGTGATACTCATACATATAGTTTTTCAACTGTGTGCTGCTATAAACATAAAATTTAAGCTTAATTTTATTAAGCTACTTGTTGGCGGTAGTTACACAGTTGCGTGAATAAAATTTAAGAATGAGCTGCTTTTTCTAGGAAGTTATCTGCGAAGGTAGTTAAAACTAGTGGTAATAGATTTGAGATACGAAAAATCTCAAGAGGAAAAGTAGATTTCCATTGCTCATAATTCAATAGGGGACTAAGGAGTTAGAAAAGGAAGGAGGACCAAAATCAACTCTCTTTTTTTTTTACTTTTCTCAAAAAATTGGAAGTCAATTTTAATAATTAGGAAATGATATATTGCCCAATTATTTGATAGAAGAGAGTTCAGCAGCCTTTTTATAAAGCTACACTCGAGTTTCAAGTACATGCCTGCTTTATAGACTCCCACAAAACGCATGAACATCATTTTCAAATACTTCAAACAGATACATATGGACCCAGGAGAGGTACGCATGGTAAAATTCAAATTGGCAAAATTTCAAGATACACGACCGTCTACACTTCATGGACAATTTTCTTTTTTTTTTTTCTTTTTCTTTTTCAATCCCTCCTATCGTATCATCTGAGTTTCCCCTTTCTGGTGTATGTATGGACGTCTCCATTTAGTGGATCATCTAAAAAAGAAATACGGTATGCACTGGTTAAACCCGTAATCTGTACATCTTCTGCTCCAGTTTCTACAACGCTTCCTATTTCATTGACGATCTAACATTATCTGCCAGGGCGAGTTATCATGCCATTCATCTCATCTTCATCATCACCGTTATCTCCTGGCCTTGTAGATGGCCGTTTTAATCTCTGGAATATCTCGTCAAGGGACTCGGATGATGAATCATGAGAGACGAGACCAGTTTCCTGAATTTGGTGTAAAGGAAGGAATTTTTTAGCTCCTATATTTGCCCTGAAACTTTGGAACCCGTTCTTCATTGATTCCCATTTGGACACCAAACCAGAAGATGGCCCTCCAGTTGTGATATTGGATTCTGAGTTGCCTGTATCAAGCAATGATACCTTGGCAGAGGCAATATTCTTCTCCAGAGGCCTAGTATTAGCATGTCTATTATGTTCTCTCAAGGCAGCATATTTGTTGCTCATGGCTTCTCTGCTGGTGTTGTATTTCCGACCCTCTTCTTTTGAAGGTCCTGATGCACTCCCCCTAGCATCATCAGGGACTAAGCCAGTCGTGGCCTTCATTTCTAAAGCAGTCTTATCCTGGGAATATAATTTAAGAGATAAAAGCTGATATGTGACCAAAAAAAAAAAAAAGCAGTGATAGTTAAGAGAAAATCACACTAAACAAACCCTATTATGCATTGCAAACCATCATCAGGCATTTTTAGTTTACTCGAATTACAATTCATATGAACAGCAATTTTCAATTTTTGTTTTTCTAAAATACAAATAAATAAGAAATAGAAACCGCAACGATTGTCCAAGATGTGAATACATACTGTACTATTGGTGGCAGACTCAATATCCACAGTGTTAAAGTTCCTTGCCAGCGGAAAGACATGCTCACCAACCTTTTGCCCTTGCTCAAGCCAAGAACGTTCTAGACAAATGAGAAAGATTTATCCACTTTCAAAAACAGAAATTAACAACTTATTTTAAAGTGTATCCTAAATAGCAGACAGCATGCTGCATATTGACAATTAGAAATGCCCCATATAAAGCACTTGCCTTTTTGTAGGATAATTAATCCTGATGGGTCAAATCCATCAGTATCGTCCACTTCAGTTTGAAATCTAAATCTCTTCCAGCTCCCAAAGAAACCAATTACACGGTCAAAGAAATTGCTTGCAACCAACAAAGTGTATATAACCATTATCAGAGGATAGATTTTGTTAAATCCATTTCCAAAAAAAGGAACGATTTTATCAATATTGCCCATTAGCTGCAACCAGAGTTAAAAAATAAACTAAACCAGTCAATTTCAAGGAATAGATAAAGAAAATGACATACATTAGCATGAAATAATCAATTATCAGCTCAACATCCTAAGAACTTGAAAAATGGCCCACAGCACATTGGATATAAAACACACTGGCACAAGGTATGGGTGGGGGCAAGGAATCAAATTTGAATTTGAAAATTAAAATGAAAAAACTATACAAGTTCACACAGATTCTTTGGTAAGACAACTACAATAGAGAATTTATCAAAGCTTGAATTATATTGTGCAAGTAAGTCTCTCAATATATTCCTAATTGATACAAAAGCTATTCTGACTCCATCCTTCACTATCCAGAGTACAAGCAATAGAGTACACAAATTCCAGGGGATCATGAATTTGGATCATTTAGATTGCATGTTGCACTCTAAATAGAGATATGATAACAATTGCATTAGATAACAAAGAAGAATAACAAAATCTAATGAACTTTTACTTGTGATGTCAAAAAACCAGAAGGGATAGTATCCCTAAATCACCAAAGAAGATTACGTTTAGGTTACAGATCATAATATGTAGCTCCAAGCAATCTCGTGTATGATTCCAAAATATGTAATAAAGTAATGAGACCTTGGTATGATTTATTTTATTTTGTTTTCTGTTGGAACAAGATATGCATGTCACCATCAGAGTCTGGGAGAATTACCTTTTCAAATACAGTTTCAGTATCAAGATTGATGAGGTTGAGAAAGTTGTAGGAAATTGGAGGAGCATATCGAGCTACCATCCTAAGAGACATTGCAATTGACAAAATTAGATATTGTTATGGCTTTTTATATATTGAACATAATGGAAGAAGGGTAAGAATTAATGACTATGTATCTTTCAGGAAACTCACGAGCATATCATGAGCAAGCTAACTGGGCTTGTCTGTCTAGGTGTAAATGAGTAAAACATCAGCATTCCAATTTTGAACAAAGAATAATATGTGCAGATGCACATATACATCAAAGGTACAAGAGTCAACACCTGAGAAATAAAACAGCAGAAGCAGATGTAGTTACCCATACAAACAATGATACAAACAGATCCATACAAATCAAGACTAGAATTATTTACAAAAGATGATCTACCTGGAAAAGAAGTTCTTGCTTTCCTACAGAATTTATAAGGATTGAAAAAAGTGAGAGATCAATTCCACTGGGAAGCAGAGTTGCCTCAGCTAAAAGAATTGCTGCTGACATCACACCAAGTATGATAGCCAAGAGCTTCTCTGATTGCTTTCTTAGGATGCATCGCCAAAAAAACTCTGCACGGAAAAATTTCCTTTTGAACAGTTTGATCTTCAAAGATAATGGTTTGTCAACACTACTTATTAAGCATTATAAAATAAGAAAGAAGTCATACGGACAATACTGTGTAAATAAAAGCCAAAAAGAAATAACGTAACGAAAAACAACAGAGCCTCCACATAAAACAAAAGATAACATATGGAGAAATGCAATCACAGGAAAGATGGGCATAATGTGCCTCGTTAACAAGGATTTGCATTGAGCAAAATACCATTAATCTGCAAAATGATCAAGTAACATTCTTAATATCTGCTCGTGGTTACTGGGTAATGCTTGTTTCAAGATTAATCCTCATTATGATGTTTCAATAATTTATTATAACATGATCCTGTCTCACGCGCATGCATAAAAGGATCTGACTCCATTTAAATCAAGTCTCCCATTTCACAAATTTGAAATTGTAGGCCGTTCCCATGGCTCACCAGCAAAGATAGCTGGCAGGCACGTTACTATGTCACTTTATTCTGTTAGGAGTTTCGTAAGTCTTTTGAATTGTAACACCACAATTATATCCTTGGTCAATGTGGCAATACAGTGTCCAGTTCCTGTTCAGGTCAAAACCCTGATTCCATGAGTTTTGTGTTAATTGATTTTCTCTGAAGCTCCCATTACAACCATGAGGATGTTAATGTTGTTTGGCAGGAGAACATGCCTGCTCTTTGACAAATTATATGTAGTTCAAGTAAAGGGCATAAAATTTGTACAAGAAATTGCAAGCCATCAAAATTCCATGTTTTCCGACAGCTATTGATAACAATACTGTTGGTCCATTGCAGTTAAAACTCTCAATCTTTCTTTTAGATGGGTTCTTATTTATTATTGCTCCAACCCCCTAATTCTTCAATAATAGCAGCCTTTGCATAGGACACACCAAAGATCAAGTCATCATGTCCTTCCACCATATGTACAAAGAAATTAATAGTCTAACAATTCCACCTGCAAGCATCCTCAAATTAATTCATAGCAATTTAAATAGATATTGATTACACTGGTCCATTTATGTCATCAATTTTATCATTGTGGTTCCTTATGTTTTAGGAATTCAGCAAGATTGGCATGGGGCCATCATACAGATCATAAAATCCATTCTGGAACCCCCAAAACATCTAGCAACATCGAAAGGTAAAACTGATAAGATCAAAAACTCCCAAGGCCACCTTTCAAAAGAATAATTTCATACAAACAATCCAACCACCTTTGGACATACTAGATATTTTTACATTTTCAAAGAAAACTAAACTAGAGATGTCTTATAACATATTAAATATCATAATGAGGAATACTCAAAAAATTAAAAGCAAAGATAAAAAATAATACTTGCAGTTACCTATTGTATCAAGCAGGGCTCCCAATTTACCAGTTCGAGTGGGTCTGAAGCTTGAAACATATTTCCTGATCACATAAAGGTATCAGGTTCACTTAACAACTTTAAGTCCAGCCAAAAGAAATTAAACTTGGAGTACACGTAGCAAGAAACAATAAAAATTAAAAAGATAGGAGCAAACCATCCAGTTGAACTGCGGCGGTCATAATTTTTAATTGTATCTTCCAATTCGAGGGCTTCCAAGACATAGTTCATATACTCACTACAAGAAGCAAATTTAAGTAAACACCGAATAATCAATAGAGTAAACAATTTGACGATTACCATCAAAAAACAAAATGTCCATCACTCTCAAGTGACATTTAAAAAGAAATGTATAAAGATTATAAACCAGTATATTCCAGATTAATGGCACATAAAATGAAACAGATCTGGACATTCCCCCTACCCAAAAAATTAAAAAAATAATAATAATAAAGGAACAAGAAGAAGAAGAACTAGAGACACCACATCCAATATGAGAGTGCTTTATGACAGGATATAAAAAACTAAAATGTAGTTGCCCCAGCAATCTAATCAAGAGACTCACTAATCAAAATGAAGGAAAAATTATATTGGGAATAATATGACAAACATATAACATTCAAAGAACAAGGAAGCGTTACTTTATTTATCACTTAATTTTATTCAAATATATTAAAACACAGATTGCACAACATAAAAATTTGTTCATTTATAATAACGAACTCTTTCATGTGAAAGAACAATTCCTGGATGCATTCTCCATGAATGTACTAGTACAAAATCATAACGTTCACTTCACCTTTTATATCGGTAATACCCCTCACGAGCTCCTCTAAGATGACGCCTGAGTGTCGCCATTGATTTTTCATCTGTATCATAGTCCATATCATTTTCCCCCAATCGGCCACCTTGTGGTTTAAATGATGGATCTTCCCTAAACTACAAAATAGAATATACTATTTAAAAGTTTCAGAAAGAGCTCCATAGGGTAGCAGATAGAGAGGAGAGAAGGAACAATATATACCATTTGGGTTAGCATGTTATCTATAACATTCATGTAAGGTCTCAAAGGGTCACGCTTGGACATCTGATTGGATGTTGCTTGAGCAACCTATAGAAGGAACCATAATCAACAATTTTAGGAAGCAAGCAAGCATAAGAGAGTTATCAGATAAATTAAAAGCTATCCATGTACTTACAAAACTAAAATGTTCATGCATATGGAACAACCAACATAAAAGATTGTGATTATCATTAAAAATAAAGGAGATAACTTTTCTCTATTTGACCCGATTCTTCCTCCTGCTGAATTGGGTCTTTGTTCTCTTATTAGTAGGGGGGAGGTTTACTCTTTTTTGACAATAATAAATCATTCACCATAACAGTTATATTATAGTTTATTTGCTGAATAACATATAATAAACCAGTGATTTCTTCAATAAGGCATATATCTGCAGGCACATTGGCTGCATACACATAATGGCCTTTTGGGCGCACCTGATTAGAAGACAGAGTCTCCTACAAAATGGAGCTCTCTAGGTCATTGCATGAGAATGGGAAGAGTACACTACTTAGCTCCGTAATCAGTATGCATGTATAAGGCAAGGGTTAGCTCATACTTTGTCTCCAAATATGGAATATAGATACGTGTATTCAGGTTGCCAGTCTATTTTTGCCCAGATATATTGGTACAACAGTTAATAACCAGCTCCAAGTCAAGCCGACTTTTACAACATAAACAAAATGAGGGCCCAACCAATCTTTTAATTAGCCAAACAAGAATGTTTGGTTAGCTGAACCAAGTGGTATCCTGGTTCGAAGCTACTCCAGCAAACCTGCTGAAGAGAATAACTGAAGGAGATCGAGCCACTCAACTAAAACAAAGACGAGAAAAACACAGTAGACATCACAAGAAGGTGTCAATCAACCCAATCATTAGGAAAAGGCAGACAGAATTGTAAGCCCAGATCATGAAGCAAGATTCTTTTAGAATCAGAAAAAATAGGGCAGCAATACCACTATATATGCCTCAAGTGATCATCTTATCCAGGCATGTAACTGTCGTCCTGAAAAACTAACTTTAAAATTGGAGTGCACTCCCCATAAATGCTTCTAGCACCCATTTTGACTCATTTAGTGCTTTTGCAGATCATTCACAATCCACCTACTGATGGAAAGTAATAAACACCCACATGACAAACAAAATCGATAAAGCAGTATAAAGCCCAACTACAAAATAAACACTCATCTTAATTCCCCCTCTTTCAATCCTATCATTTTCCCTATCCTTCACCTGAACTTATTTATTGAACCTACAACACACCTCAACTTATATTTTAAAAATATTTAAACACCAGTGCCTAATTTTTTTTTTTTTTTTTACATCATTGTTTCCTTATTTTTGTATATATACAATACATGTTCTTCTTTTGTCAATGATTTCAAGCTAAATAAGTCTGAAGATTGAAGTTACAATTCCTAAAAAGCGCTTCAATATCAAACAGTCTTAGTCTAGGTAAATAAAGAAACAGTTTGGTGCACTAATCGTTTCATTTAAAATTTGGGTGCTTGCTTTATGTATTTGGGCATTTAGGGTCCAATTCTTTGCACTATGACTGTGTACAGAAAAGACACATTGTTTATTTCCTATAATTTACAAGGGATAAAAAATTTCACCAAATAATAATAAAATTGACAGACCAATAAAGCTATTTAGCAGAAACAAAAACAAAAACGTAAAAGACTACTTGGTAGAAATATTAATTTAGAAAGCCTTGTCCAGCTAGTTGTTGCTTTTTGACATTGAAACATGCCCTTCTATGCCCATGTAAACATATACTAGTGCTCATTATATAGGATCACCTTGATACTGTCATAGTTGCTGAAACTCACATGCCTTCAATGGAAGGAAAAGAATAACTTTCTGAATTATGCAGAAATGAGGAAAACAGACAATCACAGAAACTAATAAAATTCAAACCTCCTTCTATCATATGCCTTAACAAATATTCTGCTACAAAGATACTATTTCAAAAATTTTGGCAGAGGGGGGCTAAACGAATACTTACTACAATAGCATTTGAAAGTTCTTGATGAGCATCATCAAGTTTGACAGCCATTTTGGAAATTTTATGTGAAAGAACTTTTTGGCGAGTTATCCAATCAGCATTTCTCCACAAGTTCTTGGGAATTTCACTCAAACCAAAACCAAGAAGAAAGGCACCCGTAACAAGTCCAAAAGTATTTGAGCATGCTATAGCAAAACCAAGCACTCCCCCTCTGTCAATAAAACCAGAAGGATAATGAATCCTAACCAATTCTTAAAAAGGCTATACAAAGAACTTCTACATTGATGTTTTGCTTTTTATAAATCCATTGCTTCTATGTTCATACAACAGGATTTCAGTAACTACGTCAAGAACTCTGGAAAAATGACAGTAAACAGAATTTTGGAATATAAAATAGAAAGAAACCATATTCCATCCAGAAGGAAGTAAACTTTGGGAGAGTAAGGCAGAGACCTTATTTTATCCATCGAGATGAGAAGAATAAGTCCAAAAAGTCCAATGGATCCCACAATTAAATAGAAGACCAAGTTAGCATGAATACTGGTCTTTAATCTTTCTGTCACAGTGAAGTCGCCAGCATCTTCAAAACCCTGGATAAGGGGCACCGCGGCCCTGCTTAGAGATAACACATCATGTGAGGACTCCAGTATCTACAAACTGAAATGTAATTATAACAACTAATTACAAGTATTCTTGAGATGCAGCAGGCAATGATATCTAACATTTATAATATACTCTCTTTTCATATCCCATTAGAACTTCCCCAGCAATTGCAAATGATATGATTTACTTTTCTAAATGCAGGGATAGATTGTCAAAACATGGGTTTACATATAGAAGATGGATGCCAAATAAAACTGATACTAAATATGTATTAGAAAAGGAAAAATGTCTCCTATAAAACAATCATGCACATCTGCCAAGATAGTGAATTATTTCAACAGCATTTGATATAGAAATATGTAAATCTATTCACTGAAACTAGTTCAACAATGGCCACTTAAAGAACTATATTTTTTTGCACTTACCAAGATCCATGAAGTTAGTTCAACTATAAACATTCAATGATTGTCCAAATACCAAGATCATATGTGTGATTGCAAAAGCAAAAGGATATCAATTGATGCGTTACATAGTAATAAACCTTACAGATAATGGGATCATAAAGCATAGAAATATGAAGCCAATGACATGCATTTCAACAATCTTGAGTACTAAATGAAAATGATTATACAAGCAAGGAGTATAAGTTTACATGTGCCTTACCAAGTAAGCAAAAATGTACTCCAGTATGACCAGCTCCAAAAGAAAGAAACGCCCCCATTGTTAAGATGAAACTTTGTCTGTACATGTATGGAAAACTTAGCTACATTAAGGAATGCTCCAATCAATTGCAAACCACTCAAAAACAATCATCATTAAAATTAAAACCTTTCAGGTTTTTATTATTTTTTTTTAACATTACAGCAACAAAAGGAAAAAAAAAAAGAAAGGAAAGAGAGAAAATAGTGGTGATAAAAGTTTCAATAGAAAATTATAACTATATTAAAAGAGACACACAGAGAGAGATCATCAAGCAAATTCCTTGTGCAATAACAAATAGCCAGCATGTTAAAGAAAAAAGTGAGAGAAACAATAACAACAACAATACTGGATAGGATCGACTATATGGATTCTCTATCTCCAAATCATTTTATCTAAAGCTAAATCTGCCTCAATATCCAATAATTGCAGGTATATATTCATTATTTCTCTCCATGTGATTCTAGACCTATCTTTACCATTTTTCCTATCTTCCACTACTACACTCTCACATTTATTAACCGATGCACCTAGGGATCTAGGTAATACATGCCTAAACCATCTTAAACGTCATTCCTTATTTTCTCCCCAATTTGTGCTAAGCGCACCTTCTTTCAAATGTATTCATTTTTTATCTTGTCCAACCTTATATATCCCCTTGTCCATTTTAACATCTACATTTCCACCATATTCATCCAGAGAATGTGTTGGACTTTAGTTGCCCAATACTTGCCCCCATAAAGCATAAATAATATAACCACTATTCTATAAAAATTTCCATTACTTCGTTAGGTAGCTTTTTTGTCACATAGCACGCTCATGGCACTTCTCCATTTCAACCATCTGGTCTTGATATGTGCGTTACATCCTCATCTATCATCCCATCATCTTGGATAATGAACCTAGATTTATGAATTGGTTACATTTAGGTACACTACTACACCACCTAATCTCACTTCCCCTAAATCCCTCTTACTTAAGCTAAAATTACAGTGCATACAATCTATCTTGTTTCTACTTAATCTGAAACCTTTGCCTTCAAAAGTGTTTCTCCACACTTCTAATTTCTAACTCCCTTTTTAGTCTCATCAACTGAGACAATATCATCTACTAATAGCATAAACCACGGGATATCATCTTATATACAACTTGTTAACTCAAGTAAGGGCTCCAGCCCAGTCCTTGGTATGGACCCACTGTTGTAAGGAACTCCTCTGTATCTCCTCCCATTGTCCGCACACTTGTAGCCGATTCTAGTACTGATCCTTAACAATATTTATATATTTAACATGGATGACTTTACTCTTCAAAGCCAGAGAGAGAGAGAGACGGAGACGGAGACAGAGACGGAAAGAAGATAGGAGAAGGGGGTAACTAAAATAATATCTTTTTGCTGAAAAAAAAGGCAGTTTTATGCCCATTTCCAATCCCCAATCATCAACAAAACACTTTTTCCCAGATATTATAAAAGTTTTTAAGCCAACAACAAGCTGATAAAATAGAATATAAATAATTGAAAGTAGCACTATCTCAAATGTAGGTCACCTGAAGCTCCTATTTTCTTACATTGTAAAACAAAATTATATTTAAAAAAAAAGGATCGCACCAAAATTCTCGATGTTGCCATTTTCTGCATCAAATTAAAATGATAATACAATTTCATATCCAATCTTCAAATAAAATTTTATAAAAAAATCAAATGATCATCATGAACCAACCCCAAAATAAGCACAAACAAACCAAAATACCGAAAAACAAAATAATCAAATAAAAGAGGGAAATGGAATTGGAAGTACCGTGTAGATATCGGCGGGGACAAGAATGATAATGGAAAGAGAACAGAACCAGGTGTATCCAACGGTGAAAAAGACATAGCGAGGGACCTCAGGGCTGGAGAAATACCTCAATGTCAAAATCACCATGCCTAGGGTTAGAGGCAGAGAGATCACGTAAAACACCCACATCTCTACCGGTCGCCCCTAATCTCTTCTTCCTTCCTTTCTTTCTTTCTTTCTTTCTTCTCGGCTTTTCCTTTGCTTGCTTTTCTTTCCTTTGCTTTCCTGTGCTGTGAAAAGTTTATTTAGACAATAAAGAAATGGGACCCGGAGACGCGGATCCGAAATTGGCCCGGTTGCTGCTTTATTTCGTTTTTCATTTACAAAATTATACCAAACATCAACCAAATTCATGCATTACTCACTTTGTAAATAAAATTGAATAAAATATATAATTTTTAATGAAATTGATTGCTTTAGCCGAAAATAATAAAAATCATTTATCACATACAATTCACACTTAAATCGACCAGGTTTTATAAAGTAAAATAAATTTTTATACTAGGATAGTTAGATTATTTTTTTATTATTACAGAAACTCTGGTTAATTTAAATATAGACTCTTAAATATTTAAACTAAAAATTATTTTCTAGACTAAAAAAATTTCTTATACGGTGATTTATATTGACTGAAATCACTACCATGAATATAGCTTTGTTTGGTGAGGCCGCATAAGACCTTTTCCATTCAGTTACTCAATTATTAAAAATTCATGACCAGAAGTTTGGCTTTTAGCAATTAACATTTAACAATTAATTATTAATAATTTAAAATTTTTAATCACTTATAATGTATATATTCTCTCCATACAAATGTTATTGATTTAAAAAATAGTCAAACTTTTAACTATACGAATTACAGATATATTTTTCAAATTTTAGGACGTCAATAGAAATTTTAAAATAAACTTTTGGAGATAAGGTAAATTAATAAATTAAAGGGCTCTTAAATTAACGAGTTATTAAAAAAAGAAAAAAAAATCTTTCACCAAGGAGATAGATGAGTTAATGGAAACTTTTTTTTTTTGGTGAGAAGATGATATGAATGTGTAAAGACATTTAGATAGCATATGCCAAATAAAAAGAATCTAAAACAAAAGCATATACCTAAATTTGATAGCGTGCCATTGGCTAATAATTTAATTAACGCATATGAAAATGAAACTCCATGCTTAAATGCATGTAAGCTCGTATTTCCACTTACCGTCCAAAATTTAATTAATTACATTTAAGTAGTGGGCACCGACATGTTTTATCACTAATTATTTCCAGACTTTTTTCCATGATTCCCACATCAACTAAAGCAACTATTAATTTTATTTATTTGGGCTAACCAAAACTCAGATTTGACCCAATGGGCATTTATCTCAGTATATTAATTCTAGTTGTTGGGCCAAGTATGGGCTTTTCAAAGCCTAAGCTATACCTGATAGGATTTCATCCCACTGGGATTCTATGTGTTTAGATACAAATAATTTAATTTCACTTGAAATGGGTAAGTTCAGGATGTGTTCAATGGGTCTATTCAAACTATTTCTTACATGAATTTTAATACTATATATATATATATATATATATATATATCGGTTGTTTAAGTTACTTTGGTTTTTTTAAATTTTAAGAACCAAACTGAACCGATTAATTCGAAAATTTATTGCGGTCAAAATAAAAAATTGAATAAACCAAATTAAATAGATCAAAATTCATTCGATTCGATTTACACAGCTCTAATAATCTGTATGTAAAATTAATAATTTTAATTAAATATATAAAAAAAGATAAAACGCTTCATTTTAAAATTTAAATTTGAAATTTTCGATTATTTCATCTCACCTATTGACTATTAAAATATCAATTTAATGCTCGTTGTTAATTTAAATATACAAAAATATAGCTTTTGTTTTTAGTGTTGATATGAAAATATTGTCACGTTTTCCAGTTTTCACCAGCATTTGTTAACTTGGTGCATTATGTCACTACTAAATAATTAATGATGGCCACGAATAATAATTGGACCGTATGGCCAAAATTTTGAATAGGAGTCGTATGTTCCTGCATCAACGAACTAAAATGAAACAAAAGAATGAAATACTAATTGCCCAATCAATTATAAAAAGTTGAAAAATAATTATGTTGCATCTTTCCCAGCATAAAGATATGCACAAGTTTTGATTCCATAGCATTCTATATGTTTGTAAAATTATCGAGTTTTAAAAGTTACCCCTAATCAACGCCTTGTAATCTTATATATATATATATATATAAGAAAATTAGTAACACGACATTGATTAATTAACCTCAATAAACAACTTATGTCTTTTACAAATACAAACTTACGTAATTAAAAAAATTAAGGACTTTTTTTTAAGAAAATGAACTTAAATCTAGTTCAATATTAAAAGTTAATAATTATTCAAATCATTATAAGGAATAGTACTGTATTTTTATAACCACATAATCATAGATCACAATAAAAATTTTAGATAAAATTAAATGTTAAAAAATGGATTTTGAAATATAAGAAAATATTATTAAATGCTATCAAGTAAAATATAAGTACTAATATATATAATGAGAAATAATATGTAAAAAGGTTAATAGGTTATTTTATATAAATATTACTCATAAATAAGATATAATTTAAAAATATTTTATAATATGTCTATATAAATTTTATAAAAAAATAAAAAATAGATAATAGAATATAATTATGAACCGATTAATAGAAAACTAATGATTAACTGGTATTTAAAAAATGAAATCAAAATTGACAACTAAAAATATTAAATAATAAAAATCAAAACCGAAATAATCGGACAATTTTGCATTTTATCAAATTTTGGATTTTTTTTTTCTTGCCTAGCATTTAAAGTCAAAAAACCAAAAAAACTAATATTGCTTTTCATTTTCTTCTTCCAAATTTACCCAAAAAATTATAAAAAAGTATAGTATTTTGTGTGTGTATATATATATATATATATATATATATATATATATGGACGTTGCCCAAGGAGGCTATTGACAACGTTTTTAAATAGCATCCGATTAAAGTGAGCATATTTTGCTGGAAAGGATTAAAAATTGGAAGACAGAATAAGGAATTTTGTATAACGTTAGAGACGAACAGTAAGTTTTGAGACTTAAGAAAATTGGGGGTTAATTACATTCGTGGTCATCGAATTTTTCGACTTATAATCAAATAATTATAATAAAATAAATTATAAAACAACAATCATTAAAATTCTATTTTATTTCTATTAAAGTAAAAATGATCAATAAATTATTTTTTATATCATTAAAATGATAATTAAACAGATTATATATGATTATCATGTCATTTTAACATTAATTAACTCTACAAATAGATTATGATTAATTATTTGAATTTTTTTTACTTTCTATACATGTAATTTTTTAATATTTATATAATGATGTGAAATTTTTTTATTTGATAGTTTAACTTATAAATGTTATTAATACTAAAATAACGTGGTAATCAACTTATAATTTTCGGATAATTTTTACTTCAATTAAAATAAAATTGAATTTTAATAATTTTTGTGTTATAAATTATTTTATTATAATTATTTGGTTATAAATCTAAAAATTTGATGACCACGGACGTAATTAACTCGAAATTCGGAGAGAGTTGATATTTGTATATATAAATCAAATGGCAGGCCTCACTAAATGGCTTAATGCAATGATGCACTTGAAATCCCAAATAGATATATACCACATAACACATGCTGCAGCTGCACCACGCACATTATGTGACCAATTAACTCACAATTAAGTTATTGTATGCTTTACAAGATTATTCTCAAACACAATGAGTATCAAGAAGAGCTATGCATTAGAATTGCACTTTCTTTGGCAGCAATTTGCTTACTTTTTGTGTGTGCAATGGGAAGCCATACGATATTATGTGCATCTTTATCTCTCTTTTCCAAAGCTATCTATCTCATATTTCTTTCTTTGACTTTTATTACTTATATTTTAATTTTCTCACACTTTTATTACATATTTCTATCTCATATAGTTAATCAACTATATAATTTTCATTGTCTATCTGCTTTTAATTTTTAATATTTTAGTTTTTACACCATCCAATGGAAGAATAAAGAATATTAGGAAAAGAAAAAAAATTCATATATTTAAAAAATTTCATATATTTATCTTTCTCCAACTTCAATAACATAAAAACAAATTTCCAAAGACGTTCATGTTTTATTTCTTCTATTTTTATTGAGACTCTTTGTTAACTTTTTTCTCCAAATTAACTAGGAGTTTTATATTATTTATTTTCATTTTAGCTTTTAGTTATTTAAAACTTTTATTTTTAAATTCTAGTTATTTTTTAATGCAAATAAAACTTTTATTAATAATATAAAAAGTATATTTAGAAAATATAAATAAAATTATAAAATTATAAAGTATACAGAATGTATAAAATTAATAAAATTGGAAAAAATCTTTGAACTTCAGCTATAAAAACAGAAAATAATGATAACAAGCACAAGCAATCTGACTTTCAACAGAAATCTCAATCAATCGATCATTTATATCAAAATTTTGAGCCACCCTCCATTTAAAAAGGACAATAACTTCTACGTAAAGAATGATAAACTTGAATAACAAAATTTTAAACTTCATTTAAAATTAATTAACAAAAAATGAAGCTGATCAAAATAACAGAAATAAGATATAAATAAATAAACAAACTAAATCTGATATCAGATTTAGTTTATTGAAAGGAAAATGCAAAACAAACTAAAAAGTCAAAGTAAATTTAAATTTATACCAATATTAAAATTATTATAAATAGAATAGCAAAAAAAAAAAACTCACTAGGAATTGAAAAACAAATGGGAAATGATAAATCTAGAGATTTAATAAAAGAGAAACGGGTCATTAGGTGAGAGTTGAACAAGAGTCGTACAAAGAGACAATATCTACGGCATCCAATCGAAAGAGGTGAGAAGGAATTCTGTAACGCTCTGAAATTTTGCATATGACATGCATGACATATTTTAAAACATAAACAGTAATCTTATGTAGTTTTTGAAAGAATCGAAGTTGAATATAACAGAAAAATTTGAAAGTGTATAAAGGTTAACGTGCTCAAACTAGAAAAATTCGATAATGGATGACCTGACGGACAGTTTGAGTTAACATTGAAATATAAAAATAGATATTAAATGAAGTTCGGTGGCACAATTTGAGATGAAATTGAGCTCAAATGGATCCTCAAATCAGATAACGAAATTTTTACTCGGTACCGAAAAAAATTGACCGAAAATTTTATTAGAACTCTAAAAATAGCAAATGACTTCTAAAAATCACTAAAATTTCCAAATCTATATAAAATGATATTTAAAATATTTTGATATAAAAAATAAATTTTACGGTAATACTGAAAGTGGTTGAATCGTACCTATTTGAGGTGAACTGGATAAAAAATACTCTGATTGAGCTGGAAATTTTTATGAAGGCTTAATTTATTATTTTAAGAATTATGAAATTAATTTTGAGTAAATTTGAGCTTGGTAAGAGAGCGAAATAATTTAGAGTGCATTAAATGGCCTTAAAATTAATTTTGAGTTTAAATTAGGTTCAACCACTTTGGTTGGATTAGTCTAACCATAAAATTCAACCTATATAAGGCCAAAATATCAGTATTTTCTAGAGAAAACTCTAGAATTCTGCATTCATCTCTCTTGCTCTTCAAAATCATGCCTTATCCTTGTTCTCTCCTCCATTTTCTTCTTTTATCTTCCAATCTCTCTCCAAAATCAAGCTTTCTAGATTAATTTCAGTCTCTCTTCAACATCATAACAGTCTTCATCCTTCAATTTGAGTAGTAGAAGTCGAGAAATCTAGGATTGAAATTTATGTATCAAAATTAAGATAAAAGAAATTGAAAATTTTAATTTAGTTTAATGGTTCTAATAGGTAAATTAGAGTATGTAAAGTATATTTAAGTGATTATTTTGCATAAAAAAAAAGAAAGAAATTGATGGATTTGTGCCTTGGCATATTCGGCCACTTATGAAAAACAAGGGAGATGAAGTTGTTTCAAGGGAAAAAAATGTAAGGAAAAAAAAAGTTTGAGAGGGTAGAACAAGAGCACAAGGTTAGTGGATACTTATTGTGTAACACCCTTAATGGATCACTCATCCTCGAATTACCCTTGACTAAGCACATTTAACCTTATACATTTTCTAATTTCTCCTATCTTATTAACTCTGATTATTTCAAAATTTATTGTAGGATAATTATTCATGCTCGAATTTATACTGTACAAGGCAGATGCAAAATTTGGGCCGTTACAAGAAGAGTGTAAGAGAAAAAAATTGATTGAGAGAGTTCAACTTGCCATATTTGAACGGTGACTTAGTATTTATAGGAGATATCTAAAGCCATTTGAGTGGTCTATTTGGGTATCAGAGTAAGCATACACAAGGACGGAGCCAGAATTAATTTAAGAGAGGGGCTTAGAATATTAGGTGAATTTTTTTTATTTGTTGGGGGGACTTCAACCCTTCAAAGCCCCTCTGTCTCCTAAACTAATTTAGTTTAACGTGAGTGAGATCTATGAAAGAATATTATTAGATTTTTTTGGACTCCTAAATATATACTAGGTGAATTTTTTTAATTGATTGGGGGGATTTCAGCCCCTCAAAGTCCCCTCTATCTCCGCCTTTGAGTGTACAATAATGTGACATCGAATAAGTAATGGATGAGACATTAGATTGTGTCAATGGGTAGTTGAATATCGAGTTCTGTCAATCTGATTGGACTTGCTTATCTTTTTGATTTTTGTGCCTGCTTGGTTATCTGGACATGAACCCTATAAGAGAGGCTGCCTTGGACTTTGTATGTCCGGAGAGCTTCTTTTATTTTGAGATGGGCTTGAGGTTACTGGGCCAGACTTACAAATGATAATTTGGATATTATTAGGAATCAGAAGAGAAATGGGAATGAAATTACCGTCTGCAAATGTACTAATGGTAGGTCCAAAATTAAATAAAAAAAATTATTGAATTCGAGAGAAAATGAAGTTGAAATTATGAGTTAGAATTATACTCGATGATTGTACCCTTCCAATTATTTTTTTAAAACTTATAATAAATTTCCACATATTTTAGAATGTTAAAACTACAAATAGGGTGTTTTTCTAACTGTACAACGACGCTTATCAATCAGAATATGCAATACTTTTTGCAAAATTTCTCTTATTTTGATGTGATTAGAAACTTGTTTAAGATGTATTGATATGTGGTTTGTGAAATGTTAATTTGAATATTTAAAAAAAATGAAGTTCTGTCCATATTTTAAATCATTAATTTGCTTTTCTACCATAATTCTTCCATTATCAAATGGAAACAAAAAATAATTGTAATCCATAATACCAATTCAAATCGAATAAAACATTTCTGACGAGCAAATAAAACGATATAACATTATGGGTGGGGAGCCTTCCTACCAAATAAAGCTAAAGAAAACGACTTCCTTTCTTAAGTTTTGAAAACCAAATATACAAAAAGCCTGGCCTGGAGACTTAATATATTAAAATCAAGCAAATTCAGACAATCAATGCCTAACTGCCCCCTCGCAATAATCCTAACAAATTATTATTTCGTTATCTATTATATTTATGCATAGGTTCTGGCCCCCAACCCCCACACGAAAACACAAAGGGTGTGCATCAAATTTAGAATTTCTTTTAATATATATATATTGAATGTATTGGATTGGTTTGTACACTGTAATTTTGACAATAAAATGAAAAATTTGACAAATAAGAGGTATAATTCGGAATTTTTTTGATCAAATAGGTTCGGATTCAAATATTTTCGAATTAAATGGATTGGAATCCGAACTTTTAATAGGATTGATTCGGATTGAACAGAGAGAGAAAAAAAAAAAGTTCCAGCGATTGTGACGGTAAAAGAAAATTAAGCTGTGGTGACAAGTATCACATATTAATTTGGTTTTAGCAATGAGACATTTTATGTCTGTCATCTTTTCAAGGTTCCCTTTACCTCTTTCGGATGTCAAACCTTAAACGCGTAGAAGCCACATTTCTATCCAACAATTTCTTTCAAGTAACATATAAATCACATAACTTATTTTAAGCATAAATTGTCCAAATTCCCCATTTCTAGGGGATAATCAATTTTACTATCGTTATCTTTACTATTATATTAATTAGGTCAATCAATTTGAAGTTTTATGCTTGTTATTTATGTTATGTGAGATCAGAAACTCTTAATCAGTCTCGGCCCAAAGTATTTTTTCCTCCTTTAGTTATCGGGTATTAGGATCCTCATTGGGTTTTAAGGCTTGCATAAAATAGAAATAGCTTTTATTGCCCCAATTGGCAAAATAATGACCAATATCTATCAATAAATATAATCTATTTTGAGATAAAAGGCAAAATTAGGATCATAAACGCTTTTTGGCATGATCCTATGCTGTGTACAGTTAAAAACCTTTCAGTTAGATGACATGAGTGCAATTCATTAAAAAAAAAAAATCAACAAACCATTACAGAACCTTAAAATATTTATTAAGATGGAAATAAAATAAAATTTTGAAACCTAAAATCTCTTCAAAATTTATGTCCTGATTTGACGTAAATTGGCGACTTTTAGTGGCTCTATGAATATGATGCTGCCTCAATAAGGAAAGGTTTAATTTCAAAGAACCATCATTTTCTCTTAGGGATGATTATGTGCCCCTAAGGTTGCTTTGCATATAGATTACTTGGTTTGAAATTTCTTAACTTATGCCTTCAATCACGTACAGAAGGCAGGATTTTTCAGATAATCAATCAATTAATTTCAGTTTTAATTTTTATTCGTAGCATTTGTGGTTAACAATTTCTGTTTTTATTTTTTAGTATCTATTAACCACTTTATATTTATATTATATTTTAATTTTTATATCCTAAAAATTTTTATTTTTCTCTCTAACACTTCTATAGAATAATATTTTAAATTATATGTAATTTTCTAAAATTAGACATGTATATTCATATAAAATAGTATAATTTATATTAGACACACGTTTGTATTGTCTTCTTGTATTGATCATATATTAATTGCTATGTGTATGTGCATAAACGGTGAATTAATATTATTGGTACTTTCATGTTGAGTGGATTCAATTTTTACAATGCCAGTGTTATCCTTTTTCTTTTTCTTTTTATTATATATATTATGTTCATATTTGGTTTCTATTTTTATTTTGAAATACTTTTAACAATTTGAGATGGATTTATCAATTTATATAATTTTATTATGTTTATATGTTAAAAAATATTAATTAACTGAAAAATTATATGTTAATTAAACCATAAAAATCAAAACCAAAATATTAGAGAAATGAAGTTAATAAACTGATTTATAATTAATAATTTTTTTAAAAATGATATTAATAAATTGGTTAATCAGCTAAACATCATGGATTAGCAAGTGTAGAATCGTAGATAGAAAATGAAAGCAATTACAAAAATGAGAAGGAAATGTGAGTTGGTATTTGGCTGGCGGTTCATAATCACATTTGATTTTATAGGCGAGATGGGTGGAGAGTGGAAGTGGGTTGGCAGATAAATATTTTTGGATCTCATTTTTTGCCACATACTCTAATTGTTATATATTCGTAGGGCGGATTCAATATCAGTAGAAAAAATGCAAATTTGTCCTCAGCAATAACATTCTCTTACATATCTGCTACCTGCTTCCATACATTCCCTACTTTTGGCGTTGCCGATCTATTTTATACCTGACATCTATTGGCCATGCAATATCTGCCACATGCTTCTTTTTCACACTTTATCATTCATTATTTCTCAAATAAAAGAAACCACGTATACATCACCCAATAAATATCCAACACTTCATACTTAATTATTGACTGCCCACGAGAATACTGATTTTAATTATTCCTATTAATCAATTGTGCTATAATTTTGGTTTGACAAATTAAACAAAAATATAATAATTTTAATAGGAATTGAGGCCTCTAGCTGATAAGTACTCCAAAAAATTCGAAAATTATAAAGTGTCATGATACCAATGTTATTAAAATCGGACCGAATAACGAACTGAAAAGCTTAAAGATTCGTGGTTCGATCAATTCTTTGGGATTCAATCGAGTTTTTTTTCATTTTTTAAAAAATATATTATTTTTTAAATTTTATATAAATATTATGAAAATATCACTATATAAAAAAATTAAAAATAGTTTAGAAAAATATATTTATCATCAAACATTAACAATAAAACTATATTTTCAAGTCATTCAATATTTATAATAAAAATTTAAGATAAATATAGTAAAAAATTGTAAATTTTTAAAGAAATTCTTCAAATATAAATTATAAAATTTTATTTTATTTATAAAAAATTCATTAAATTGTTTGAATTTTAATTATTTTGTATTTATAATTTTATTTTATTTTTTTTCAGAAAAAATAATATTGTATAAATATTTTGGACAAAAAGTTGGTTTTTTTAAAATCAAACAGGTTTTTATTATTTAACCCGGTTTTTTCCGGTTTTATCCCGGTTCAACCGGGTTTTAGCGGTTTGAAACAGTATTTCCCGGTTTTATCCAATCCAGTTTTCATCCATTGAACCAACCGGATCAGCCAACGGTTCGCGATTAAACCGGTTCGACCTCTCGGTCCGGTTTTAATAACCATGCATGATACATACATACATAAAAATTCTTTCATTTCGTACTTACCTTAAATTATATATGGCAATTTATTAGATGGGGTGAATCATAATACGGTATGGTCAATGGCTGTGATATAATATGATATGTTTGAAAATATTACATTATTTAAAGTAGTATAGTTTATTGATTTTTTTTTATAAGAGAACAAAGTGAAAAATAAAAAATGACAATTTTGTTTATAAAAGAAAAATAGTGTTTGAATTATAATATAGTAGAATAGAAGTTTTCAAAATTGAATAAAGGGTAAGAGAATAAAAATATAGAAATTCACCATAAAATTATTAATTTAGGTAGCGTTTGTTAAATTGATCCAGATAAAAAATTTTCAGATAAAATTGAAATACTTTTCGGATTAAGATATAAAATAATCAAGATAAAACTGGAAAGTATTCCGAAAATTTTTTCAATCATTTATTAAATTTTTTAGGATGAATTAAAAATAATTTTTTTTCAATTTTTTAATTATTTTTTTTATCTTGAAAGATCAAGATATAGATAGTTAAAAAAAAATTGTGGGATTTATTTTTTTTAACATATACTTAAAAAGGTAGAAAAAGTTAGAATGATTTATTTTATTTTCTTTCTGAATTTTTTAAGGTTAACAAACACTACTTTAATGGTACAAAAATTTATAGAAAATGAACTATAATTTAATTATAAAATACTATAACTATATCCTATTGCTTGATTTTTTTTTTTTATAACTAATTGACCAATCCTGTGCGGTAAGATATAATCTCCAACCATGATCCTAGTTCCAACAAAAAAATGTCACCAACAATGATCCAAACAATGAGTAATTAACTAAGCAGGCACCAGCGTGCCATTTTCCTATTCAATACAAAGATGTATTAAGTGAGTAATAATTTGGTATGTAAGCATTTGAATTATTAAATTTATGTGATATATAATTTGATTCGACGGTTCAGATATATATGCATTACACGCTAAAAAATATATATTTTTTTTAAAGCAATGTAGGATTAGATTTAAAGCATTGGGCAAATGTTGGCATTGACTTTGAAACAATGGAATCTTCTGTTATCTACCGTGGAGTTAAAAAGTGATGAATCGTGTAGGAAACTCTTAGCTTTGGATGCCATTTGGAAGTCAAAATCATACAAAATATTCATCATTGTGAAAGTTAAAGGCACACCAATATGGATCTAATAAAGTTTTTTTATTTTTCTTTTGATGACTCCACAACTTTGGATAAATCTCCGGTTTTCTTTCTAATATAACCAAACCACGAAACTTACCAATATAAAATTACAAAATCCTATAAAACTGTTTTTATTTTAATTAAGAAGCTTTTGAAGCACCTTTATTAGTTCATTCAATGGATCTCTACCTACACTCATCTAATCAATAATGCAACAATTATTTGTTCTAATTCCAAACTTGCTAATTAAGAAATTCCTAAATAGAATTAACTATTCTAAACACAATAAAACAAGGGATTATATCCTAAAAAGTGGTCATTATTAGTTTATTATAAGTTTGACAATTGATATATTCATCATTATGCCTTTCCATAGGAGAATATAAAAATTCTATTGTAATTACTAACTTTAAGGGAAATTATTGAACCATGAACGAATAAAATAATGCAAAATCAAAGCAAAAAAAAAAAAAAGCTATTAATCATGCATTTGGCAATTCTCAACAGCAATTTTACTACAGAGTTATATTCATTGCAATTTAAAAATAAACCATTTTGTTTTTGTAAAGATAAAGATACCACTCATTCACTTCATTTATTCTCTCGTACGCCTGAGAAATTTCAAATTCAAAATTTAAGGCTGTAAGATGTAATGAATTGTAATATATTAGATAATATAATAAATTAAAAAATATAATGTAATGCAATATAATTGTAATTATATTACTATGTTTGGTTACATTAGTAATATAATATAAATACTAATACATTTTTATATTTAGTTGAAAATATGAGTGAAAAATAGTTGAAAATTTCAAATATATAATATTTATATATGGCTTGATCAATGACCATAAATTGATCATTAAATTTTTTATCCAATGGCTATAATTAATTCACTTGTTCACTTATAATTGATCCAATTTATTTTGTTATCAAATTTCTACCAAAATTATTTCAAAATTATCCAAAAATATTTTTTAGGTTGGTTTTAAAATTTTAACAAAAAACAAGTTCGTTTCAGTATATTTCAAAGTTCGAAATTAAATTATCAATTCGAAAATTAATTTTTTAGATTTATTTAAAAATTAATTTTTCACTTTTAAAAATTTATTTACATTATTTCAAAAGATTATATGCAATCAGAATAATTTTTTAAGATTTGTAAAATATTTTTTGGCCGGTCAAAATTTTGGTCAACTCTTTACGGTTTCGTTACTTATTTTTATTTTTTACTTTTGATGGCCTAAATATTTCATTTTTACCTCAAAATTATATCACCGTACTCGTCATGAATAATACTTTCCAGTGCTGTAATAAAAATTTTACAGTTTTTGGCAACCATCAAACGGTATTATTCATCCCAGTCATGTTAAAACTAACATTAAAATAAATTAATTCATGTTAAAAATTTATTAATTCATTAAAATAAAAAAATTAGTATCAACACTCCAATTTCATGATAAAAATAATTTGCAAAGTTTTTGAACTCGTAAAAACAATATAATAAGAAATACGGAACAAAATTTAAGGATTTGGAAATACATTAGTAAATGTATTCACAAATATATTTGTAAACATTATTACATTACATTGTTAAAAACTTGTGTTAACAAACAAAGATTTTTTTACACTTTATATTACATTACATTATAATCCATCCTACCAAACATAGCCTAAAATCATAACATTTTGCATTTATTCATTTACACCCAATTTCGAAGGGTAAAATATATCATTACAAAGGGCATATATGATCTTATTTTGTTACCTGATAGATGTTTTTAATAATATTTAAGCCAAGTAACAATATCTAGAAAGTCAATTGCAAAAATAGTGTCTCTAATTATAATAAAAATGATCGGTAAACACTTGGTAATTGTCAAAAGATAAAGTCCAGTGGTCAAAATAGCAAAATTAAAAATATTGAAGCCCTGCGAGTGTAATTATCCGAAGAAAATAACGTAGGAACTCAAGGGCATCAGAGCAAAACAGTCGGCATCAATATTAACCCTCAAGTCGCTACTTCTCCTCAACTAATGTCCGTTGGATCAATGGATCACCATCCATGAAATTAAGATCCAACGATCAGCATTCCACTGAATTGTACACAATAATTTACTCTAACAATATTTCTGCATCAGCCTTCTCTCCTCTTTAACGCCGGTATCAGTTCATAACTTGCGTTTTGCCCATCCTCCTCAGAAACAAAAGCTTTTCATTTTTCTCTCTCTGCTCGCCGCCATTATAATTCAGTGAAACTCACTGAATTTAATAAATAATTAAAAAGCTTTAATTCATTAGTATTTATTTACTTTAAATACTAAAGCCAAAAAAGCAAACTATATATTCCGCTGACACCAAATACCCACACAAAACAGCTCGCTCACTCTCTCTCAATAAAAAAAAAAAGTCGTACTCTCTCCCTAGAACGCGCACGTTTTCCGATGTTAACCGCCAACAACTTCAGGCAGTAAAGCCTCCGTCAATTTCCTTATGGCAGCGCAGAGCAGTGACGTCGTTTCGCAAACCTTCCGTGCTCTGGTGGAAAGCGCTGACCGGAAGTTTGCTCGGGTCCGTGACTTGCCTTCGTACGGACGAGCACATAATCATTACTTCCACAAAGTGTTCAAGGCCTACATGCGGCTATGGAAGTACCAGCAGGAGAATAGGTCAAAGCTGGTCGAGGCTGGGCTTAACCGGTGGGAAATCGGTGAGATCGCTAGTCGGATCGGCCAGCTTTACTTTAACCAGTACATGAGGTCAAGTGAGGCGAGATTTTTGGTTGAGGCTTATGTGTTCTATGAAGCGATTCTGCGTAGAAAATACTTTGAAGGAGTTAAAGCTAAGGATCTTGGAGTTAGATTTAAGGAGTTGAGGTTTTACGCGAGGTTTTTGCTCGTTTCTTTGATTTTGAACAGGATAGAGATGGTTCAATTGCTTGTTGATAGATTCAGAGGTCTTGTTGAAGATAGCAAGTCCAATTTCCGGGTAATTTTGATTTTATATTTGTTTTTTGAGCTTGCTGTGCAAAATGTATTGGGCTGGAACTGTTTGTCGCTTTAGGTCTTAGCTTTGTTTTGTTGGTTTATTTATTTTATATTTTTCTTTTACTTAATAATGCCTGAGAAAAGGAAATAATAAAAGAAAGAAAAGAAATTGAATGTTTTTGCGTTGAATTTCTTGTTTTAAAGGAAGATGTATGCTGTCGCGGTAGATATTTGTTCTAGCGTGTCATTTTAGTGAGATCTTACTTGGATGACGGAGTTTTTGAGATTGGATGTTGAAAGCTCTTTTCTAATGAGAAATTGATAGCTTACTCTGTTAGGGGCCAAGGTTCAAATCCCACCATCCCTGGAATGTGTAATAGTTAAAAAAAAAGACCCTCTTTTTTAATTTTTTTTCTTTCTTTACTATAGCAGGGCCGGATTTGTCAGCTTTGGAATTTGTGAATTGGATACACTTATTGGTAGAATTGGTGAAGTTGTTGAGTGGAATCTGATGGTTGGTTTGGAATGGAAAAATTTGTGAAAATTTTTGAGTTGTTTTTGGTACTCTTTTACGAGAAAATTGGGTCAAACTTTGATTTGATTACCTGTTTAACCTAGCTTCACATGTTTATTTGGGTTAGCCGGAAAACTATGACCATGGGAAGGGCGATTATCTAACATTTTTCGTGCTATGGAAATCATATGGCGTCTGCTAAAACATTAGGTTGGGTTCTTTTTCTCTTCTGAATTTTTGTTTCAATCTTCTGGAAAATTTCAAAAGTGGAATAGAGCATTAATTTAGCTTTTCTAGGAACAGAGCCTGCGGGGAAGCCCCCTTCTTTTTTATAAGGTGTATTGCAGCACCTCAAGTTAAATATGGAATTCAGCTTTGTGCATTTCAAGGTGGCTGAATTTGATTTAATTTCCAATCAGCAGGGATAATTAAAATGCATTATATATCCTAGTTAATACAGTTGATGCATGAGGCTTGATCTACTGCTATGGTAGTCAGTTCACGTACTTTTGATTTTAAAGGAAGGATACAAATTGTTCAGATTAACTTAGGTTACTGAAGCTAGGCTTAATACATTATATGCCTTTGTACTGGTTCAAAAAGTTGTTCAGCCACCTCAACTTCAAGTAACACCTTGTTGACACCTAAATTTCTAAATTCTGAAATTATAAATTTCTAAATTCTGAAATTACTTGATCCATCAAGATTTGCCAAGATTGTTGGGTTACAAGTTCAGGCGTTCATCAGGTTCGAAAAGTTCAAGTCAAAGTTGAAGAGGTGAAGTGACTTCTTTGCGCAAGTATTATGTTTTGGGCCTTGGATAAAGGACTGGTTTTTTAAATTTGTAAAGGTTGAGGTGGATTCAAATGTTCTTTAATGGCAATGTTTATTGCATCTAATTATTTGTAAGAGGTTATTGATGATGGCTGTGATCTTTTTGGAGGAGAAGTGGAGATATTGAAAATCAAACTGGCAACTGCAAATCTTGAAGCTGCAAATCCCATTCTTACAGCTAATGAAAGGAATCCTGTGTTTACAGTATTAAACAATATTCGATTTCCATAGCCAATCAATCTTCAGTGTTAAGTTTGTTATATGAAAACAATTTGAAGAAGCAATATATTTCAATAATTTTTGAGTTATAGATGTCCTCAAGGTTATACCTTTCACTGCTTTGGATGTATGAAAACTTCATTCCATAATGAAGTTCAATTTTTGATAAGGAAAATAACTAAACTGTTCCTGGTGGTGGTTATTGTTTTGTTATTGTGACTTCTTTCCAAGTTCAAATGGATTAGTGTGTGACCAAAGAATATTGGGTCCTGGAGTGGCAATTCATAAACTTGAAGAATTTAAACCTGGAAGGCTGATAATGCAAGATAACCCATCATTGGAGAAAATTAAATGATTTTGGAGGCATTTCTTTAACGTGTCATAATTCTTAAGATTGATACATTTGTATCTTTGTGCCCTTGAACAACTTAGTTTCTTCAACTTGCAGTTAGTACTTGGTACTATATTGATTAATGTGCATGGATCTATATCTTCTCAGGAAACAAACTTTAAAGAGTGGAAGCTAGTGGTCCATGAGATTGCCCGCTTTATGGAAATTGATACTGTCTTCGCAAATGTAAGGCCATTGCGGTATTGTGTTCTATTTGATTCTTATCCAACTTCTTGTCCATATGTGACCCGTTTCCATGCCAAGAAGATCCTAAAATTTAAAGATGCAGTCCTGACAAGCTATCATCGGAATGAGGTAAATAGTTTTTGGTGCTGATGCTGTTGCTGGTACATTTATTGTATGAGGTTTAAGAATTATGAATAATCAATATAGCAAGGCATCTTTTTGACCTATTTCCTAATTTATGATTTTCAGGTGAAATTTGCAGAACTTACATTGGACACTTACAGAATGATGCAATGTTTGGAATGGGAGCCAAGTGGGTCCTTCTACCAAAAGCATCCTGTTGAATCAGTCTATCAAAGGCGTCCTATTGAATCTTATGAGAATGGCTCTGTGACTGATCATTCTGGAGCTTCTGGAGTAATAGACATAAGCTTGGCTGCAGATTTGACTGATCCATCTTTACCGCCGAATCCTAGGAAAGCTGTTCTTTATCGTCCTTCTGTGACACATTTTCTAGCGGTTAGTATTGAAGCTGTTTCATGATTATCTTTTCTTAGTTTCCTTCAATTGAATGGACTGTCACATTGGTAGTTCTACTTCCATATCTAATTAGTTATGCTCGTATTAAGGTGGCTATTGTCTAGAGTTTGTAGTAATCGTATGTAATGTGATACCATTACCCCTCACTGAAATTACAAGAGATTTCTGACTTTATACGGATTTAGATTACATTGAATTTCTTTATCTTGCAATGCATTATCAGTTAAACATTGTACTCATGTCAACTTTATTAGATGGTTTGAATTCATGTAAGGGGCAGTTTCTATCAATAGTAGTCTGTTGTCCATTATTTTTCCATGCACCAATAAAGTATCAGCAGCTCAATTAGCAAAGCCTTAGTGCAAAGTTACATATATTTGATACAAGGAACATATAGGTAATTGAAACTAGAGCTAATGCATGTAATTGTTATGAGGAACATAGACTTTATCTAATACTAGTCACGACCATTTTAACGTTCACCTCCTTGTACCTCTGTCTTTTAACGGATTTCAATCATCAAGGTTAATGTACATCATTTGTGGACAGGTTATGGCAACAGTTTGTGAGGAGCTTCCTCCTGAAAGCATTATGCTGATATACCTATCAGCGGCAGGTTGTTTTTGCCTTCATGTTGCTGCTAGAATTCAGCTGATCATATCTTAATCGCTGACTTCAGCGAATGCCTTTTACAGGTAAAGCCAGTCAAGGTAATATTTCTCAAACGGACAGCTCTGGAGGATCGAGAAAGTCTTCAAAAACCAAAGCTGTTTCTGGGATGTCAAGTGAACAGAATAATTCTGCATCTAATATTCACAGTAATGGCAAGCAAGAATCAAGTGACCATAATGAAAGTTATCTGTGGTTAGGTCCCAGGGGAACTGGCGGTGAGTGGTCTTGTACATTTCTTTTTTCTTCTCTTTCTGGCAATGATTATTTCAAGGCTTTCTTTTCAATTTAAATGCATTTATTTTTCTAAGGGACTGGTACAATTCTTCCGTTCTTATACAGTTAATTAGCTTTTGTGCACATTTCTTGCGCGTGATGAATATCTTTTATAAAATACATTTAAATTTAAATAAAAATATTATTACTTTTTCTATCTTTATACACACACATGTATCTTTCTCTACATTAAACTTAGTTGACTCCAACTAATTTTCACAAGTTCATTAAAATACATATCTTTTGCCAAAATACTATAAGAATTAAAAAAAAAAAATTGCATCAAGGCTTCATTGTCATAAAGTAGAAAATTGGATCAACTTGCCATAACAATTAAAAAAACATATAATGTCTGTCATTTTGATAGTTAATTATTTTATTAAAAAAATGATGTTATAGATTGCTTTCAGAATATAATATTATAATCAATTAAATAATACAAAGATATAATCACATGAGATAAAATGAATAAACCAGCAAATAATAAAAAAATAAAATCGCATTAATATACATGATCTAACCAAAATAACAACGAAATAATATTGCGCAAATAGGAAAAGAAAATTGTGAAGATGTTAAATAAATAATATGCTCAATAGATTATCAAGAGCTGGAAAAAGAAAGACACAAGTTAAAATTTGTCTCAATCATTTAGACATCAATTTGAGTTTTTTTTTTTTTTTTTTCAAATTCTTAATAAGGTTCCTTTAGTTAATATTATAAAAAAAAATGAGGATATTAAGGTATAAAAAAAGGTTTCACCTGCTTGCTACTTTTAAATATAGTATAGATATAATTGTGCCTTCAATTTTCAGGTTCAAATGCTCTTTACCCTGGTGATATAATTCCTTTTACTTGGAGACCACTTTTCTTGATTATCGATAGTGACAGCAGCCATGCATTCAAGGCAGGTTTGTCATAACTTGGATGATTTTAATTTATTTTGCTTGATTGAACAACTTGTGAACATTATTTCCCACCTTCTATATGAGATTGTGTTATGGCAGCTTTTTGTAATGTGTGAATTATTATTTTCCATATTATAACTTAGATGTGTGAAAATTGCTGCCAACTGTTAGCCCGTAACTTGAAAATTGTCATGAATGATTTATATGAATGAAATGATTGCTTTGATAAAGTTGGGATTATATGGAATATTATGGTGTAGCCTGTACCTTATTAGTTTTATGTTACACCTGGTGATACACATAGATAACATCCTGTGCTTCTATATATGAAATTAAAAGTCTCCAGTTGAGGGGTTTGGGAGGATGTGTTTAGCAGATGTGCAACATCATTGAAGCCTGATTGAAGCACTAGAAGATTTTGCCTATGTAACGATAAAATAGATTCTTGTAATGGCTGTTGAAGCCAGTAAACAATTTTATCTGTCGGTGATGCTTTTTGGCGAAGAATGTAAGGCAAACTCTGTCCCATAAAAGTATTCACTTTGACCTTTGATTTGAGAAAACTGTTCTTTGTTGGTATCTGTCTGGCAATCCATCATTTTTTTTTTTCTGAAAACAACTGTCTTAACCACTGAGGAATCTTATTGAAGAATGGGCTTGTGGCATCGTACTTAAATTGAGGCTGCAAAGAATCTCATCTGTTTTTTGACGCTTGTTGTTCACCAAGTTGGGAAGGATTTTGCATAATATTTAGACTGATTACTTTCTATCAATAAAGTAAATTGTATCTGGCTTTCAGAATCTTCTGTATTTCATATTTACCTTTTCTACGTCTTTGTTTGCTTGTCAGTTTATATGTGAATTGTGGATAATTTTCAGGTCTTGCATGGGGCAGAAAGGGGAGAACCAGCTGCCTTGCTACTATCGCCTTTAAAGCCATCATTCAGGAACTTGCCTGCAGTTGATGCAGCATACAACGGAAGTCAGTTTACTTTTTTCTTGACTGCTCCTCTACAAGCATTTTGCCATTTGGTTGGCCTCACGTCTCTTGAGGCTGATACAGTAAGTTGATGGCAAGATATTGTACAACTTGCATGATATAACCTTTTTTCCTCTTTGGTCTTCTTTCCTAACTTAACTCTGCTTTTAGGATATTTATAATGATGCTGAGGACATACTCTCTAATGCCTTCTCCGAGTGGGAGGTAGTTCTTTGTACATCTAAAAACCTGGATCTTGTTTGGGCACAAGTTTTATCTGATCCATTTCTGCGACGGCTTATTCTGAGGTATCTATTTCTCTGTCTCTAAATTACAATGGATGGGGGAAAATAGGGTTTAAAAGCATTTGGCTGCATAGCTATCAACCCAGTGGTGGTGTATTTTTCTCTGTCAATACCAGCAAAATAGTGATTTACTCTGTTGGGAGCCTTTTGTGGGACTAATTTTACAAAGTTGATTAGATTCTGATGATGTAAATGCGGGGCCTTCTGTTCTCCCCACGTGGATAATTGAATGTAACAAAATATTTGCCAGTTTTAATTATTCTCGTACTTCTGCTTGCAAACTGACATATTAATGGTGTGTCTCCAGATTTATATTCTGCCGGGCTGTTCTATTTGTCTTCTGCAGTCCCACAGAAGACAGAGAGCAACATTTGCCTGTCTGCCTCCCCCATCTTCCCAGTTCTCTCTCTCCAAGCTCTGACGTTGTGAGTTTGGCCGCCGTCCGACTAGCAAATCACTTGAACGTTTCTGATTATTTTCAGTTTAATGACATATAGTTAGGATGGGTTGAAATGAAATGGAATGACAAAATTGCGTGCTTGAAATTAATTTGATGAGATAATAGCTCCTTGAAAGGCGCTAATGAGGAATACAACTGGCGAGAGAGCTTAAGGTTGTAAAATATGGAAACTATCTATCGTGAACAGTTGCTACTGCTTGTTTTATCGCCTCTATGCAACTGTGGCAAAACTTCAGTGTGTAGGCTGAATTCATATACTGGTTTGTGTTTTAGTTAGCTGGACGGCTGATGATTTGCGGGGTGTGCAAGTATAGTTATTTGATTCTTTTAGGTGCTGATTGGTGTATAATCTAATTTGTCTTTGGGCTTTGTTAGATCTTTTTCTTGGAAGCAGTGCAGTATTTTTGTAACTTTGTAAAAGAAAATCAGGTAGTCAAAAATGGGACATTTTGTTTCTCTTTATAGTGAATATCATTTCATGTAATCTTTGAAGAAGCTGCTCAAGAGGCAGATGTAAATGCGTACTCAGATTGGGGGAATTCCTTGAAACTATCTCTAATGGTTACTTGGTGGGCTACGCTTATTTTCTGCAGCTTATTATTATTATTTTTCTTTTTGATTTTATGAAAGGAATATTATTCTGAGAAAATTAAATTAGAGAAGTTATACTTCATTTTATGATGGCTCCTGCCAAGATGATTAGGTTGTTATGAGAAAATTGTATAGTATTAAGACCTAATTATATGAAATATCTTAATTATCTTGATGGAATATGCGTGCATTTTTTGGCAGTATAGTATTTGCTAGGAATTGTTTTTAATTTGATAAGATAATAGATAAATTTTGTTGATAAAAACCAAGTTGTGGCAGAAAGAAAAGGAGAACCTCATGTTATGGATTGCAAGGGAGACGTTGATTCTGGTTGGGCAACTGAAGACGCCAAAATAAACTTGAAACATGGAAACCAAATATTCAGAGTTTTCGGTTATTGAAATGAAAACTAGAAAGTCTCCATTCTTCACGGACCATGTCAACCTTCCAAAATTCAACCATAAAAAATATGGTCAACGTAAGCAACTCCTATTTACACTATATTATTATTATTTTTAATTGTATGATATAAAATATTGGATTTGTTCTATTATTAGACGGGTACGTCTTTTTCATATTATATAGTTTTTTTCTTTTTAACAACTAAGGTATGCAAACTAGACGGCTATTGAATACAAACACACATGACATAACAAGAACGCGAACTAGTGGAAAACCCGCCAACTTCGTTGTTTCCCAAAATAAGTGAACCTACCCCATTTCCTCTCTCCTCGTCTCATTTCTTTCTATTAAACAATTTTCTATATTTTGAAAATCCATCTAATGAATTTTCCAAATACATCAACTTACAAATTATCCAGCATCTCCCTTGTTCCTTGCCTTATTTGATCTCCTCCCACTCTGGTTTCATACATCAAATTTTCTCTTCGCTTTTGGGTCCCATCTCATCTATGATGCTCTCGCATATATTTTAGCAAAGGTGACTTCTCTTTCTGTTCGTACAGATTAATATGTTTCAAATTTTTTTTTTTTAGAAGCGAGTGTTTGGAGATTTCACAATCTTTGATTTGCCATATCATCTTAAACTCCATCTCTGCACCAATCGCAGCAAAAGCATCAATCCAACACCGCGAGAATTATACAAGGTATGTGCTCTTTTGATATGTGCTTTAAGTTCTTCGCTTCTTTTAGGATAAGAAATATTTTGGCCTAAAACACACATTTTATTGAGTTTTAGTACTTGGCATTAGATTGCAGGATGCAACAGATACCAGGGCAACTTCAGGAGGATCATATTAATATGATACAAAAATTGGGTGCACCGGAAGGAGAAAAAGAAAGAATAGATAAAGAGGTGGAAAAGACAGAACATGAGGCAAAGTTTAATGCGAAAGTAGCTGATTTATTTTCAGAGCTCAATTCAGCAATGGAATCACTCTCAACAGCCAATGAAGAACTAAAGATCAAAGAAATTGCCATCAAATCTTTAAAGAAAGAGCTCGAGAAGGCGAAGAACATAGAGGCAAACTTGACAGAAAAAGATGCCTCACTGGAGAAACTCAAACAGGATTTAGCTAAAAGCAAAGAAATGATTCAAGAAATGGAGATAGAATTAGAGAAAAGGAAAGAATCTGAAACGAAATTGTTTGATTCTTTGGCGATTCAAACCAAGCAGCTTGAACAGACTAAAATGTTGCTTGAGGAATCAAAGCTTGAAGTAGATAACAAAATCAGGAGTTTGCCCGAGTTGGAAAAAGATTCAATTCAGATATCTGAGAATTCAACGAAGAAACCTGAAGACCAGGATGTTAAACAAATTGAATTGCTCAAAAATGAACTGAAACGAGCCATTGAAGCTGAGATGAACAGCAGGAAGGCAATGGATGATTTAGCAATAGCCTTAACAGAAGTTGCATCAGAAGCAAACCAAATGAAAGAAAAGCTGATTATAACCGAAGACGAGCTCCAACATTACAAGAAAGAATCAGAACTAAAAGAGATGTTGAAAACCATGGAGGAAAATCACAAAATTCTCTTGGAAGAAGCAAGGAAAGAAGCTGACTTGCATCGAAACACAGCGGATAGATTAAGAAGCGAGGCAGAGGAGACACTTCAGGCATGGAATGGGAAAGAAAAAGGTTTTGTTGATTGGATAAAGAGAGCTGAGGATGAGAAGATTGCAGCATTAGAAGAGAACAATAAACTCCTCGAAGTTCTTACAGTCGCGGAGAACGTGAATAAGACTGCTAAGCAAGAGACTCAGAAGCTGCGGGATATACTTAAACAGGCCTTAAATGAAGCTAATGTAGCTAAAGAAGCAGCAGGAATTGCTCGGTCCGAGAATTCACAGCTCAAAGATCTTCTAGCTGAGAAAGATGATGCTTTGATCTTTATAACTCGAGAGAATGAGAACCTTCGAATCAACGAAGTTGCAGCTATGGAAAACATCAAAGAACTAAACAGACTACTTTCTGAAGCATCCTCAGGATATAAACCAGATGAAAAGGAACAAGAAAATAAGCTCAAGTCTCAAAATCCAGCAGAAAAAGAACAGAAAGAAAGGAAACTAAGCAATACAGTTAGCCTTAATCTCAAGGATTTAATAACATACGCCAAACACAAGGATACCCATGAAGATAATAAACCTGTTCAAGAAAAACACATAGAAAGTGAAGAGAACGAGGAAGAGGAGAATGTGGATCCTCTGAAAGGATCGATATTTGATGTAGCAGATTCGCCAGTAGCAGCTGCTACAATGCATAGTCATCATCATCACCACCACCACCACCACCATCATCATCAAAGAAAGGCATCATTTGCAGAAGAAGGCGACACCATTAGTCCAGAGGAATTAGAACAACTAGATGGAGCTCACATTGATGATGTAGAAAATGAAAGGAACTCAAAGAAGAAGAAGGCCTTGCTAAGAAGATTTGGAGACATAATCATAAGAAGAAAAGGAAGTTATCACAGAAGGGAATTGTCAAATGGAGGTGAAGCTCAGAAGAAAGAGCCATCATCAGCAGGCACTGAAGCTCACAGAAAGGAACCATCCTCAGCTGGTAGTGAAGGTCACAATATAATGTGAATATAATTTATTAATTAATTATTTGTTTGATTTATTCTTTTATTTTATGACTTTGTTTTGTTTCATTTTAATAATTTATAAATATAATGTGAATATGTTATCAATTATCCCCCTGCGTGTAATTTTGTGTTTCCTTTCCACTTTGAATATATCAACTAGACTCACGCATAAACTTGTGGGAACCGGTGAACCGGATTGGAACCCGGTTTTTCGTCAAAACTGTGCGTTTTATATGGTTTTGGTTTTCTCTTTTTAATATTTAAAACAACCCTAAATTATAACCCCAAAGGCCCCTTTTGTCCTTACTTCAACAGTCCCTTCCCTACCGCTCCCGCCTTTGTTCTTCTCTCTCACCCAAACCACCATCACTGGAGCTTCCTTGGCCGGCCACCGCACGGAGCTTCCGTCGCCGACCAGCTGAAGTCCTGTTTTTCGGTATGTATGATTCTACGCTTTCTTTTCTCGCTCTCTAATTTGATTGATTTTCATTTGTTCTTGGACCAAATTGGTTCAGATTAAGCTTGTTTTGTAAAACACAGTTTGTTAATTATTAACCTAAAATAAAATCTCTGTAAATTCTGTTCAAGGAATTTATGAAAGGAGTATTAAAAAATGAATGTTTTAGCATTTCTCTCTCCCCCCATTTTTCAATGTTGTTTTTGCTTAATATTATAATTTATTCCTTTGTTTTTTCTGTATTTCAATCAAATGAATATCCTTGATGTTCACACAATCTTCAATTTCTTAGTTTGTTATTCGGAAGATACTAATGTGATTCTGATATATTTATTATGATTATTTTTTTGTTGGTTGTTGATTCAACAGATTTTGGATTTGTTTTTTCTTTTCATGGAATTTGTATTTTTGTTGCAATTGCTATTTACTTGATTTGCATTATTAATCATTTGTGAAAAATGATATGAGTGCCAAGTAGTTAAGAAATTTGATAGCTTAGTAGTTGTTGGTGACAAGTGCATGGGCAGTGTGTGCTATAAATAGAACTCTTAAGGAGTAAGATTTTAGTTTAAGATATTAATTAACTTGTTTTATTTGAACATAAAAAGTGAGCGTGGAAGATTGAAATGCCAACAATTTGTTCAGTTTCTTGGTCATTACTTAACTTATTTAGTTCATTGGTCTAATTCTAGAATTACTACTACCACTAGTTCATTGGTCTAATTCTAGAATTACTACTACCACCACCATTTTCTCTTTTAATTTGTTAGTGTACAAGCTACAAATATCTATAAAGCATGAAGTCGAAGTTCATTTAATTTAGGTGAGTCACACATTAAAACCAGTTCCAGACCATTGTAATTATTTTTAGCACTTTGATATAACTCGCATCTACATTGATGTTTGATAATTAGTAGGTTTTTGAATGTTTGTTTACTTTATTGACATAATGTTTTTCATACTACATTTCAAATTTCTTATAAATAATTGTATTTAAAGGAAATAAAAGGTCAAACCATGACCCAGTTGGCAATATGGTTCGACAACCAGTCCGGATTTTAGAACATTGACCCTAACTCACCACAGAGCCTCCATGAAACACTCTTTCACATTCACCACTAGCATCCATCTTAGATTCTCACTTTTTTCTACTCGATGAAAGAATTCACTTTATTTTAGGGGGTATGTGAAACTGCTAGCCTGTTTCTTGCTTTGGGTTAAAGATGTTCAGTTTGGTTGATTGTTAAATTCAACTCAATTCTTGAAATTATTTCTATTCATTTCTTTTAATTCAATTTGCAATGCAGTTGTGATAATTTGGGAGTTGATTATGATTCTTCTTTTCTAGTGATCAAGCTTCAGCTTGGAACAAAAATGGCTGCAAGTTTAGTTTCTAAATGTTCCCAAGGTACTGCTTTTTTACTGCAATTTATGTTGCTATTGGTTTCATTAGTGCTTCCTCTGTTCTTGGTTTTCATGCCTAGTTTTGTCTAACTTCTAAACTCTCTGCAAATTTTGCTGGTTGAAGTTTTATGTTTTTTGGTTAGGCTTAATGTGCAATTTTTCCCCTTAAGTTTTTCAAAAAAGAGCAATGTTGCCCTTAAAGTTTATTTGCGTGCAATGCTGCTCCGGATGTTTCCATAAATGTGCAATGTAGCCTCAGTTCTAACGTTTCCGTTAGTTTGACCAAAAATCGTTAGTTGACCATTTATGTGGGATGACACGTGGATATCAGATGATACATTCACATAGGCGGTCAACTGATGGTTTTCGATCAAACTAACAGAAATGTTATGGCAGGGGCTACATTGCACATTTTTCCAAACATAAGGGGCAACATTGCACGCAAGTAAACTTAGGGGCATCATTGCTCTTTTTGGGAAACTTCAAGGGCAAAATTGCCTATTAGGCCTTTTGGGTAATAGTGACATAGATGATCTACATTCTAAGCCTTGAAGTCTTTTTTCTTTATTGCTTCTTTCTTCAATTAAGCTAGATGCTAATGATTAGAATTTGAGTCGAAAGTTGTCTCAATTTTTGGCTTCTATTTGGCGATAGATAATGATATAGTGCATACTCCCTTGCAATTGAATAAAGCTTTATTTCTTTTGATAATGAAAATTCTTAATCACTACTCATGCATGTGGAATCCTTTGTTGATGGAAACTCCCGGATGGTGTAGATTCATTGTTGCTTGTGTAACAAATCATTGTACTGCTTCAACTCTCAATTGGAACTGGGATAAATCAGTTGCATATAATGAAGTGCGTCGATACATGCTAATGTTTGTGGATGGTCGATAATGAAGTGGGTTGATACAATGAAAATTGTAGATCGCTTCTTTGAAGCGGAATTTGTCTTTCATGTTGTAAAATCTTGATAATCAGATGAAGGCATGTAAATGTGTGATGATACACTTTTTGGATGCTCGAATGTGTTAATGAATAATAACTTTGAGAGCTTAATATATTTGAAACATGTCAACCTTGGTTAAGTATATGTTTCTTAATTTGCATTTTATCCTATTGCCTTTCATATTTTCTTCATTTTTTTTTCTAACAAAATTAATTTTTAAGTTTTTGGTTTTTGTGATTAAATTGAAGTGGATCATTGTTGACTAATTGAATTTCATTAATTTGTTGGAAAAATGACTAGTCGGTCGTTCATTGTTGGGGGGTCTTGGCAACAATTTTTCTGGTTTATTGGGCTCATCACATCAGATGGCGTGTAGTAATTTCATGTCTCAGGTCAGTTATCTTTAAATATGATCTTTATGCCTATAACATTCAAGGTTTTTATTTTTTATTTCGTCGAGTGTTTGAAATCTCATGTTGGAGATCTGGGAAGCATGTTCTTTTACTTCTGCGCAAGTACCAGGCCTTTGAAGTGTTGATAAACTATTGACTGAGATATTGCCTTTGGATGAGTTTGTGATTTGCTCTTCCATGCTGTAATTACTCAAGGATTAGCCTTATTTTTATTTTTTTACTTGAAAACTGATGCTTTTCTCCTACATCTGAGATATGATTCATGGTGCTAGCATTTCCTGAACTGATCCTCAATTTGTTGCTCTGTATCAGATTAGTTCAACTGCATTTATTCATTAAATTTTTTCCATTGACTGTAATATAAGTTATTACAGTCTATTCTTTCCTTCCCTGATGATAGCTTAAAATTCTTTTTGAGATATTTTGCAGCAGCTAAGGACTTTCATACAGATGAGGACGGTTCTCAAAGTTGTGGATAATTCAGGTGCAAAGAAGGTGATGTGCATACAAGCTTTAAAGGGTAAGAAAGGGGCAAGGTTGGGAGACACTATAGTTGCTTCAGTTAAGGAAGCTATGCCAAATGGAAAAGTGAAGAAAGGAAAGGTTGTGTATGGTGTAGTTGTGCGTGCTGCCATGCAGAGGGGCCGTTGTGATGGAAGTGAGGTCAAGTTTGATGACAACGCTGTTGTTTTGGTCGATAAGCAAGGTCAACCAATTGGGACCAGAGTGTTTGGGCCAGTTCCACATGAACTAAGGAAGAAAAAGCATGTCAAGATCCTTACTCTGGCAGAGCATATTGCCTGAGGTACTGTGAAAAATTGTTGAAATTTATGGCCTTTACAGTACTAGGGACTTTCTATTGCACTACTAGGGAAACTTTAAGAACATGAAACGAACTGTTGTAGGTCTATACGAGGAACAGAAGTCAACCAATGTGGTTTCCCCATACATGCAAGTGATGCCTTGTATGCTAAGCTTTACCATCATCTGGACAGTCCTGGACAAATAGAAAGAATTTATGCTAGTAGTTGACCTATCTATCTTAGCCTTGACCTTCAATGAGAATAAAAATGGATCCAATTTCAGAAAGTTATTTTCTCATTCTTGTGGCGTATGCAGACAGAAGCACTTCGACATGCACACACGCCAACACACACACACACACACACACACACAATCTGTGTAGGTTTGACGGTTTACTTGATTTGTGACTATCAATTTGAAGTCATAGGATCAGATTTATTCTTTCAGGTTTTAAGTATTGCATAAACGCAACTGTGGTGAACAATGGTTCTCTTAGTTTTCTGTTGACAGGTGAGATAATACTACATGTGCTGAAACCAGAAAACCAGTTGTTTGGCCATTACTTTCTGTGTTTCTATTCTTATCTTCAAATCAAGTGGCACTTAGTTTATACCAAGCTTATTCTAATTCTTACGGTAGTGTAACATCATCACATTTATTGATATTTTAAGTAGCTGTAAGCATCAGCGATAATAGCGAGAATATAGCATCAATCACAACATTATAGCCCGGCTGGCCAATTCACCTTGGTCCTTGACGCCAGAGCTTAAAGTTGATAATAACCATGGGAGGTCGCTATCTTACTGGATGTTAAATAAGCGCCTATTTATTTTAATAATAAAATTTGATTGAGATTAGCATAAATGTGTTTAGATATTAGAAAATGAGAAATGTGGGTATTTAAATGCACAATTTTTTTTTTAATCTTAACACTTAACACGTGACTCGTTATCTAAGTGCATGTATAAGATGTGATTTAAATTTAATTTTGCATCACAATTTAAAAATTAAAAGTAAATAAAGAAATTAAAATTTTTTCATATACTGCAACAATGTTAAAATTAAAGTTTCTTTCTCCAACAATATTCGATTTTCCATTTATTTTACTGCAAATCACTACATTGCCTACAGTTTACATTAAACATAACGCGTTTAGATAAAAAGCCAAGGCTTATTTACCGTTACTACAAATTGTACAGCTACAGTCCTAAACTTACAACGGAGGTCGAATAGATTTATCTGTTCAACCGAGGGTAATATAGATACTTCGGGTACGAGTAAGATACAATCTCTGCATTATTTTCTATTTCTACTTTATCCTGTAATTTAACAAATCCAAAGTGAAAACGTCTGATTTACGGTTTATGCTTGATTCGGGTAAGATTTTTTTTTACAAAAGATCAGTTAGAAAATCTCATTTAATACCACGGAGCCCATTGGTCCCAGTTTCGAACAAAGAAACGTGATTCTCATGATATCCATTTATCAAACGGTATCTATTATTTTAATATTTTTGATCAACACCTGTCCACCAAATGAGTGCGCTAACATGTCTCCGTGTTATGCTCCGCGCATACATCTGATACATTCCTCTGTACTCGTGCTTACAAAACTTTTTTCATAAAAACCGCCCACACTGAACCACTTTCCCTCATTTCCACTCTTTTCTTTTGCTTTCTAGAAACAGAATTAGACATAAACAACATGTCGTCTGCGGTGGAGTTTCCTTCTTCTCAAGACAGCCATGACGATAGTAACGACGAACGCCTGAATTTGATTCACCAAATGGATCCAACGGTCGAAAATTTGTCACTTACTCGAGATATTTTTCTTAAAACAGCTATTTCTCTCAAGGACCAGGTATGTATTTTAGTTCTTTTTTTTTTGGTTGTGTGGGGGGCTGCGGTGCGCAGGCTGAGAGTGTGTAACTCGCTGTGAACATGTTAGCTGAGCGGATGGAATTGTGTTTGTAGGTGGTTGAGATGACATGGAAAAGAGGTGGAAGTTCGGGCATGGTTGTTGACCCGACAGTTTATTCGGGTCTACTTGGAACGGCTTTCACTTGCTTGCGGTCGTACGAAGTTACCGGTAACCAGCAAGATTTGCTACTGTGCTCGGAGATTATTGAGGCGTGCGCCGGTGCCGCACGTACGTCTTCTAGGTAGTCCTGTTGTTCTGAGTTTTTATTTTTATTAAGTTGTGAAGTAGGGTGGGAAAGGAGTAAAGTGGTTTTCTTTTTGGGTGAAAAAAATTAAGAGGTTGACAGTTGGATGAAGAATATCGCTTGAGGTGGTACGTCAAGTGGTATTGCTCACATGCCATTATTAGCAGTGTGGGTGAGCGTGACTTGCAGTATCCTTTGGCTGAAATATGAAATATCTTGGAAATGATTTTGGTTGTTGCGGCATGTGAGGTGTGGGTTCACTTAAATTCACCCAAAAATACATATACTAATTAATTTTATGTACTAATAATATAAACAGACAATTGAATGAGTTCGAGTTTGGGGCATTTAATATGAATTATTGGAATTCTGGGTAATTAGATTAGATGGACTGTCAATGTCATTAGCATGAGTTTCTGGGAATATACCACGACTTTTTTTGGTCAAGTTTTCGCCTTTATTTTTTCTTTTTCTGTTAGCACTAATTTAAAATATTAAAATAAAAAATTGTAATTATTATTATTATTATTTTTTTTCATTTTGAAAGCAAAATGATGAAGGGTAGTGGTGGAAGAGAATCGTAAATAGTAAATAGGATGTGTATTAAAATTGTTATGAGGAATAAAGGGCGGGTGCTCATAAAAATATAATATATGTGTGCTTTTATTTTATTTTATTGTGATACGGTTGGAATGGCATATGTGCAGGCATTTGACCTTTTTGTGTGGTGGAGGCGGCATATATGCCCTTGGAGCTGTGGTTGCTAATTACAAAGGAGACCAACGAGCGCGTCACTCTCTCTTCAACCTCTTCCTTGAGGTATTTTTTTTCTCTCTTTTTTTAAATCAAATTAAGAAAATGAAGAATATTTTTATTCGCTTTCATATCATTCAAAACTAAGCTTTTAGTCCAATGGTCGAGTACCTCTTACGTATTGCAAAACACTGATTGATTTAAATCTAATAAAAACAAAAAACAATATCAATGATGAAGTTAATTTCACCCTTCCCGTCAAGTCTATGACACATGGATATTGCGTCAGTCTTTCATACCTGTCAACCAATATATTATGATTAAGGAAGAAATAATAAGCAAGTGTAGAAATATTTTAAAAATAATAAAATTTATAAAAATTTTGACTTATACGATATTTTTTTAATATTTTAAAAAGAAAAATCCATAAAATTTTTATATATGCTATTTTTTTCATTAGTTGTAGTTATGATATTATGATGTGATGACTGACAAACGAAAAACTGACGTGATATTTAATGAGACTTTCAGAAGAATTTTTTTGAATTTAAAATCCAATAAAAGTGATTTTTTAAAAATATTTTTCGATATTTAAATATTTTCTATTAAAAAGTTTTATAACTTTTTCATCAGCAGTAGAAACTACGGTAATTGTGGACGAAGTTAATCCAAAACGAAGCCCTTACAAACGGGCAACTTCTAGACATGGAGAAAAGTTAACAGTATCTACTAATATGCTAATGCACCTTCCCACTTTATTTACATTCTAGCCACATGCTGCAAATGATTATTAACGTGTTCATTTTGTCCGATACTTCTGTTGCTCATCTTTCCGACATTAAAGTTGGACTTGGTGGAATCAGAGACTTCGATCCGCCACATACTCCACCAGTCCTAAAACTTCATTATATACTAATTCTTCTTTTTGAAGTTCTTTAATTACTATTGATATTCCTTCCACAGCTGGTAATAACATAATTAATGTTAAATTGGCTAGCTTTTGCTGTTTCAAACAAAGTAAATTACATGTAAATATCTGCTAAGATGTCTGTTGATATTGATCAGCAAAAATACTATTTTTCATCAGAAAGCGAATGCATTCCCCCCTCATAAATGCATGTAAGCTTGGTTAATTTCATCAAGTCAATTGCGTAAATATAGCTCTTCATGAGTTGCTAATTAATGTACTGCTACCGTGAAAAATGCATTCAATTGATTATGCTTAGGTGGCTCAAGAGAGAGCCCTCCCAATTGGACCAGAGGAAGGTGGATTTGGAATGTCATATGAATTGATGTATGGGCGAGCTGGATTTTTATGGGCCGCGTTGTTTCTTAACAAGCATCTTGGAGAAGGGACAGTCCCCAATGATCTTCTCTTGCCTGTTGTTGATGCTGTATTAGCTGGGGGAAGGGCAGGAGCATCTGATAATCCAGCATGTCCCCTAATGTACAGGTGGCACGGAACAAGGTACTGGGGTGCAGCCAATGGCCTTGCTGGAATCTTGCAAGTTCTGCTTCACTTTCCTCTTGCTGACGAGGATGTGAAAGATGTTAAGGACACTTTAAGGTACATGATGAGCAACAGGTTCCCGCATAGTGGGAACTATCCGTCAAGTGAAGGAAACCCAAGAGACAAATTGGTGCAGTGGTCTCATGGTGCAACTGGTATGGCCATCACCCTCTGTAAAGCATCACAGGTAATTATTAACCAAACATCATTAGATTAACATGAATACTGGACTTGGTTTTAATCATATGTTGGTTATATTTTGCAGGTGTTTCCAAATGATAGGGAGTTTCGGGATGCAGCCATAGAAGCAGGGGAAGTAGTGTGGAAGAGTGGATTAGTGAAGAAGGTTGGGCTTGCAGATGGTGTGTGTGGAAATGCATATGCGTTCCTTTCCCTTTATCGAATCACAGGAGATGGTGTATATGAAGAAAGAGCGAAGGCATTTGGAAGCTTCTTGTATCATAATGCAAGTAAATTTGTGAATGGGGGAAATGTAGAGCATGCCTACTCTCTTTTTCAAGGACTTGCTGGTGTTGCTTGCCTTTGGTTTGATCTTCTTGCACCTGAAAGGTCCAGGTTTCCAGGATATGAACTTTAGGCCATTAGAAAAGTGAACATTTGAGCTCAAATCTTGATATTACTAGGCCTAACTTGTATATATTTAATTTGGCTCATAGATTCTGAAATGAAAACATCTTGGTTTGCATCTTTTCAGGGTTTTTATTTGCCTAAAACTTGTGTGGATGTCATCTCATCTGAGGGATAAGTCAGAGGACGTAGAGAATGTGTCTATGAGAGGACTGAAAAGGCTGTAATTATTAGTAAATTAGGCGTTGGCTGTTTGAATAGAAAATAATATTTATTTTCATACTCCACATGTCCATGTCTAAAAAAAATTTATAATTTTATAAAAAATAAGAAAATTTAATTAAAATAGTTTGATTAATGATTTTTTTTTAATATGTCTTAGATTAACTAGAAAATAAACTAAGAAATAATGATATTAAATAAAAATATAATTTGATAGTAATGTAAAATAAAAAAGTGAAACTAATCTATAAATTTAGGGGTTAATTATATCCATGGTAATCGAATTTTACGATTTATAACTAAATGGTTATAATAAAATAATTTATAATAAAAAATTATCAAAATTCTATTTTGTTTCAATTAAAGTAAAAATGATCTGAAAATTTTTTATATTATCAAAATAACAATTAAACAAACCGAATATGATTATCATATCATTTTAAAATCAAATAACTCTACAAATAGATCATGATTAGTTACTTGATTTTTTTATTTTCTGTACACATCATTTATTTTATATTTACATAATAACGTGAAACTTTTTTCATCAGGTGTTTCAATTTATAAAGATTATTGGTCCTAAATTAAAGCGTTAATCATACGTGACGTCTTTAATTATCATTTCGATGATTTAAAAAATTAATTTACACATAATTTTTACTTCAATTGAAATAAAATAGAATTTTGTTAATTTTTATATTATAAATTATTTTATTATTATTATTATTTTGTTATAAGCTCAAAAATTTGATGATCACGGACGTAATTAATTCATATATTTAGGAAAAGGGAATTGGGATTGCTGGAAACATTGGAGACGTGGGCGAAGTGATGTCCAAAAATTGAACTGAAATATCCACGTCTTCTTTTAATTATATACTTACTTATCCCATACAATACTTTGGAATAATGAAATAAGACAAATTACAAGCATCCCACTTCTGTCCGTCAATTTCTGTTTAATAGTCTGTTTTATTTTGTTTTTATTATAGTGATTGTTCCATTCCATGTATAGATTTTATTTTCATGTTATTTGAAAGCATAGTGTGACAATAAGCCGCTCCATAATAAAGGAAAAATGACCACCGTCTGTTTTCTTTTTTTAGTTCTAGCATGTAGTCAATTTTGAACATAATATATATATATAGAGAGAAGATAAAGGTTAAATTTGCCTTTAAAGTATTAAAAACTATACACATTTGCTCTTTAAATATGTTTTAAGCTAAATTTATTCTTAAAATATTAAAAATAATACATATTTACCTCTATTTTTTTTCGTTAAAATTGTTTCTATTATTATATAATTGACTCAAATTTGTCACTGAAATTAGTGGGACTGTAGGTAATCAAATAAAAATGCATGACATGATAGATGGACTGGAGTGGCCTTAATTTGCTCTGATATTAACCCGTGGTTCTAACACCATATTATATAAAATGGAGTTGAACATAATTAATTTTTAAAAATTAGTTTATGAAATGAAAATTAGTTATTAAGCTCTATAAGAATCAATATATTGTAATATTTGGATGCGTAATAGTTAAGAAATCCATTTAAAGGTCACAATAATTCAAAATAAAATATGTTATTGTAAGGAGTTAAGGACACTAAACTAGATTGAGTTTACGGTCATACATATCTTTCTTATTCTTTTTGAAACAAAAGGTTTGCATTCCATTGCTAACAAAGGCCAATAGGAGCAGTAATGGAATGCAAAATTTGAATAGGAAAGAAATTTGAGTCATTATGTTAATAAATTAATAATAACTGGGAGCAATCAAATCCGCAAGCTGCAAACTCAGCATTTTAATTATCTTCTTAGGCTCAACTATTATAATATAATAGATTAGTTTCATTCTCAATAAAGGACATGGTCAAATTTTATATATAATCTGATAACGTAATGAATCAATTGCTAAATAACTGAAAAGAAAATTAAGGAAGTTTTGAAATATTTTCGAGAATCAAATCAGATTTTTAAAATAAAGAAAGAAAAAATTATAAAAAAATAAAAGTTTATAAGAAATTTGTTTATATTCAGTAAGTAGGTATTAGTGTCTTGTAACATTTAGATTAATGGCTAATTTACGAGCTCTAATTATCGTTTATAAGGTTGGTCGACTATACTTTCACATGTCCGTTTAATTAATTCGATTAATCCGAATTTACATGCTCAAATTTAATTAGTTCTAAATGAGATATATATCATGGAAGGATTTTCTTTTTCTTTAACTAAATGTTTTAAATTAGAATTTTAAATATGAAATATTTTAAAATCTTAAAAGTAAATATTTTACTTTATTTATGGATATATTAGTGCAATTTTAGATTAATCATTCCACTCAACTTCAAATATAGAATCAACCACAAATATAAAAAAAAAAAAAGAAAAAAAAATCCGATCATGTTAGAATGAACATGCTAATCCACATTGAAGCTTTACCAAAATAAAAAATAAAAAAATATTGTACTTTTTCCAAAATCCCATCAAACTGAAGCCGTGAAGAATCATATCAATAGGAGAAGGATATGGACAGCATAGATGTCAATTTGGAGAAGATGTGCGAACGATAGCTGCAAGCACAAATGTTGAATGCAGGTGAGAATGTCAATCTTATTGTATTGATGTGTTCTTAATCATTTTCTTTTCAATAATTGTTCTTTCAATAAATAATTAACATGCACCACTACCTTTTCTTTCTTACATATATATTATAAATCCAACAATTACCACAAAATGCATATATCCAACATTTAATTTATTATGTTAATTTATTATGTTAATTTATTCAAGGATACATGCAATCATATATAGTGAAGAGGGGTGCGAAATTAAAACATTGGCAGTGGCCATATTTTAAAGGCAATTACTGTGCCATTTTGTGTCCACGTAGATTTCAAGTCCATTTTTGATTTTTTTTGTATAAAAAAGGCATGTTGACCTGCAGTTTTTTATATAATAAAACGATATCATTTTATGTGTTTTATGAAAGAAAATAATGAGATCCACGTATGATGGAAAATGACAAATTAAATTACCATTTTTTATATAATTTGTTTTTCTAAAAGACGTGCTAAAAAAAATCATCCATGCGAGCCCTTTTGTTTTGGATGGTGAATTTTGGGCCTGGTGATTCCAACTGTTTCATTTTTTTTTTTTTTAAATTTTTCTAACTACTATTATTATATTGCTTATAGAGATGTAAGGTGTGGCAACAGGGATGATCACCGGGTAGGACAAGAGCAAAGCAGTTCCCGAAAATATTTCAGGAGGAAAATTTTCTCCATCCTCATCTCCACGGGGATTTCCATCCCTGCATAAAAAATATTTAATTTTTTTAAAAAAAATATAATTATAATTAAAATATAATATTTAACAATTAATTATAATTGAAATATAATATTTAATAATTAAAAAATAGAAATTCAATTACAAATTAAATTAATATAAATTTTAACAATTGACAAAACTAAAATTAAATATCATTTAAAATTAAATTATATAAATATAATTAAATTTAATTACTAAATTTTGGAGAATAAAAAATTTCGGGATGGGGACCACAATCCCGTCCCCACCCCGAATTTTAAATCGAAAAATATTTTTTTCCTTTTACGCTCCATAGGGAAAATTTTCGTAGATCCCCCGTCCCATTCAAGTCGATTTTCCATCAGGAACGAGGATTCTCTGTTCCATGATCATCTTTATGTGGCAACGAGAATGATATTTTTTCAAGATACTAATTCTAGTATTATATTTGCCTAAAAATTATATATTAACAGCCCACGGTTATTATATATGATATTATGATTATATTTGCAAGGCAAAAGTAGCTAGACCTCTTAAAAAATTTAGAAACTCAAAATAGTTAATGAAAACATTGTTCCATTTAATTAAACAGAAAATAAAGAAAGTGAAATGCATAAAGGAAGCACATAATAAAATATACAATATTAAATAACATATCTTTTTCATGAAATACTAAGGATTAAATATAATAAAATATTACTTCTTGAAATTGAATAATTCCATAGAAAATTTACAAAAAAAAATTATTGAAAATAATATCAATTATAATGGCTATATGTTACTTTTAATTATATAATTAGTTAAGAATATGCATTCAACTGCATCTACTGATTTTTTAAATTATTTTAGGAAATATGAACTTATTTTTTTATTATTTCATCTAAGCAGTATAATAATAGTTGTTAGAAAAAAAAAGGATGAAACAGTTGATTCATTAGGGATGAGCATGGACCGAAGCAAAAAAATTAATCAGTCCATTAATATCAATTTTTCAAAATTACTAACAATTAACCAATCCGTTACATTCGGTTAATTAATCCATTGATTTCGATTTTTCGGTTTGGTTAACCACTACTTTTCGGTTAATCATTAAAATTTATAACATAAAATTATATAAAAAAATTAGATAAAATTAAATCTAATTTTCAATGTGTAAAATAATTTAATATAAAAATTACGAAACAAACATAATTACTAGCCAAAATTTATGTTTTATAAATTAATAGATAATATTATAAAATAAATTTGATATTTATTAAAAATTATTATATTTGATTCTAAGTCAAATAAAATTTTGAATAATAATATAATTAAATGCTATTAAGTAAAATATGAATACCAATATATAATAAAAAAAATATATATATAATATAATTGTATACTATATATAAATATTTTTATATAATTAAAGAGAATGATATAATATAAATTTAATTTAAAGTATTATATAAATTTTTTAAAAAATATAAAAAATTAAGTTATAAAAATAAATATATAATTTAAATATACTTTAAAGTATTATTTTATGTAAATTTTAGAAAATAATAAAGAAAAATTGAAGATATAAAAATAATATATATATATATATGAACCGATTAATTTTGAATTAACTGTTAATCAGTATTTAAAAATTTAAATTTTAATTATTAATAAAAAATAAAAAAATTAAAAATCGTAATCGAATTTATCGGATTATTAATCGTAAAAATTAATTCAATTTTGAATCGATTTTACCATTGTCTATATTTTTCATTTTTTTTCATCCATAGAATTTATGAGGTCCAAAATTCACCATCCAAAACGAAGGGCCCACATCGATGACTTTTTTTGACACGTCTTTTAGAAACATAAATTGTATAAAAAATGGCAATTTAACAGGTTGTTTTCTATTATATGTGGGTTCCATTATTTTCTTTTTTAAAATAGTAAAACTATACCTTTTTATTGTATAAAAAACGGTAGGTCAATCTGCTGATTTTTTATACAAAAAAACTCAAAAGTGGACATGAAATCCATACTGACACAAAAAAAAAACTGACACAGTAATTATTTTTTTTAAACAAACTATTTTTTCAATTTTGTTCACTATTAAACCAAAACTTAAAATTTTTTTCAAAAAAATCTCAAAAATATAAAAACCACCTTTTTTAAAAATAAAAAAATTTAGAGAGATCAACCTGTAAACTTAAGCTAAAACACAATGAATTATAACAAAATAAAATTAAACTTTAATTATAAAATATTGGGATTCATAAAATATTCACTAATAAATCTAGTGATAAAGGGCTATTTTGAATAAGTTAGTTGAAAATTCTATTATGTATTGACTTTTTTTATAATATATTTTTAGAGGAACGAAAATATAAAATTTGAATTTTGATCAAATAAGAAAGTAATTGGACTCTCATCAATTTAATTATTGATTTGGTTACATAAAAGAGCTCATAAATCAAGTATAAATAAGAATTTTTTTATTAGTTCAAATCTTATATCACACTTAGAAGGATTCAAATTTAAACCCTATGTGTGTGTATGTATATATATATTCGCAAAGAAATGCAATTTGTTTTACTATGTCAAGCCAAAGTTATCGATAATATTCATTACATGGCATATGTTGGTTTCGTACCTTAAAACTTTCAAAAGTTGAGGAAAAAAGCAGTTATTGTATATCCAAGCTTTTCCCATTTGGATTTAATTAATTTATATATACCAGATCCATATTATTAATAGATGCATTCATTTTCCTATATATTATTGTTGGTCTTTTAGGGAAGGAAATAAAAGCCAGAAATGCTTAAAGCCTTGTGCGTATATAGTTTTAAAACAAGTAAGCCGAAATTGATTGCTAGGGATCTGAAATTTTAAGAGGACAATCCCACAAGGCATTGCAAAAGTAAGCTTCCACGTAGGGGTGTGCAAAAACCGATCCGATCCGATCAACCCGACAATTCGAACCGAACCGATGAAATCGGATGGGGTTAAACGGGTTGTAGAGGTTGGGTCGGGAGAGGTTTGTGGAAATTTTGGGTCAGATCGGGTGAAAACCCTACAAAAATCGGTCCGACCGACTAACCCGACCGGCCACCCAGTATATAAATAAAAAAACCCTAATTTCCTTTCATTCTCTCACGGTCTCCTCTAAAAATCCCTGATTTCATTCCTTCGGTCCCTCCTCCCTGCCGCCCTAAGATTGTTTGGCCGTCGCGGTCGCCGGAGCTCTCTCTTTTCCCGGTAATATTTTTAGCTTCTGGGCACTCTAATTATTGACGTATTTGATCTCTTATTTCATTGTTTTTAGAACTAGAAGATCAAGCGTTTGGTTTTGACTTTATTGGTCTTTGGCATGAGTATCCAAATTAGCTGAATTTGACGGTTTGGGTACAGGGTATAGTTATAAACTTATAGTAAAATTGATGGTTTTCTAGTTTCTCTATTCTTAAAAAATTTAGATCACGGTCCTAAATTTTTACAATTTTTTTTATTTCTCACTTTTTTTGGTAGCAAAGCTTAGTACATATATCTGCAATCACAAACAACATATGTTTTTCAATGTTAGTGTTGCAATTTGATTTTCTGTTCTTCTAATGAGCTTGATTAATACCATTGACGGATTATGCTGAACTATTAATTATTATTATTATTATTATTATTATTATTATTATTGTTTTGAAAATTTTATCATTCTTAAATTTAATGTTTTTTTAATTTTTTTGCCAATTAAGTTGAGTATCGTGGACGTTCAAATTGCTGATGGAGGGCGAAGAAATTCCACATTGATCTGTGCTCCTGTAATGGCAAAGTCAGTTGATCAATTGTTGGTTCAAGTCAACAAGGCAAAAGAACTTGGGGCCGATCTTGTTAAAGGTAGATTTATTGGAAAATTTCTGTCCTAGATAGGATCTTGAGGTCTTAATTAAGCAGAGTTATTTACCAACTCTCATCACTTATAGGTAATCTATCAGAAATTGGCGTATGTTTTATGGCTGAAGATTGAGCACCAATACCTAGGCGCTATATTTTGAGCTAGATGCCATTTTTAGAATTCTAAGTTTAGGAATTCTGATGTCTACTTCCATTTACTCCCATCGGTGCATTGAAAACAATTAGAATGCTAATATTTTCGCTTTTTAAGTTATAGTTTTCAGTTGATATTCTACTTTAGGAAGTGGAAAGTATAAGATAATTCCGAAATGGAAATATTAGAGATGTTTTTTCTTCCTACTTTTCCTAAATAATGAAAACTCAACTTCACAAGCCAATGGTAACTAATCAACTTATAATTTTTTGGACCCCCTTCTTTTTAAATACTCCAACCACTTTAGATCTTGGACATCGTAAAGTTACCTCTGATGCATTGAAGTTTCCATTTTGTTCTTTCTTAGCATTTATTAACTCGGGCACTCTACTAAAATACTATTTGCAGTTGAATTTTTTCTTTGAAGTTTTTGACATTTATTGTGGATTGTTTACCTTTTAGACCAAAATGGGAAGGTGGTGAGTATGGAGGCGATGAAAGTAAGCGTGTAGAAACATCACGTCTAGCCATGGAATTGGGATCAGATTTTGTTGATGTTGAGCTAAAGGTTGATTTTCTTAAAAATCCTGCATAATCTCTTCTGATGTTGAGAATAGCATGAGCTAAAATTCTTGAACTGCCTTTACTGTGGCAGTGCCAATTATTCACTCTGAAAGAGGCGTTAATTTTTTATGGATTTGAAATGCAGTTATACTATTCCTCACAAGGAAGCTGGACTTAAGTTCTGTGATGAGATTGATCCAATAGCGCAAGTACATGAATTTCTACTTTGTGATATTTACTGTTTAGCATTTTGCCATCCTATCATTTATTGAAAATTGATCACAAAATATATATATATATATATCATCTACTTGTGCGTTCAATTGGATTTCTACTTTGCAGGCAATAGGAGCCATCAGTTGCATGATTAGGAGACCAACTGATGGGAAGCTACTTTGAACGTTTATTTTAATTATTGTTATATTATTTGTGGATGTTTATTTTTATTATTGTTTTAATGATTATTTATTATGCAATATATGTTTATTGTAATTTTAAAATTGTGTTGTTATAGTTTTATAATATATTTTATGGTATTTAATTATATTTTATTTAAAATTTCAGTTTAATCAATTAAAATGAAATTAATAATCGGATGGTTCGGGTCGGGCCCTGAAATTACTCGGGTTAATCGGGTAGGGCCCCAACAGTTTAGTAGGGTCGGTTCGGGTGAGAGTATTTCTAAAATTTCGGGTCTCGGGTTATTCGGGTCGGGTTGACCCCGAACCCAACCGATGCACACCCCTACTTCCACGTAAATAATTATGCGTATTTTATTAGTTCTAAGCAAATTCATTCTAAAACTCATTCTTAAAGATGGCTAATCAGACTAGACGTGTGATTCTATAATTAATAAAATAATTACCCCCTCTTTAATTGTTTTTCACATTAATTTAAAGCTAAGAAACTCGGTCTTAACAATCTAAAATCTGAAATTTTTATATATTTTTAATCCAGATCAATTCAAATTTTTAAGTAAATTGAGCTCAAGTAGTTTAAAAAATTGCGGTTCGGACTATTTGGGTCCCAAATAACCCAAAATTATATTTTATAATTTTTGTATAATATTAAATTAATAAATTATATTACATTCCAAACTTCAAATTAATTGAAAAATAATTTTAAATTTACATCCCAAACATCAAACGTAATTAAAAAAAACATATTAATATAATAATTTATTTTCTTAAATATTTTATCCAAATAATAAAAAATTAGTATAATAATTAAATTAGGCAGGACAATCTCTTTTTAAAATTTTCATCTAACCAATCATAAACTAGTGAATAATTAAATTAATTGAACAATTATCATTTACATTTTAAAAAAAAATTAAAATAGATAAAAAACATTCATGTTATTCGGGTTAATCCAAAATTTAAATTTTTATATTATTTTGTAGGGATGTACAAAATCAAACCGAAATCGAAAATCGAATTGAACGAATTTTGATCTATTTGGTTCGGTTATTTCGATTTTCGATTCATTCAATTTTAAACCGAAATAAAAAATCGGTTTAATCAGTTCGATTTGATTCTTGAAATTGAAAAATTAAAAGAACCAAATCGAACAAAATTTTTATACATATATATTTTATATATAGTATTAATGTTTCTGAGACTGATGGTGATTGATGGTGTGGAAACAAATAAAATCCCCGAGTCCCAGGTTTAAAACCCACAAACAGCATATATCTTGTTTTCTTATTTTTTTTTCCTTTAACATTTTTTTTTTCTCAATTTTTTTTTTTACTTTAAAAGTTTAGACAATTATACTATTTGGCACTGTAATTAGCATGAGAAATGAATTTTGAGATCCACGTCTTAGTTTTAAATATCCATTGCAATATTACTTGTTAATTAAAATATTTCATGTTAATTAAAATAAAGTTCTTCATCCATGTTAAGGAATTCTGAAAAATTAACATCCTTACACTAAGCTAATAAATTTTTCTATGAAATTTTTATTCCTAAATTGAGTTAATACACAAAACCCCTCAATTATTAATAAACATATGAAAGGTATGTAAAAAAAACACGTGGTGGACGAATGCCTAAAATTTTTTTTAAGAAGACATTTTATAAATTTTCATTAGTACAAAGATATTTTATATAGTTTTTATTAGCATATGGGAATATATAATGTTCAATTAGTTGAAACGTGTACTATGTTTTTTTAACTATTGTTTTATGTTTTATCTCTTATTTTTGTTATGAAATTCGTATCTTAAATTATTAGTGATACAATTGTGAAATTAATAGGAATACTATTGCTAAATAAGAATATAATTTATATATGGGCAGTCAATTACACTTTGGAATTTTATTTTCACAATGTTGCTCATAGATGAATAGTGTATTGCCACATAAAAATTAATAAAATTATAAAATTTAACGATGTAAATTTTTCTGCAATTACTTGCATAATTTATTTTTTATAGCATTATGCTATTGATTTGATTCGTGGGTAATTTTATAGATCCAATCAAATTCAAACTCACCAAATCGTTGCCATAATATTGATTAGTATTTATTATAGATATAATATAATAAATTTATGTATATTATTTTAATTTTAGTTATTTTAAATAATTTTATTTTGTGGAATATGAATTAATTTAATTTATGAACCTATATAGATTAAAAGTCCAATAAAAAAAACTCATATTGACCCAAAATTAACTGGATCGAACCGAATCGACCGAAATTAATTCGATCTATTCGATTTCGGTTCTAAAAACTTCGATTTTCGATTTGATTCTTGTAATTTAGAAAGTTCGATTTTCGATATATTCGGTTTGGTCCAAAACCGAACCGACCATTTGCACACCCCTATTATTTTGTACCCAAAGCTACCTCAATAACCTAAACTATACATGACCCAAGTCACATTTTCAGTTTACTTTCTTCGAGTTCCCCGGTTTGGATTTTACTCACCCTTAATACCAAAGAAAAAGTCGAGAAATCTATCACACAATATATTGTTTGGATATTTCACAATAAAAAACTCTCTTTTATTAAAACAGATCCATTAATTAATTCACTAGTTAATGGCTAAGTTAATAACAAATACACTGATTTGTAAAGAAATTTTTTTACAAATTTAAAACTGATAACAGAAATTACTTTTTATATGAAAACAAGTGATTGTTTCAATTCATGAATCACAATCCTCTACTACTATTTTACACTGAGAAATTTTAACATTAATAATTTATACCTTTTCCGTTATACGCACACAAAGGAAGTAATTGAAATTTAAACATTATCCTTACAAAGCCTATATGCTGATTGGATGAATATATATACTCATGATAATCGTGACAACGGTATCGGTCCATCATCCATGGAAAAGTCTCTTTATATGTGTGTATATATATATATACCCAAAATTTTTGGCTTCACACAAGTCATCAGAGGCAATATAGATGGTTGAGGAAAATTCTTGGATCTCATGTTTAATATATGGATGAACAAATTACAGCTGTGCATGCATGCAATAAGGGCCCATGTAACTATGCGAGGGTACATTTTTAGGCAATTACTTGATCTACACGGCAAGGCGTGAGGATATATTGGCTCAAAACTCAAGTTGAGATCCAAAAATCTCTTTTCATGTAACTGTAATTGATAAAGTGTAAAATGTCTTTATCTAAGATAGAGAATTGGTAGCTGGTTCGTTCGATCGGGTGACTGGATCCTGCAAGGAGTATCCGATCAGACCAGACATTAGCATTCCAAAACTCAAGTTATTATTTTTTAGAGAGAATATTTAGAGAGAGAATCTCAGATATTTAATACCTAGAGTCATTATTTGTTGGGTTATTTATAGGAGATAAAGGAGAGACACTTGAGTGCTTGAGGCATGATAACAATCACTTAGAGTAGGTGAACGGCGATGGGACATGAAGTAGTTGGAAGGTATGGGCGATGACTTGTGTCAGTGGATTGACAAGACGTGTTGTCCCATTAGTCCGATCGAACGTGCCTTCTTGTCCCGTCTTCCAGCTCACGTTTTGTCTTTCTTGCTAATGGGCCCTGTCAAGTGCTATTGGACCAACTGATTGAGCCTTGAAAAATATTTTTTCCGTGGTTATCACTTGTCCCCCCTCCAAAGGGTTCGATCGGGCAAATTCAACCTTTTGGTGGGATGTTTTAAATTTTCAGGAGGAGTCCATATGAAGAGTTGCGTCCGTTTAATTCAGACAGCTATTTTTGTATTTAATGCCTGTGCGCGTGCTGAGGATGGTGCTTCGTTATTCTTAATGCAATAATGGATTGAAGACATGTGGCGGCCATCCCGTGAAGGGGCTTTTGGAGTATTCCAGAAGTCTTTTGCCTATAAATAGGTAACTTCAAAGCGATTTTTCTTCACTATTAAGCAATCCTTGTCGAAACTCTGCTAAAATTTTTTGTGAACTTTTGCTTTTTGAAGTTTTGGCGATTCTTTGCTTTCGTATTCCAGAGATTTTCTAGAGCTCCTACGAAATTATCCAAGTAAGTGAATAACTCTTGTTTATTTGCCTTTGATTTTCTTCTCGTTCATATTCTTTACTTCTCCCCCTCCCAAAAGATGGCTTCCAGCAGCAGCCAATCGATATATAGGAGTTTTCTTGAAGCCTATAAAGACCGTGAGGCTGTAGCTCATCCTTCGAAACTGATGAAGGAGGAAGTGACCAGTCTTTGTGATGGCGTGCCTTGACTCCATGACGATGACAGAGGGACCTTTTGGACGTGAGGAGAATGAATGGTTTATTTACCATTTGTGGAGTTTGGACGCGAGGTTAAGGCTTCCTTTCGGTGCCTTTGAGATTGCAATTCTTAAAGGTTACAGAATTACTCTCAACCAACTGCATTCGAACGGGTGGAGAACAGTGGCCTGTTTTAAGATTCTCTGTAAAATAGAGGCGGTGGCACCGATTCCGAACCTGTTCACCCATTTTTTCTATATCTCTGGCCGGAGTATTGGAACGAAGTACTTTTTTACAAGCCGACCGTAGAGGAAACTATTCGTTGTCCCGTCCTCCATGAAGGATTTCAAAGAAAGGTACTTTTTGGTGGGGATGGCCGGTGGATTTGGAGTGTCACTAGTCCAATCGGATGTAGCTGCCGTTTTGAAAGACCAAGCTGCCGGTTAGTCTATATATGAGAGTGATATTGAAAAACTTTTAAGCGCTGTGGCAAGGCATGGAAAATCCTACGACTCCAACTATCTCCTGAATACGCTGTTCCGATCTTCAAGCTCCGATGTTGGTAATGATGCAGAACGTGAGCATTATAATTGGAGTGTGAGAGAAGCGCATATTGACAATCATCCATTGCATGTGCATGAAATATATATCAGGTGAAAAGGATACTTATCTTGTTTTATCTCTGTGATGCAGCTGTAGGCATAATGGCCAAAGAAGACGACGTTGCTAAGCAACTAGCTGATTGGGCTAAGGCAAAGAGGGAGTCCGAACGGGTTGCTAGGGAAAAGAGAAAAACAAAGAAGAGGAAGCTCATGGTTTCTTCGAAAGTTCAGGCTTCCAAAAGCTCGATGAGTGCTCACGGAAAAAATATTTTCTAAGGCCCAATTAGTCGGCCCAATAGCACTTAGTAGGGCCCAATGCTCATTAGCAAAAAGGACAAAGCGTGAGCTAGAAGACAGGATAAGAGGGCACAACGTCTGATCAAATTAATGGGATGGCGTGTCCTGTCAATCCATCGACACTAGTCATCACCCATACCTTCCAATTGCTTTCTATCCTATCGCTGTTCACCTGCTTTAAGTGACTCTTATCATGCCTTAAGCACTCAAGTGCCCGTCCTTTATCTCCTATAAATAGCCCAACAAACAATGGCTCCAGGTATTGAATATCTGAGTTTCTCTAAATATTCTCTCTCTACAAAGCTACTAACTTGAGCATCGGAGTGCTAACGCTTGATCCAATCGGGCACTCCTTGCAGGATCCAGTCACTCGATCAGACGAATCAGCTGCCAGTTCTCTTTCTTAGATAAAGACATTTTACGCTTTATCAGTAATTATTTAAGGATTTTATTTAGGGAGTTTTACAAAATTAGCCAAAAAAGGGGGTTAAAATTAAATATACCCTCTTCTTTTTTTTCCTTTTAAAAATATATTTTTTTAAATTTTCATTTTTAAAAATATTCTTTTTTTAATTTAACTTAAACTTCCTTCTCTTTTCGCGCTTCTTCTTCCTCCTCCTCCTCCTCCTCCTCCTCATTCTTCTTCTTCTTCTTTTGTTTAACTTAAACTCTAAATGTTCTTGTAACACCCTTGTCCCTCCTAACACTGTACCGGTGTATAGGAGACCAAAAATTTTTTTTCCTACTTAATCTTTATATTACCATACTACATTAGCATGCTTCAGCTTATATAAAATAAATTGTCGATGACCTATAACTGTCCCAAATCACTATACATTTAATACAATTTTTGCAATATAACGGATGTACATAAGACTAGCCTCATGAAACGCAAACAAACCACACAGCCTCTCAGAAGCACAACAATCAATAATATAATCCATATCCATACACTATCATCCATTCCATTCCATTCACGTCCAAAAATAGTTTACTAAAATAACTTCAGTTTTACATTACACAATCCAAGTAAAGTTGTACATATATATATATATATATATATATATATATATATATATATATATATATATATATATATATATATATATATATATATATATATATATATATATATATATATATATATACATGCCAAAAATTTAAACATCTCGAGCATCTTAAAAAAAGTCTCTTAAAGTGTATTCCTGCCCAGCTCCTTCTGACCTGCGCGCAATCAAAACTACACGCTGAGCACTCGATATGCTTAGTGGTGACTAATAATCGATACCTTTTCTAACATTTTCTTTTTTTTATTCTTATATATTAACATATATATGAACAAAATTATAAAATCATTCAATATTATTTCAAAATATTAATTTTGACTTATTCTATAACATTATTCATTATAAACGCATAATTACAATTTTGCCATTATAATTTTAATTTTTGTTCTTTAAACTAATAATTGAAATATTTTATATTTCTATTCACTTAAATTGTCATTTATAAGCAAAATTATATTTTAGTCCCTATTGACAATAAAATTCATTTTCTTAATATTTTAGCTAATATCTGTATATTTTATCTTTATTTAAGCAATTTTCACTCAATTTACTGACTTTTTTCTCTTTTGAAAAAGTTACAATTTTACCCCTAAACTTTCTTTTTCTTTCATTTTGATCATTTTTCACTTTCTTTCTTTCTTTTCATTGTCTTTTACTTATTTATCAATTTATTTCCATTATGTCCCTAGTACAGACCCAGCAGAAAATCTCAGACCGGATACACGGAACATGAATCCCATGGGCCCCACTAAAAAGAGAAATGATTCCCAATGAACCATTCTCATAACGTTGCACTTTTTACTTTCACTTTAACACTTAAGCCATGGAGATCAATGATACTACCCATAGCAAAGCAAGTCGCCATGACCTGCACCACGGTAAAGGGTATTCCTATGGCTAGCCAACTATATCCAGAACTAGTTTTTACTGCCAGACTAATTCTAAGTGCACAGTAATAATTACTTTATTAATTCTTTTCAAGTCCGAAAAATTCAATAATTGACTTTTTATTTCTTTTCGTTGACATTAATTTAATTTCATATAAATTCACCATTTTCAACATTTTTATGCAATTATTAACTAATAATTCAATTATTTTCAATATACATATTAACATTAAATTCTAAATAAAATCACAATAATTTCAATAAATGTCAATAAAATTTATTTATGCATTATTTATTAGTTATTGTCATTTTTCATCAAAATAATCACTTAATTCACTATAAAACACAACTTTCATTCAATACGTACACTATACATAATCTTAAAAATTCCCAAATAATTTTCAATTATTCTCTAAAAATTCATAGACATTAATTATCATGTCTATTATTATTTTAAGCTAACATATTTTATTTATTTGCATTTTTTTCACTATTTTCTCTACCTATCAATTTCGGCCACCAACATTTTTCATCTTAAAAATTTTCTTTCTTTCATTAAAGCCTTCATTTCATCTTCTTTCATGTTTAATTTCATTTACTCTAACATAATTTCATCAATTAACAACTTTAATATTTTTACCCTAATTACATAATTGAGAAAAATTCATAAACTTAGAAAATGTAAAGATTAATTAGTCACTTATAATTTTATCTTGAATTAGAGAGTCTAAGGTTCCTTTCTCTTGCCTTTTTCCTTGGAAAACTCCCTCTTTCTTCACCACCTACATTGGGCAGCCCATTCAAGCTTAGTTTTCTTTAATTTCTTATTCTCAAATGCAAAAACCAAGCTCATAATCCAATTTTACACCTCAAAATCTATGGAAAACCATTAAAGAATCAATTTAAAACACTAAAATTCTCAAGCTCCAACTTACCCCTTTTTCTTTCTTTCCTTGATTTCTTCTCTTTTTTTGCCCAAATCAAACAAGTGAAGCTATTTTAGTGATCTAGAGGGATGAAACTACAACTCCTAAGTTGAAATTTAAGAGAGATCTTGAGTGGTTATGAAACAAGAGAGAGAGAGAGAGGAGATGGAAGGTGTTTCGACCAAGGAGAGGAAGGAAGGAGATGAGCTAATTTCTGGAGTTTTTTCCAAATTTTTGGCCCTTAAATATCTCTTTAATGGGTCCAAAATTGGGCCAAAATGATGGATTTTGCCCAATTAACTATAAAGGCCCAATTTAGGCCCCTGAAGGTCCAATCAAAATTTTCTCTCTTTCAGCCATCAAATCACTCCAAAAATAATTCTATCACTCTTATCACATCAAAAATAGCTAGTACACAAATTTTTGGCTCAATCGAAGTTCGTTATTGGTCCGATTCGATAATTGCCGGTGTCACCGAAAAATTCCATTATCATCACTAAAATATTTTACACAAAAATTCATTTAGATATACAAAATCTGGAAATATTCGGAGTTCTTTTACTATTTTTAATTATTTACGTGAAATCAAGTCACCTTCCCTACCAGGGAAATTGATTCACTACCTTTTTCGTATTTTTGACCTTTGGAGGCCTATTTGACCTCAATTTCACTTCAAATTTCAACCCCGGACTCACCATGACCAATACTTTCTGATGGTCCAATAAAATATTTTTGACTTCAGGGTATCCTTTCGGACCCAAAAAATACTATTTATCATCGGAAAGTACTGTTCACGGCTGATCCGGTGTTGAGGCCATTACAGTTTTGGTTTTTATAAGACATGTATTCTATCAAGAAAAGTTGAATGCTTATTACGGAGCTGCAATGTTTATCCTGTCCAATTTCTTATCTTCTTTTCCGTTCTTAGTTGCAATTGCACTTTTGAGTGGGACTATATGCTGTTTCTTGGTGAATTTTCGATCAGGATTTGAGCATTATGCATTATCGTTATTGAGAGCCTGATGATGGTTGTAGCTTCATTAGTTCCTAATTTCTTGATGGGATTTGTTATTGGAGCTTGAATCATTGTAAGATAAATCTCTTCTTCTTCTTCTTCTTCTTCTTCTTCTTCCAATTCTCGTATATGCCACTAAATTATTGTTAATTTCTATTCCAAAATAGGTACCTAAATAATGATTTGGAGTTTTCCTCCCAATAAATAAAAGATGCATATCTTTAGGTTTATGTAAAAAAAATTACATGTTATTTTTTCTGATTTAAAAATATAGTTTCGCATCAGCATATAAGTCCCTATTATATATGGAAATTAAACGTTGAATTGAAGAGGCTAAATGGTTCCCAAAAAAATTAAAGGGTTAAGGGGGCTGTTGATGTATTGAGGAAAAAAAAAGAAATCTTTAATTATGTGGTTAATGTAGCTCCGTGATTGTGGTTTTAACTGTTAATTGTTGCTATGTACTAGAGCAACTCTATCACAAGAATTGAACATTTATGCAGATGTTGGTATGGTTATTTAAAGCTTCTGAAGTTTCATTGTTCGTTAGAACTTTCAGAACATGCATGTTAGCTTAAGTATATTGGATGTTAATTTTACCATGTGGTAGATTTACACTAAGTAAAGGAGAAATCGTGATCAAAATATGGAGGCGGGATTTTATTCTTTTTCCATTTCATCAAATTGTTATTTCATTATGTTTATTTTTTCCTTATATCTATTTAATTCATAATTTTATTGCAGCTTCTTTACTTCATTAGAGGATATGTGAAATGCTTTTATTTTAGCTGTAATTTAATTATTTTCTTCAATTGAAAAAATTTCATGGTTTTCTACAATATACCTTCAACAAGTAGGTTCTACAACAATTTTCTACAATAAAGGGTTCTTTGTTCCTCGTTCTTGAACGAAAAAAGATAGTAATTCATTTTAATTATTACATTTATTACTATTTATTTGGCAAAATATTATTGAATCCCATTTATAAAAAAAACAAGTATGTTAACCGGTATACCAAATTTCATAACATTTCTAAAAATAAAAAAATAGGTATACCAAATTCAAAAAAAAACTAATTAGATCATATTCATAATATAAAATTTGATATACCGGAAGGTATACTGGGTATGCTAGCAGGTATACCAAATTTTATAACATAATTAGTACTTTGAAATTTGGTATACTAGCTGGTATACTTGATATACCGTCCAGTATACCAAAATTCAGAACATGTTTGCAATCCATAAATAAATTTATAATAGACGAACATATTATATAAAATGGTAATAATTTAGTAACTCATATATGAAAATTATTAAACTGGTGGACAAATATATTTATGGACACAATTTAGATAAATAGACAAAGTTGAGTTATTCAAAGTAGCTATGCATGAAATTATACTTCACAATAGCATTGGTTCTTAACTACAAGAATCTCAAAGGAAAAATAAGAAATAATTGATATAAACTTAATATCCGTTCGTTATACGAAAAAACAAAACATGTTTTCACTCTAGAATTTGGTATACCGGATGGTATACCGTCCGGTATACCAAAAAACATAACATATTTGCACTCTAAATTTTGGTATACCGGCTGGTATACCTAGTATACCGTCCGGTATATCAAAAAATATAACATGTTTGCACTCTAAATTTTGGTATACCTGCTGGTATACCTTGTATACTATCTGGTATACCAAAAAATATAACATAATTAGTATTATGAAAATTGGTATACCATCTGGTATACCTGGTATACTAGCTAGTATACTTGGTATACCAAATTTCAGAACAAGTTTGCAATCTGAAATTTGGTATACCGAACGATATGTCAGATATACCAGCCTGTATATTAAATTTTATAATATATTTAGTATCCTAAAATTTGGTATACTGATTGGTATACCTAGTATACCGTTCGATATATCAAATTTTAGAACATATTTTGTAAGGACCATACTAGTTCACCCAAAACTCATCATCCTATAAGCTCTTTTACATACGATAAACTAACTCTGCTATCGTTCTGTTGGTTAGTATTGTTGTATACACTTGCATACCTCAATATACTATGAAAAATTATAAAATATTACACTTAATACTCTACATAATCAACTAAACTGTTCTTTTAATTATTTTTCTTTAAATACAATATGACAAATACAAAGAGAAAATGAATTACACTTTACAATTGATTCTCTCCTATCCCTAGAGTTGGCTTTATAATAGCAGATTTTGTTCCAACAGAAAGCATATTGGCTTCAAATATCTACACAGATAAACACATGTGTTAAGCTATAAAGTTTAGTAGGGAACAATAAGTATATGAACAATCCCTCACAATTATTGTTTCCAAACACACAATAAACAATATTAATATCAAAATATTATAATCAACATGCAAGAGTTACAATATAAATTCACATATCGTATTTAATCTTATAACACTACTGTATAATAATAAATCATAATGGACTAATTAAGTCTTTCTCAATATTACACATATACTATTCATTTCATATTGTGAAATGCCTACTAAAGTCCTGTGGGTGTGGATAATGGGTGCTGTGGATACCTGTAGGTATCAAATATATAAATACCCAGATATATTATTCTTGTTGATATCCGAAGGTATCAAACATGTGGATCCAACTGGGATCAAGCCTGTGGTCCTAAACGGGGATAAATATAGATTAAAACGGGGTCAAACCTATAGCAGCTGTGACTATAACCCTATAATCATGCCTATCTATCCATCACCAAGTTCTATGTGCAAGTAAATAATCGTATTCATATGTCATTTGATTTACACAATTTAATTCATCATATAATAGGCTAACTCAAATGATACATTATTGTTCTTTAACTATCTTGTCATAATCAAAAGTACATGTAGATAATCAGTATAATACAATTATATTCAAGTAAACATTTTCATGCATTAATTACTATAACTTTATCTTTATATTACTTGTATATTTCATATGCTTATTGTTGTACTTTACCATATATTTATGCTTAAGGTAACCTATAAGATTTAGGAAGAGAGTAGGTAAACTTGTGCCTCATATGGGGTCTTAAACTTTCAAGTTTAACATTCCAAAGAGGGTCAAGGGTACTATCAAAATCATGATAATCGTGACCTTAATCATGAAACAGGGGTCATGGTTACTACCAAAATTATTGTAACCGTGATCTAGGTTGAACTTCTGGTTCTGGATTACTCCAGACTACCTCACGGTCATGATCAGAAGAGTAATGATCGTGGTCTATACTTTTTAATGGGGTCACAGTTACTAGATAATACCTAGTAACCATGAGGTAGGTCCTCTTTAGGTTCTGAACTGAAAACTGGGGTACCTCACGGTTACTATCAAAAACCTAGTAACCATGAGGTCCAAACCGCCCAAAGATAGATTTTCAATCTCAACTTTTATATCGTTTTTGACCTAAAAACATCATTTTTAGGGAAAGAGTCCTTCTACAAAGTTATATATATATATATATATATATATATATATATATATATATATATATATATATATATATATATATATATATATATATATATATGTATGTATGTATGTATTTTTAGTTTCCAAAAAATCAAAAATCAACTCAATCCAATCTGTAAATCTCCATATATTCACTAAAACCCCAAGACTGCTCCTAATGACAGGGCAGCAGTTAAGACCAAAGTTCAACTTAAAATTTCACTATCATACAGTTAGAATCAGCTTTTGGTTTCTTCTAACAAAAGCAAGATATATGTGTCTATTTTCTATTCGAACTATAATTTCTCAATTTGAGTTATTATAACTCCAGATATTACCAATTAAGTACCAGCTGTTCTAGTGAGCCCTAGGTAGAATTTTGAATTTCAATAGTTCCATACATAATTTGGGTTCTACACTTTCTCAAACCTAGTTTTTCATCTACAATACATCTACTAACATTAAAAATCATGTTTTTAAGTTTCAATATCCAAAAACACACACAAATTCATTATAAAGTTCCCATACCTCTTTTAAGCTTTAACTTTTAATTTCTTCATTTTTATCTTATCTTCTTTTCTCTTGCTCCTTATCTCTACCATTTACAGCCTTTTCTCTACTTGGAGCAGCATCCATACAGGCTTGAGGAGAAAAGAAGAAGAAATAACAAAAAATTTCTTTTTATTTTTAGGCCAAGAATGGCCGGCCACTCTTCTCACCTTCACATCCTTCATCTTATCCTTTAAACTTTTCTAGAAACATTAGTGTCCCCTCTTCATTTGGCTGCTCGAGAAAAATTTTACAAAATTTCACTTTGGTCCCTCACTCTTCACATATTCACATTTATTCCTCAAAAATTTTACTTTTACTTTTCAATTAAGTCCCTAATTTGTAATTTTCCCTTAATTAGCCATATAATCAACCTCTGTCTCATGCGAAATAACCATCTACCCCTCTTAAGGTACCATTAGGGGCATAAAATATTTACATTCTAAAATTTGATATGCCAATTGGTATATCTAATATAGCATCCAGTATACCAAATTACAAAACATGTTTATAATCTAAAATTTGATATACCGGATGGTATGCCAACCAATATACTAAATTTCATAACATATTTGGATTCTGAAATTTGATATACTTGATATACCATTCAATATACCAAAAAATAGAATATGATTTTCATTCTAAAAATTTAAATTTTAGCTTATCTTTTTATATGTAAACTCTAAAAATAACATGAATATCCTAATAGAGATTGAAAATCTTGTCATTTGCTATCTTAATACTCTAAAACTTCATATTTATCTCATTTTACAATATTGTAACATATTAATGCAGAATTAGAAATTTAATAGTTTCTGAAGATCAATACACCATTAAAAGCAAATCTCTTTTCGATTCTCCCAAGGGCACCTTCACACGTTTCAAGGGCGGTTCATGATCCTCTACAACTCCCATTAAATGTACAACCCAGCCCATATATACTTCATACAAGAAATACAAAACAAAACAAGCGTGAGAATAAGAACTTTTAATTCTAAGCAAAATAACAATAAAGAATTCATGCAAAGATGCTTAAGAGAAATATTTCATAGGTAAAAGCTCACTAAAAGCTGGGCATCCAGAATGAAAGGAAGAAATGGCTCAACAAAGTTGATAAATGAATAATGTTATCTTGAAAAGATGGTTATAAGAATGAAGTAGCAACAACATAATTTATTACAGAATAGAACTATTAATTTTTTACCTCTCAAAGAAAAGATATCTTCACAAATAACAATTAGATGGCACATTTCCAAATGAAGTTAACAAAAGAGAGATAAACCAGAAACTGAAGGCCAATTATTACTAGATTGAGCGTCTCTTTGGAATGAAGAAAATGAACATTTGAATTATAAACTCATATTAACAAGAGTACAATATTTAACCTATTCAGACATTTCAGACTAGATATAATCTAGTGCTACTCCTGATTGGAAAAAGGGGAAGCTCCATAACTGATATATATTTATCTCTAATTTAAAGCCTTTCTGGTAAAAATTAAGTTAAATTCAAACCACAGTAAAATATTATAGATAGTTAGATTGCAATTACATGAATATGACCAAAGAACTCAGCCATACACTATCCTTCAACTTAGAATCAAAAAGTTCTTTTAATTCAATGATAATCGTATTATTTCTTTTTAAAAAAAAGTATAGGAAAAAGAACGCAAAGAAAAAAATCTAACATCATCAGAGATTGTGTTAAACTAAAAAAAGAGTAAATGGTTTCAAGTGTTAGATCCTTAGACCCACCACTATATTTTTCCAATATTTACTGTAAAAATATGATATAAAAATGTCATGATTAAAAATTTCTTGTTCCTTACTGTACTTTATGCTTTAAAAGTACTGAAGGATCACCAAAAGTGAATGAATAAAATAACTAAGCATTTGCTCTAATAATAAAATATTTCAATATCTTATAAAGCTTAAATTTTTTATAATACCAAAAATCTCTCAAATGGAGGATTTAATAATTTGAACTATGAGAACTATAAAAATGTGAAAGAAAAGCAAAAAAAGTGACTGAAAAATGTCAATTTTTTATTACAAAGGAACCACAATTCTAAACAACTATAAACATTCACTCCAAAAACCTACAAACATTCTCTCAAAAAATACTTTCAATATCATTCTCTTTTATCTTCCAAAATTCATAAATTATCATAACTAATCAAATTAACACAATATTTACTTAAATTATACAAATATAAAAGTTATACAAAGCATTGAACTCATCTTACCCAAATAAATCAAATCCCTAGGTTGAAATCAAATTTTCCCAAATTTGTTCTTCATCCAAAATCTACCATTTCTCAACTAAAATTAGCAAGGAAAGTAAAATTTTCACGTGAGGAACAACAGCAGCACAGTTGACTGATTTCTCAAAAGAAATTAGAGAATAATAGAGGAGGAAAGAGCATAAAGCCACTACTCCTACTAGAGAAGAAATCGAGAAGCAAACGAGAGGGGAAAGGCAATGCTGGCATTGGCTGGTCGATAGCAAATTTAAAAAAGAAGGGGAAAAATGCAAGTATAGAAAAGGGATAGCGAAACTGCTGGAAGTGTGAAGAATAAGGAGGAGAAAAGGAAGAAAAACTAAAATAGGGTTAAAAATAAAAAAAGGTATTTTTAAAAACATAAATTAAAAAATTATATTTTTAAAATTAAAAAATTGATGGAGGTATTTTTAAAAAACAAAGTTAAAAAATGGTATTCTATATAAATTCCTCTTTTATTTATCTGATCCCTATTCAGTAATTCTCAAGAATATTAGCCTTTGTTTGGATGGGAGTTAATTGAAGTAAGTGAGAGTTGAGTAATTGAGAGTAGTTCATGTAATTTATTTGGTTTGTAAAAAATGTAGAATAATCGAGCTTAGATAAAATTATTAACGGTAATTAAGTTAATCTCCATAAGCCAAAATATTTACTCCTAATTTGGGAGTAAAGCATAGTTACTCTATATTTACTCTAAATTATAAAGAGTAACTACAAATTACTCCCATTTACTTTATATTTATTTTAAACTTATTAAATAATGGAAAGTAAATAATAGCAATTTAAATTTACATTACTTCCATTTACTCTCAATTATTATACTCTCACTAACTCCCATCCAAACAAAGTCTTAGTGATTAGGACCTATATTCCATGATAATTAAGTGCCACATCTTAGATAATTTATATACATTATTATTTAAGAATAGTTTATTACATATATATATATACACACACACATACATATACATAGAAGGTGAAAACTAAGAGATTTTTAAGAAAAAAATGAGGTTTGGTCAGCCATCTCTAGTGCCCAAATTAAAATTTATTCACCTCAATTCTTTCTTATTTGTTCTCTCTAAAATTTGCCTCTAAGGGTTAGATGGAATAAAGAGCAAATCAAGCTAAAGTTTTAAGATTTTAAGGTAAGTTTACATGAGATTTTTATTATTTTTTCACCTCTTCCCTACCTTATAAGAGCACCTGAGATTTAAGGGTTGAAATTTTATCTAAATATGCAAATGAATGTGTTTATGGAAATAAGAAGCAACAAGGAAAAAAGAAAGTGAAGACAAGGTGTTTAGAGGAAGAAATGGGTTAAAGAAGGTATGGGAACCTCTTACCTTGATTTCTACTATAATTTATGTATTAAATATCTAAATATAATTTTTGACATTATTTTGATGGTATATAAAATAAATGAAGTTGGTTTGTGTGAGGGAGATTGATTTACTCTTGAAAGTGATAATTAGCCTTAACTTTAGATTTGGTTCACCTGAACCAGTCTAAGTGTTTTAGCTATAACCTGGCCTATAAACCTTTAAATTAAGTAATTATAGTTCCATTGAAACTTTGAAATACAAGACTTCAACTTTCATGAGGATACTATAGCTAATTCTACCCTTAAGATTCTTAAAAATGAGCTAAGATTTTTAAGTCTGCAGTTGGCCTGATTTTGGACCAGTTTGTGGTATTTTTGTGATATCTCATGATCTAGAAGTCTGATTGGCATAATTATTAATTTTTTAGAAACTATAAACATATTAAAATAATGTTTTAGAAGACCTTTTGGCTGAAAATGCCGTTTGGTAGGTCTAAAATGATGTGCAATTTTCTCCAAGAAAATTATCCACAAAATTCGTAGGGCAAAATGGTGCACTCGGCTGAGACCATTTTGTCTCATTCGTGTGGATCCTTTTGTATCAATTAGGATTATTTTGCACAGCTGAGACCAATTTATCTCAGACGTGTACCCCTTATTATAGCTTATCCTTGATTTTTAGACTTCAAAATGTTATCGAAATTCACCTGAACTTTGTCAGATGCTTGTGGAACCTTACAAACACTTAGTTGAGGTAAATATATGTTGTAATAAATATAAAATGAGTGATTTAACATCAAAATGTAGATTATACTAAATGTATATAAGGTGAACAATAGATATTGCAAGGTTCATAATATATCTTGTTGTAATGCTTATGCTATTGAATTGTATCTTGAATGTTGAGGTGTAGGTGAATATAAATATGTTAAAGAACCATGCAATTTGTATTTTAACCATGAAATTAATTGTGCATATCTGGTAAGTGATGGTTAAATAGCAATGTATGTCCATGTTTTTGGATATTATGTTTTAATATGAGTATGACCTACTAAAGTTTGAGTTATGGGTAAATAGGCATGCCTAGAAGGGTTCAGCTGCTATTCTGTTAGACACTTTTGTATCTTCTATTAGAGATAATGTCTTATATGATTTCTGATTCTGATGAATTTTGATTTTGAGGTAATGCATTTTCTGTATAGATACTAATGGTATCTTACGTTTTGTTACCCGTTACCCGCATCTTAAAATAATAGCAGGCAATTTTCTGGTTGTTTTGATTAATATTTATTCTATTATGCTCTATTAAGTTGTTTAATTTGTTCAGATTCTAGGAAAATTTGATAACTCTTTAATAATTATCTTGGTTTATTTCAAGTTATATTCTGAATGTTTCTCTGGTTAAGTGGCCAAGAATGATTATCTTATTAATGATTTCAGGTGTCTAACAAAATAGCTTTGTTTTGGTTATTCAAATATTGTATCTTGGTTGATTGGAATTTTTTTTCTATGCAATTACTGTAAGTAGTTATTATTATGTATAATTAACTCATACTAAGCTTTATACTTAGCACGATAGCTTTTTTTTGTGTGCAACTATTATAACTTTATTAAAATGCAAGTTAAAGTAGGGACAACTGTATTTGGCCAACATAAAAATTTAGGATTTAAGTTTTTCTACTTATTTTAGCATCTAAATTGTAATATCTATAAAGGTATATTGTAAATTTAATTTCGTGGATTGAGAATCTAGCTAGAGACAGTCAGAGATTTTTGCATATTGATTATTATATTTTATAGGTTGGTTCTGGCACCCATGTATCCTCCTAGGGGGTATTAAGGTGTAACAGTGTCTCTGCTTCCTCAACTTCTCTTCATGGCACTTACACTTCCTACTCCTATCATTTAATGCCTGCCCCACTTGTTTTGATTCAATGATTTTTAATATTTATTTTTAGTTAATTGTATAATTAATTTTTGCAATTCACATGATTACTCCTATTGCTTTGCCTATTTTTTAAACAGCCTCTTTGTGATTTATTGATGTAACATTTCTCAATGCTACAACTAATATCTTCTTTCCTTGTACTGTTAGTAGCTTGTATACTTTGTATAAGTTATACAGCTTTCCTACAAGGGCATATATTGTTTTATAATCAAACAACTATGGACAAAAACTCTTTAATTCTATACATGAGCAAATTGTCAAAACATTACCACTAACATACCAGAATCAGTGTTTCAGATCACACTAGAATTCGATACTTTTCTATTAGTGAAATAAGAAGTAGATCAGATTTACATATTAAATTTGTTAGTTTTCCACTTCACAAGTACCATAATCTGAATCTTGAAGCTTTTTATTTGACTATAATCATCATTTTATTTTTTATTAGATTTACTTTTTCATAATACCTATTGCAATGTGATTTTATTGACCTTGAAATATTTGCCTGCATTTAGTTAACTATTAATTGAATTTTGTTCTTCAATTAAGTTACTTTCAGCCTTGAAAGGTCATTACTTACACTTGTATTCCATTATTTTCTGGTGTTCATTATTATGGTTGATTCTATATGCTTCTCCTACCTGATTTTCCATCTGATATCAGACTATTTTAACTATGTGTTGACTAACTGTGCATGATGAGGACACATAAGCTTTCTTACTTTGTTTTCCCAATAGTTGGGTGTTGTTGCATGGTGCAATCAGGCAGTACCATTGTCCACATGAATAAAAGGTGAAAAACATGATAACCAAATTTTTTATAAAGGCATTACAACGTTTTCAAACTATATGGTCTATCTTTATTGATTTGGTCCTTTTAAGCCATGGATTCCGCTATGCTATGCCATCCAACTATTCCTAAAAAGCCTATGCGCTGAATGTTAAATTTATAGACAACTTGGTGTCACATCATGTAGTCATGAAAGATTATTTTTTGTTTGAACTAGGCTTTAGAGGTCTTTACTTTTAGCATAGTATCTGAATTAGCTCTAGCTAAGTCCATCCATTCTCAGCTGTCATAGTATTAACTTTGTCCCGTATTGTAATTTTGACCTCGAGAAGACGTTTATTTCCCTTTCAAGAATAGCAGAGAACGTATGTGGTCCATATTTGACCAAAATAATTACCAGTTCTTATTTTTGTATTTTGAATCCAAGCAATAACTTCTTGGCCCTCTTGGGTGGTATTTTGAGGATTGTAGTGGTAAAATCGAACTATTATCATGATTGTATATTAACTACAAATCTGCTGATATTTGGTGACATGGCTATAGGAGTAACACCATCTATAATGATAGAATCGATGTTGCTTATGCCATTTTCAAGTTTATATATATTTATAAATGTTGTAACTCACCATACTTCTTTCCTTGATAAAGATTATAATTAAATCAACCAAGTATCTTCTATTTTGATATTGTCTCATTGTGTGGGATTTGGTGACCCTTTGGCTTCTGGAGTATTTAGCTATTTATCATTAAGCTCTTCTTGTTAGAATATGGTTCGAAAGTTTAGGCTATGTTTCAATATTTAAATTAGTTTTACTAATTCAATTAAGTTTTCTATTTGGTTAAGGACTTTTATTTAATAGTAGAATAAATCTTAGCCATTGATTATGGTATTTGATGGATGTACCAGATTTAAAGTTACACATATATTAAATTGGTCCTCTCTCCACTTATTACGGTTAGCAAACTTACTTAAACTTTTTTCCATCAAAGTTCTCTGTTATATAAAATTAGGGTTAAGGGAGAGAAATCAATTTATAGAAAGGATCAATTGGATTTCAATTCTCTCTACAATAATGGCTAATTCCGCATCAAGTAAGTATATTTAAATCTTATTTATGTAGGAAATTATTTATTTAAGATCTAAAATAATGATGATGAGTGAATATTTATGATCATTATATTCTCTAAAAAATTAATTTTTACATGTGGTATCATAGCCAGGTTGTTCTAAATAAATAATTTGTTCATATATTATGATTGATTATATGTTATGATGATGATTATTCTGTTGATATTAATGGGTATTGATTAGAATTTTTTTAATCCCTATTTTATTTTTCGGCCGAATGATACTTGTTGTTGCCGTTTCAAAACTTTGCTTGTTTTTATGGCCGCCGCTCATGTTTTGTTTCATGGCTGTCATATGATTATGCCCTGGAATGCTGATGGATATTAGTGGAATTAGGATTGTTACATAAAAAAAAGGGTAGATTTGTGGCCGCAGCCACCTGTTGCCCTTTGGGCATGCTTATGTTTTAATGCAATTAGAATTCTTACACAAAGAATTCTTTCACACGACTTCATATATATTTATTTATATATCATGAAAGTTGTTGGCCTTCTGTATGTTATAGTTTTTCAATTCCTTGTGAAAGAATGGCGTGAGATTAATTTTATTGTTTATGGCAAATTACCTTTTAATCCATAAAGTTGTCATTTTGACAATTCAATACCTAAAGTTCTGATTTATTTCAATTTGGTTATTTAATTATATATTTGACTTTAAATAAGGTTCTAGTCCAGATTCATCTTTGGGTATTATGATGTCTTAATTGTTTTAAGGTTATAATTATTTAATTATATGACATTAAGATTAAATTAGTTTGTTAGTCACCAAAGTGGCCAAACTAATTTTTATGTGTGGTCATATAATTTATGAAATTTTCTTTTTTAATTTATTAGTTGATAGAAATTAAGGATTTACCCAAAGGTAAATTGATATTTTATAACTAAGAATTATAAAGTAGGAATTTAATATTTTCTTGTCAAGTGTATTATAGATATCTAAAGATACTAAATATATTTGATAGGATATATTTAATTACCTTATTTTGAATGGCATTCTAATTATGATGATGATGATGTGTATATATTGTTGTGTTTATCCAAAGGAAATCTACAATATATTTTATGTGTTTGATTATCTAAATTTGTTCATTTAATGAGCATTTATGTATTTGCAGTTGTTTCCCTACATTCGCATGCTTCTGCTATTACTATCTTTAATGGTTTAAACTTCTCTAAATGGCATGAACAAGTCAATTTCCACTTAGGTGTATTGGATATTGACTTGGCACTATTAGAGGAAAAGCTCGCTGACATTACTGATACGAGCAGTGAGGCTGAGAAGTTGAAACGTAAAGCATGTGATAGATCTAACAGATTATGCTTGAGTTTCATGCGAATGAATATTGCCAACAACATTAAGTCTACTCTTCCAGAAAGTGTAACAGCTAAGGAATACTTTAAGCTTGTGAAAGAGCATTTTCATTTCGTTGATAAGTCGCTTACAGGGACCTTAATGGCTGAACTCACGACTATGAAGTATGATGGGTCGTGAAGCATGCAGCAATATGTCCTTGATATGACTAATATTGCAGCAAGACTTAAGACCCTGGGTATGGCAGTGGATGACTCTTTTCTGGTATAATTCATTCTGAACTCATTACCTCCAAAGTATGGGCCTTTTTAAATTAACTATAACACTATGAAGGATAAGCGGGATGTTAATGAATTGGCCAATAAGCTTACTTAAGAGGAAACGAGACTAAAGGCATAAGGAGTTCATTCTGTAAACTTAGTGGGTCAAGGAGCTAGTAAAGTTTTCAAACCAAAATCCAAGAAATTTAAGAAGAAAGGACCTGTTAAAGCTACTCAGGTCAGTGATGATAAGAAGGAAAAGAAGGTAGATAAATGTCACTTCTGTAGGAAGGAAGAAAATTATCAAAAAAATTGCCTGAAACGTAAAGCTTGGTTCGAAAAGAAAGGTACATTTAATGCTTTTGTATGTTTTGAATCAAACTTATATGAAGTTCCTTCTAATACTTGGTGGTTGGATTCTGGTGCCACCACTCATGTTTCCAATACGATGTAGGGATTCCTTACAATCCAGAGCATAAACCCAAATGATAATTTCTTGTTTATGGGCAACCGAATGAAGGCCCCAATTAAAGGCATAGGGACTTATCGACTTGTTTTAGATACTGGATGTCACTTGGATTTATTACAAACTCTCTATGTACCTTCACTTTCTAGAAATTTAATTTTTGTATCGAAACTTGATGTTAATGGGTTTACTTTTAGAATTGGAAATGGATGTTTCAATTTATTTAATAAAAATTATTCCCTCATTGGTTCTGGAATCCATGTGGATGGTTTATATAAATTGAAACTTGATATGAATTTCTCTGCATCCCTGATGTGTGTTCATCAAAATATTGAAATTAAGCGAAGTATGGCAAATGAAAACTCTGCTTACATGTGGAATAAACGTTTGGGTCATATATCCAAAGAAAGACTGTAAAGATTAATAAAGAATAAGATTTTACCAAATCTAGATTTTATTGATCTTAGTTTATGTGTGGATTGCATTAAAGGAAATCAAACCAAAAATAACAAGAAAGGAGCCACAAAAAGTACTCAACTTCTTGAAATAATACACATCGATATATATGGATCTTTTGATGCTCCATATTTTAGTGGAGAAAAGTATTTTATCACCTTTATAGATGACTTTTCACGTTATGGATATGTCTATTTGCTTAAAAAAAACTCAAGCTATAAATGCCCTTGAGGTATTTGTTAATGAAGTTGAGAGGCAATTAGATAGGAAAGTGAAAATAGTAAGGTCTAATAAAGGTGGTGAATATTATAAAAAGTATGATGAATTGGGACAAAATCCAGGTCCATTTGCAAAATTTCTCGAAAGGCATGGCATATGTGCACAGTATACTATGCTAGGCACACTTCAACAAAATGGTGTAGCAAAAAGGCGAAATAGAACATTAATGGATATGGTTAGGAGTATGATGAGTAATTCCTCATTACCCAAATCTTTGTGGATGTATGCACTTAAAACTGCAGTGTATTTGCTAAATAGGATTCCTAGTAAGGTAGTTCCTAAAACTCCTTTTGAGTTATGGATTGAAAGGAAACCTAGTTTAAGACACGTGTATGTTTGGGGCTGTCCAGCAGAAGCGCGAGTGTATAATCAACATGAAAGGAAATTGGATTCTCGAACTGTTAGTGGTTACTTTATTGGTTACCCTAAGAAATCCAAAGGGTATAGGTTTTACTGTCCAAACCATAGTTCTAAAATCATTGAAACAGGCAATGCCAAATTTATTGAGAATGGTGAATTAGTGGGAGTACTAACAAATAAATTATGGATATTAATGAACTAAGGGTTAACGTTTCATTACCTATAAATTTTCCTACATCCACAATTATTTCAAATGTTGTTCTAGAATTGCAAGAACAAAATAATGGTGAACAACATTTGAATGAAGAAGTACACCATGAAGAACCTAACCCACCACAAATTGACGTAAATGAAGCACGAGGAATAACCTTAAACAAACTTATAAGGGCAAGGAGGTCAGCTATTTCAGATGATTATGTGGTTTATTTGCAAGAGTCAAATTATGATTGTGGCGTTGATAAGGATCCTGTTTCATTTTCACAAGCCATTAACGGTGATAAGTCTGATAAATAGATTGATGCCATGAAAGATGAGTTAAAATCAAAGGCTAAAAATAATGTCTAGAATCTCATCAAATTGCCAGAAGGTTCCAAACGAGTTGGATGTAAATGGGTCTTTAAGACTAAACGTGACTCGAATGGCAATATTGAACGATATAAAGCTAGACTTGTTACCAAGGGTTATACTCAGAAGGATGGCATTGATTATAAAGAGACTTTTTCACCTGTTTCAAAGAAAGATTCATTAAGAATTATCATGGCTTTAGTAGCTCAATATGATGTAGAGTTACATCAAATGGATGTGAAAATAGCCTTTCTTAATGAGGATCTAGAGGAGGAAGTTTATGTGGATCAACCTGAAGGTTTTTCAATAGAAGGAAAGAATCACATGGTGTTTAAACTTAATAAATCAATACATGAACTTAAACAAGCTTCCAAACAATGTTATATATCTTAAGTTCAATGATACTATCACGTCTTTCGATGTTTATGAAAACACTGTTGATCGGTGTATTTATCGGAAGATCAGCGGGAGTAAGTTTATATTCTTAGTTCTATATGTTGATGATATTTTGCTTGCTGCTAATGATTTGAAAATCTTGTATGAGACTAAAAATTTTCTCTCCAAGAATTTTGAAATGAAAGATATGGGAGAGGCATCCTATGTGATTGGAATTTTTATATTCAGAAAGAGATCACAAGAATTGTTAGGATTGTCTCAAAAAGCTTATATTGAGGAAATTCTTGAGAGATTTAATATGAACAACTTTTTAGCAGGTATTATCCCATTACAGAAAGGAGATAAATTTAGTCTTATGCAATTTCCAAAGAATGATGTGGAACCTAAAGAGATGGAAAATATTTCATATGCATCTGTCGTTGGCAGTTTGATGTACTAGCAAACTTGTACTAGACCCGATATTAGCTTTACGGTTGGAATGCTAAGCTGATATCAAAGTAATCCTGGTATTGATCATTGAAAAGTTGTAAAGAAAGTGATGAGATATCTTCAAGGAACTAAGGATTATTTGCTCACATTTAGGAGATCTAATCAGTTAGAAGTGATTGGATATTCAGATTTAGATTTTGCTGGATGTCTTGACAGTAGAAAATCAATGTTTGGTTATTTGTTCCTATTAGCAGAAGGCGCAATTTCATGAAAAAGTGTCAAACAATCTGTCATTACTACATCCGCTATGGAAGTTGAGTTTGTAGTCTGTTATGAAGCTACGATTCATGCTTTATGGCTGCGAAACTTTATTTCAAGACTTGGAGTTGTCGACACCATTATCATGCCGTTGAAAATTTATTGTGATAATTTTGCTGCAATTTTCTTCTCCAAGAATGACAAATATTCCAAAGGTGCTAAACACATGGAATTAAAGTATTTTGCTGTTAAGGAGGAGGTTCAGAAACATAGAGTGTGTATTGAACATATTAGAATGGATCTCATGATCGCAGATAATCTAACAAAAGGTTTACAACCAAAGATATTTAAAAAATATGTACATAGAATGGGTTTTGGTTGTACTAATGATTGATTATTATGACGTTATAACACTCTTGAACTCATTAATGTGATATGTTTCCAAAAGTTTAGGCCATGTTTCAATATTTAAATTAGTTTTACTAATTCAATTAAGTTTTCTATTTGGTTAAGGACTCTTATTTAATAGTGGAATAAATCTTAGCCATTGATTATGGTATTTGATAGACGTACCAAATTTAAAGTTACACATATATTAAATTGGTTCTCTCTCCACCTATTACGATTAGCAGACTTAAGTAAACTTTTTTCTATCAAAGTTCTCTGTTATATAAAATTAGGGTTAAGGGAGAGAAATCAATTTATAGAAAGGATCGATTGGATTTCAATTCTTTCTACAATAATGGCTAATTTCGCATCAAGTAAGTATATTTAAATCTTATTTATGTAGCAAATTATTTATTTAAGATCCAAAATAATGATGATGAGTGAATATTTATGATCATTATATTTCCTAAAAAATTAATTTTTACACTTCTTACTATGTTTTTGCTTTTGCTGCCTCCACCTTTAGGTTCCATTATCCTTCTATTTTTGAGCTTTTGCTTGATTTTCAAATCTGTTGGTGGCTTTTGAGCTCTTACATTTGAGCAAAAGGACTTGCATTAAAGTTTAAAAGTCATGTATAATAACACAAAAGCCAAGAAAATGCAACTTTTTAGCAAGATAAATGTAAATAGGGACAAAGTCAAATAATGTCCCATGATCCTTTTGACAGAGCAAATATCTTTTTGTCCACTCTTGTCACGTAGGTGGAAATTATACATAGAGATTATTCTTTCTATTCATCAGTTTCCTTAAATTGCAGATTTGAACTTCATCAAGTTTACACTAGCTGTGTAAGTGAAGGTTATGTAGTTCATTTTAAGAACTTATTTTGGTTTATTAGTTTGAATTTCGACATATCACAATTATATTATTTTTGCTAAATGCTTAATTTGTTAGGGCCACTATCACTTATATAAGCATATTTAAGTGCAAATTGGTTGTTCTTTCCAAATATTCATGACATATTTATTATCTTCATAGTCTTAATTTTTGTTGATTATTCTTCAGTTTGTTCTTATTTAACTAACAATCTATCAAAAAAGATAAGTATTTTGAAATTTTAGCAATTATTCTCCAATAATAGCTTGAAAAAAAACAAGTAAGAACAGTAATGATCGAGAAAATTCACAGTTTAGACTCAGAGGGATAAGCATGCTTCAAGTTTATTACAAGCCTTACATACCTTTTGCAAGTAAATTTCTCTCTCAAGTATATTTTTTATTACACTTTTATACTTGTCTCTCAACTCAGATAAATAGGATGGTTTTATTATTTATTTTGTGAAGTCAAGCATATTTTTGTTTGCTAAATTTTGGCACACGCAATACAAATATATTCTCAACATAGGGAGCAAAAGCTTATTTAGCTAATCAATCTCCTTGCACAAGTGTTTTTACTCTATAAATTTGCATTTTTATGTTCCACATATGCTAACTTATTCACTCAATAGGCAAAAGTCAAATTGAAACTTTTTACAAATTTAAAAATTAGCTTTCATCACCTAAAATAAGTCGAGTTCTCACTTGACTCGATTTCAAAGAAAAAAGCAAAGCGTGCAAATCTAAGTTTAAAAAATAATAAATAAAGATACAAGACAAGCTATCTAAATTCTACCTCTTTTGTAGCTCCTGCAACCAAAGCTCTACAACATTTTACAACTCATTCTATCTTAATTTTGGAACATCTCCAACTTGAAGAAATATCACTAGTAATACCTAGCTCAATTCGGCAATTTCATCAGGAGCATTTTGTTATTGTTAGCTCAAATCGACAGTTTCGCTAGAAGCATTATTTTGTTATTAGCTCAAATCGCCAGTTTCTCCATGAGCATCCTTTGTATGTTTATTCGCTCATTAAAACAGGATCGCCATTTGAGCTATGAAGATTTATTTGCTCACTATGACAGTATTGCCATTCGAGCTATATAGATGAATTCGCTCATTCTAGCTATATGCTAATCGAGTTACATAAAAAATGACATGCTATATCATCATAACATGATGAATTTGCTCATTATGGCTATAGGCTAATGGAGAGACACCAATGAATCGCTTACCATGGCTATACGAGCCAAAAAGCAACCACCTAAAAATGCCACCTCAGACATTGCTAACATAAATGTCGCACATTATGTGGGGATATATGATAACAAAATTAATTTAGTTTGATATAAAATTTTGTGGCATTTAGAATACTAATTGTATGCAAATTGTTAACTATATAAATATCTAAATCAGTTATTTATTCAAATACGATATTTTCTATTTTTATGCGGTTCTCTCTATTTTTCATGATTTTTTTTATGATTTTCCTTATTCGAAAGAACCGCCTTGTTCATTGGAATATTTTTAAACCTTCACAATTTTTTTAATTTTTTGCAAATATTGAATTCGGATCGAAACTTTTTTGAAAATATGGTTCATATGTAAAAAAATGCATTAATATTTATTTGATGAATATTTAAAGATAAACACTTCAAACAATATTATAAAAAATAAAATAAAGTGACATGTTAGAAAAAGTGGACGGAAAAAATCTAATAACTATATATATATATATATATATATAGTGGTAACATAATAACTAAATATTTTTAGATCATGTAAATGTAACATTCGAAAATAGAATGCAACTTGGCAAGTGGGGGGCTGGGACCAGCATCATCAATTTGCCTTGGGCACTGTCGGCCTCTCTCTGCTGCCCACGTAATCATTGCAGTCTCCATTGCAGTTACTTGTCTATCCTTTCTCCTCGTAACTTGATATAATTATATTTAGTATTCTGTCTGAAGTGCATCCAAGTCTCTCAATAATTGTTGTCTACTGACGCTGCCCTGCCACCGACACTTGTTAGTTACAAGTTGTAACTTTACGACATATTATTTCCTCCATTTTTTTACCAATTAATTTTTTTTAATAAAATTTAAATTTTATTTATTTTTTATTTTTAAATTTTTAATATAATTTAATTTATTTTTTAATAAAATTAAAACAATTAAATTTAATAATTTAGTTTTAATAGCATAATTTAATATTAAATTTAAATTTATTTATTATTTTTTAATTCTATTAAAAATAACAAAAAAAACTGATAAAAAGGAACTAAACGAATAATATATACATACATTTTTATGTACATAATACCTTTCTCTTTTATTTTTGGCATATATTAAAAAATGGCGTGACTGGTTTAAAAAAAATATATTTTCTTTAGTATACCATATTTAATACTAGTAGTATAAGAGTACATTCAAGCTGCGAGAATTCAAGGAAAATGTTGGGACAACATATAATTTTTTTTATAAATTATAACTATTAATACATAAAATAAAATAAAAGATATAAACCATAAAACTGATCTATTAAAGATCCTCTAAAAAATATCAATGTCAAAAATTAAAAGCACACTATCAAAATATTACAGCTGGCCTACTGTTGAACTACAATTCAAGGTTTTGGCTCCACAAATAGGGTAAATTTTTTCATAATACATATATTTGATCTCTCTCTATCTTTCTTTATATATACATTCTTTTTAGCAATTTCGACCTCTAATTTGACCGTCAGGGCACTAATACCCGGTCAAACAAGACTAATCTCCCCTTTTTTCTGGTTCTTGAAGCTTTCTATCCAATAAGGCACCAAACGTCCAGTTTTTCACTGTGTATTATCAAAATTAAACTAATTAAAAATAAAATGAAAATTATCTTTTATGTTAAATATCCACCTTAAAATGAATACAATAAAAATGTGAGAATAAATTATTAAAACTAATATATTAGTTTTGTCATCATTTTAATTATAATTTATAACTTGTTATATTTGAATTATTTTATAAACTTGATTATTATGTTAATATAAAAATTATTTATAGCTACGAAATTTTTATTATAAATATTGTAATATGAAATATGTTAAAATTTATATTTTGGGCGTTTTTATTTCTAACCAGTTTTAATTTTGGTAATACTACAGTGCAATCTCTCACCGCTAAATTTTTATTTTTTCGAGTTTTTTTTTTTTTTGTGCTCAGTATGATTTTGAAAAGAAAAAAATGTACTAATATGTCCTCAATATTTGAGTTTAGAAGTTTATTTGTTCTAAAAGATTTCTTCGCTTAGAAAATGCACTCAACATTTTAGTAATGATATCTATTTACCTATTTTTGTAACGCCATTTTAATGGGGTTACCAAAAATGGACAGATGAATACAATTTCTGAATGAAAAATAAAAACTTTTAGAGTAAATAAACTCCCAAATAAGTAGTCTTTCTCAGTAGAATTTTATTTTATTTTTTTATGTTTACCGTGATGCAAAAGCCATTAATTCCTAAACCTGCTTAAAGAATATTTACGCACGTTTGTAAGTGTATGAAAGTTATAAAATAAAAAAGAACTTGCATTTTACTTAATTCTATGTATTACCTGTATTTACTAAATTAGTTTATATGTTGTTTGCATATGTTTTTATTTAGACATTTACTAGCTTAAAAACTTATAAAATAATGACATTGATTTTTATTCGAATTGATATTTAAAATGTATATGAGATTTATATAATTAGTTAAAGGAGTAACTATAGCAGCATGCTTCATAAACTGATTTTGGAACCAATTAATTAACATGGATATTGGATAGGAAAGGGGATAATTTAAAATAGGCATTTTCAAATTAAAAAAATTTAATAATAAGCAGAGAAATTTTCCAAGGTATCGGCTATGATGCTACTTCTAACCCCAGCTGGCAACAAGATCAGTTTGTATATATACTAAACTTCTTTTACATAAAATTTGTGAGGGATTAAATTAATGAAATATTTAAAAATTAAGATGCGATATGCAATTAAAAATATATATTAGGATCCAAAGAAATGAGATGGGATTACAATAATCTTTTTGAATTATGAAAATAGAACATTTTCAAATATTTGGTATGGATTATGAAAATAGAATATATTCAAATATTTTGCATCGATTGCTTTGTTCTTTTTGTAAGTATGCTCGGTATTAAATTAAATTAGTCGGATTTATAGATTTTAAATACTAAATGATTACTTAAAAAACAAGACAAAATTGCATAACTCTAACTAGATAGCTGAAAGATGATTAATTTATCCAACTCAAATAAATAGCCTTATGTAGGCTTACAAAGAAGTTCGCATTAAGACAACCAAATGACTCAACTACTACCGATAGGAACAAAATCAGCCACTGAATAAATTTAAAATTATTCAAATAGAAAGGAACAGCTCAAACTTAAAACTAACAGTAGACTTAGTCAAATAAATATTATTCCAGAATTATTGAGCTGATTTTGTAAATCTATAACATATTATACCAAAAATAAAATACCATCCTTTTTTATTTAGTAAAAAACAGAAAAAAAAACCGGAAAATAAATTTTGGAGTTCAATAAGACTTAAGGGGACTTAATGCGCATAGCATCCGACTTGGCAATCTCTATAAGGATATCATAAAAAATGTGATTAATTTTATAAAATTCATATTAGTTCGATCATTGGTCAACTAAGTATTATTATTATTATTATTATTATTATTATTATTATTATTATTATTATTATTATTATTATTATTATTATTATTATTATTATTATTATTATTATTATCGATATGACATCACTCACATTGTTTTTCATTGTCTTGTTTAAATTTTAACGTTAAACAAATCAGCTGTCTTAGAACAAACATATAAAAAATGCTTATTTTAACATTAAACAAAGTTTCAGTACCTTACATAATCCTCCATTACTCATCAATCCTTTTTGAAGATATTGTTTTAAAATCGGGTTAAAGTAGAGAGAAAGATTGATGAAATCTGGAATACTTGGATTTAATTGAATGTTTGTTTTATCTTTATTTTTTTTTGAAAGCAACTGGAGTTTATCTTTCTGCATCTAAATTCATTTTCTTTGCCACTTTCTGAATTTATATCAAAATAATGAACCAATAATAATAATAAAAATTCCGTAATGCAAAAATAATTCAAATTCTAAAAAATAATTATAAAATATTTTTTTGTTAGAATTAACCATAAAAATCATTAGAAATTTGAGCTGATAATTTAGATCATGATCATCATGACTTAGTGCATGAAATAGACACGTCCCCAAATAAGTTAGAATATGTTATACATGCCACTATGTCATCTTAATCCAATCACCATGACACATGGCATATATATTCCATGCTTGATGATATGTCTGCTTCTGTGAGCTTTTGCATTGAGCTGCTATACTGGCAGAATTTTTGGTGATTTTCATATTTGATTCTGGTCAAGTGACTTTTGAAAATAATTTCTCAAAATTGAAGTATTTTTGCATTATAAATTTTTTTACTGCTATGTTAATTTGGTATATATCCGATAAACCTAAATGAGATAAATCAGTAAATTGTTATATAACTCTGACTGATATTATTGGTGGGATTTGAAACACAGCGACTAAGGCAATTAAAAGTATTTGATTTGTCCAAAAACAAAAGACTAAAAAAAATGGGTATAAGAACCACTGGTAAGAAGCCACGTGTAACGTCTGGTTCTCTTGTCCGTGTCCGTTGACGCCATTCTTCAGCTTACAAAAAAGCCTTAATTTCGACATAAAAAAACTAATGATAACTCAGCCCCACCAACAGAATTCCTTTTCAGCTTTCTCATTCTTGGCCATGAAAACCAGTAATATTCAGATTCTGAAGGCCAACAAGTAAAGGAAGGAGCTGTGCTAATTCAACTCAAGCAATCATATTCATCATCTTAATTATAATAATAAGCTTATTCGGAGATTTCAAGTCAAATCCTCTCAACCTTTTAATTTCTTGTTAATGGAGAGATATGAAATATTGAAAGATATTGGGTCTGGTAACTTTGGAGTTGCCAAGCTTGTTAGAGATAAATGGAGTGGTCAACTTTATGCTGTCAAGTATATTGAGAGAGGCCCAAAGGTTTGTTTTCTTTTTCTTTAACCTTCTTTTATTCCTTTTTTATTTTTTTTATTTTCTAAATTTATGGATCTATTAATTCAGTTACGTACCCTTGTATTTTATATAAGATTTCTTGGATTTTGAACCTTCTTGTTTGTATTGAGCTTTTCAGATTGATGAGCATGTGCAGAGAGAAATCATGAACCACAGGTCACTGAAGCATCCGAATATAATTAGATTCAAAGAGGTATTTAAGTGTTGATATATATATATATAATTAACATATTATTAAAGCTAAAAAAGATTATTAAATTTGCAGGGTTTTTAGTTTTGTTTCCAAAAGCTACAGGGTTTTAGTCTTTTAGATGAACACGACATATTTTAAATCAGAGTTATATTCTATTATTCCACTTTTTCATTTCTTTGCTTAGTTGAAGAGGCAAAAGAATCTCAACCTTACAAGTATTTTGCCGAAAATAGCCTTTTCAACATCATTAAATTAATTACTTTCGTATGCTCTAAGCTTTCTGTAAAAAATTCATTTGAGAAGGTGAATTTTTGGCGCAGGTGTTTTCGACACCAGCCCATTTAGCCATAGTAATGGAATATGCAGCAGGAGGAGAACTTTTCGAGAGAATATGCAATGCTGGTAAATTCAATGAAGATGAGGTAAATTTAATTTCATTATTTTATTTTTTACAATTTTATATTTTGTTTAATTCACTATCTTCTTTCTGTAAATTTATTTTTACCAGGCAAGATTTTTCTTTCAACAGCTCATATCAGGAGTTAGCTACTGCCACTCCATGGTACTACTTTCTGTTAATCTTATTATGAAATGCGATAGAAGTAGGATATATGTGATTTTCACTTTTTAATTATTTAATAGAAAAGCAATTTAACAAAAAAATTATATATCCGAAATTGAAATATTTTATTTTTATACTTTTAAAATTATCAAAATTGACCATATTTTACCCTTGAAATGAATAATACGTTGCATTAAATGATTGATTGAAATACAACATAAGGATAAAATTGTTATATTTCAAATAGTTTAAAAAAAGGTTTGGAAGTAAAATTGCCAAAATCACCTAATTACTTCCAAAATTAATAATTGCGTTCATACTTATACCAGCAAAATGAGCCGGATTAAAAATTGATAGTATAGATGCTTATTATGAAAGAAATTATCATTATTATTTTTTATTATATGAATTTGGGTGCAGCAAATTTGCCATAGAGATCTTAAGCTGGAAAATACTCTCTTAGATGGAAGCTCAGCCCCGCGTCTCAAGATATGTGACTTTGGCTATTCAAAGGCAATAAATTAAGTTTTTTAATTGTTCTTTTAATATATGACTGGATTTTTGTTTATATACATATAAATCTAAAAACGCTGACTTTATTTTGTATATACTTTTCAATTTCTTCATCTTAAATAGTCATCTGTACTGCATTCTCAACCCAAATCTACAGTAGGAACACCAGCCTACATTGCACCAGAGGTCTTATCAAGAAAAGAATATGATGGGAAGGTATTAATTTAGTTATAATTGCTTTCAAATCTTAATAATATTGTTGATTAATTGAACGAATATTTATGATTAAACAGATTGCAGATGTTTGGTCTTGTGGGGTTACCTTGTATGTGATGCTGGTAGGGGCTTATCCATTTGAAGATCCTGAAGATCCAAGAAACTTCAGGAAAACTATTCAGGTCGGTTATATATATAGCCCTTACCCATTTAATGACTGTATGTATGTTAATTTTATGATAACAAATTTGGCAATTAATGGCAGAGGATTCTTAGTGTCCACTACTCAATTCCAGACTATGTAAGAGTTTCAGCAGAATGTAAACATCTTCTATCTCGGATTTTTGTAGCAGATCCTGAAAAGGTAATGACATAAATTAGTTGTTTTTAATTGTTTAATTACTTAATATTATTCTTTTTCTTCTGAAAAAAATAAAAAATAAAAAATAAAAAAAATGTAGAGAATAACAATACCAGAAATAAGGAAGCACCCTTGGTTCCTGAAGACCTTGCCTGTAGAATTGATGGAAGAGGAGGAAGAAGATCCTAACATGAAAAATGAGGAATCTGATCAAAGCATTGAAGAAATATTAGGTATAATTCAAGAAGCAGGAAAAGGGGCAGATGGGCCCAGAACTGGAGGAAATTTATATGGAGGAAGCATGGATCTTGATGATATTGATGACTCTGACATTGATGAGTTAGAGACTGGTGATGATTTTGTTTGTGCTTTATGATTGTAACTTTTAAATTTTATTTTAAATTTCTGAAGATTTTCCTTCCAATCTTCATGAAAATGGCAGCTTAAATGACAATCCCTTTTTTTATTTTTATTTTTATTTTTATTGTTATGTATGGAGTGTTGGCGTTGATTTTCCTTCAAAGAACCTTGTTTTCTTAATCTAAGACAATATTACAACCCTCCATTAAATATTAATTAACAGATATAAGGTCCAGAAATTGCAAATTTTGATTCCATCTACCAACTCCATGCAATAATTCCGTAAAAATATAATTTAAATATGCTTTAATATGTAAAATGACATAATCAGATTTAATTCATGTTATGATTTACTTATAATCTATTTATGATATATTTTTATTATTTGTAAATTTATAACTTTTTTTAATGTGAATGTAAAAATTAAAAACTATTGTTGCATAAATTATATCACATAAACTTTTATCCAGAGATACACTTTGTGCCACCCACCTCAACTGAACATTTTTATGTCCACCAATATTGTGAGCCTCTATTAGCTGTATATATCTGTATGTATTTGATTATTCTTTCGCCTTTTTTTTGTGTTATATATGTATGTATTTAATTATTCTTTTATCTTTTATGTGTTTCCTTAGTTTTAGGCTTATTTTCCTCCTAGCCGTTGATATTTTGTGTATAAATTCTTTTACCATGAATAAAAAAAGTAGAACGTTTTCCTGCAAATGGAACCTACTCTTCCTACTAATACTTCTTCTTCCAGCAACTCTAACACATAACTTGATTCTTCATCACCATATTACATTCACCATTCAGACAACCCAGGAACCACTTTAGTCATTCAACAATTAAATGGTGATAATTATCCTACATGGAGCCGTGCTATTTCCATAGCCTTGGAAGCCAAGCATAAACTAGGCTTTGTCAATGGAACCATTAAGAAACCAAATGAAAACTCTCATCTCTTTTCATATTGGAATCGCTGCAACAACATGGTGCTTTCATGGCTTCTCAATTCAGTCCCCAGAGATATAGCCAATAATGTTATTTATATGAAGACAGCCCATGAAGTTTGGGATGATCTTCATGATAGATTTTCTCAAGCAAATGCTCCACGCATCTTTGAAATTCAACGAGCTATTGCTAATCACACACAAAGGAGTGATTCAATTGCTGCTTATTATACAGCTCTCAAAGGATTATGGGATGAACTTTCTACATATAATGATTTTCTTACCCGTACATGCTGCAGTGTCCAAGAGATCAACAATCTCCATCAAAAAGACCATCTCATTCAATTTCTTATGGGCCTAAACGAATCATACAATACTGTTAGAAGTTAAATTCTTCTCATGAATCCATTACCTCATGTTTCCAAAGCTTATTCTCTTTTGTTGCAGGAAGAAAGACAATGATCAATTCTCACAATTAATTCTATCACTCATTAAGAACAATCAACCTTGGCTGTTGTTCAAAATAAATCACGTGGAGGTAAGCCAAAATATCACTGTGATTATTGTGGTCTAGATGGGTACTCAGAATCACAATGCCGCAAGAAGCCTGGAAATCCAAACTTTAGACAAGATGGAGTTCAATATCATTGTGATTATTATGGACTGGATGGGCATTCAAAATCAAGGTGTCGAAAGAAACCTGGAAATTCTAATTTTCATGACGAAGTTCAAATCAAACGTGATAATTCTAACAAGATAATTGCTGCAGCAGTTGAACTGTAGCAGCTGAAAGTGTGACTAACAATTCAGGCTTATCTTTTATGCCAGAACATATTCAACAAATTCTTGCTTTGATTCAACCAAGTGCTCATAACTCTCTTGTCAATTTTACAGGTATGAGTTCAAATTTCCCTTATCACATTGATAAATGGTTTATAAATTCAGGGTGTACAGATCATATAACATATAATCTGGATGGTTTAACTGCCATTAAAGCTCACAATGGTACACCAATTACTCTGCCAAATGGTGATAATGGTTCTCGCAAACATATAGGCTCATGTACAGTCACAAAAGAAATAACTTTAAATGATGTTCTATATGTTCCTTGTTTTAAATTTAATTTATTATCTATTAGCAAAATCACCAAGGGCTTTAATTGTTCTATTCAATTTTTTGCTAACTATTGCATCTTTCAGGACCTACACACAAAGAAAATGATTGGCATGGGTAAAGAACATAATGTTCTTTACTATCTTACCATCGAATCCATACATTTTTCCTCTTTTGCTGCTGTTCCTCCTTATATGGATTTATGGTATTGGCGCTTAGGTCATCCAAGTTCCAATATGTCATCCAAGTTTTATAATCTAGATTCTAATATTTCTTTTTCTAATAAATGTACTTGCACCATATGCCCTTTGGCTAAACAATGTCGCTTACCTTTTACTCTTAGTAATACTAAATCTAATACCTACTTTGATTTAATTTATATTGATGTTTGGGGGCCTTACACTAAATCCTCTGTTACTGGTGCCCGTTATTTTTTAACAATTGTGGATGATTATTCTCGTAATACTTGGATATACTTGATGCAACAAAAATCTCAAGCTTTTCTTTATCTTAATTTTTTTTTTTTGCTATGATCAAAACTCAATTTAACGTTTCTATTAGGCAAGTACGTAGTGATAATGGACTTGAATTTTTTAATATAAATAGTAATGATTTTTTCGCCTCTTGGTGTTATTCATCACCATAGTTGTGCTTACACACCACAATAAAATGGTGTAGTAGAGTGTAAACATCGTCACTTGCTTAATGTTGCACAAACCCTTCATTTTCAGGCACATTTACATTTACATTTTTGGGGCGAGTGTGTTCTTACTGCTACTTATTTAATTAATAGGACATCATCTAAGATTTTTAATAGAAAAACACCATATGAATTGTTATTTAATAAAATGCCTACTTACCATAATTTGTGTATTTTTGGTTGCCTATGTTTTGGCCAAAATATGCATGTGCAACATAAATTTGATAGGCGTGCTCGTCCAGATATTTTTATTGGATATCCTTTTGCTCAAAAAGGTTATAAATTTTTTTACATTCAAACTCAAAAGATTTATGTTACTCGTGATGCTACTTTTCATGAAGGCACATTTCCTTGTCAATCTTTGGATGCCACTTTATCACCCAATAATACATTCCCTTTACCATTGCCCTACCGAATGTTAATCCCTCTCTTTCATCAAATTATTCCTCACCTTCATCAAATCCTCCATCCCCTAATATTCCTTCCTTTCAATCAAATAATGATTATCCTCAAAACCCTTCATTACCTCGTCTACCAAGGAATACATGACCACCAGAAAAATTCAAAAAGTATTATTGTTATAATGCACAATCTCCTTCATCAAGTACAATCTTTCCCTTACACCATTTTCTTTCCTATGATAAATTCTCTCATTCTCATTTTTCTTTTCTTAGTTCTTTATCTTCTATTGTGGAACTTACTACTTTTCTCAAGCTGTGCAAGATTTTGAATGGTGTAAAGCAATGGACATTGAGCTCAAGGCATTAGAAGATACTAATACTTGATCTTTAGTTCTTTTACCTACTGATCAAAAGCCAATCGGTTGCAAATGGGTCTATAAGATTAAATGTCATTCTGATGGAAGCATTAAGCGTTATAAAGCACGCCTTGTTGCTAAGGGGTATACTCAAACTGAAGGTGTTGATCATTATGAAACGTTTGCTCCTGTTGCTAAATTAGCCATTGTTCAAACTTTATTAACTGTATCAGCTATAAGAAATTGGCCTTTATATCAATTTGATATTCAAAATGCCTTTTTACACGGTGATTTACATGAGGATATATACATTTCTTTACCGCTAGGTCATCCATGAAAAGGGGAGACAAATTTAGTCTGCAAACTCGATAAATCTCTTTACGGTTTGAAACAAGCTCCTCGTAATTGGTTTGCAAAATTTTCTTCAGCTTTAATTTCTATTGGTTTCATTCAATGTCATGCTGATCATTCTCTTTTTATCTTACAGAATGGGCCTCTAACACTTTTTCTTTTAGTATATGTTGATGACATTGTTATTACAGGAAATAATCCTGGTGCTAATCTTGATCTCAAGAAGTTTCTCTTTAGAAAATTTCGCATCAAAGATTTGGGCCTACTCAAATATTTTCTTGGCATTGAAATTGCTCGCTGTCAAAATGGAACTTATTCACTACAAGAAAATCTGGAAATAGCAATAAAAAAATAGCAATAGAAATGATTCTGTTGCTAAATTAGCAACGAAAAACCAAATAGCAACGGAAAATAATTTACGTTGCTAAAATTGGTTAAACTTTGTAGATTTAGCAACAGAAAAATATTTGGTTATCTTCCATTGCTAAAAGTGGAGAAAATTTTTGGTGCCAAAATTTAGCAACGGAATCACTATTCCGTTGCTAATTAAGGCGCTAATAGATGGCGAAAAAAATTTGGAACAAAAAATAGCAACGGAATATGATTTTCGTTGCTAATTTAGTAACGGAATATACTTTTCTTTGCTATTTTAGCAACGAAAAATAATTCGGTTGCTAAATAGCAACAAAATTTATTTTCAGTTGCTAAATTGCAACTGAAATAGAATTCTGTCGCTATTTTTCTTTTTCAATGAAAAATAGCAACCGAATATATTTTTGGTTGCTAAAATAGCAATGGAATTTATATTTTGTTGGTAAATGAGGGATATTTAAGTAATGTTGTTATTTGTTGCCCTAGCCATAAATTAGCCCTAAGTATCAAATTCTGCCCCCCTCTCTTTTATTTGCCTTTATCTTTTCCATCAGTTCCAGAGAATCCCCCATCTCTCTCTATTCAAACTCCATTGACGCACAACCTCTCACCACTACCCTATAGCCTTTTATTTGTGTTTTTATGTATGATCTGAGTGAGATCTGAGGCAATTTACTCGTAAATTTTGGCTTCTCTTGTTTCCCAAACAACAATTACATTTCTTACTCTCATTTTTGGCATTTTTTATGCTGCGAATCCATCTATAGAGTGAGGGATTTTTTTTTTTGTTATCCATCTATAATCAATTTTTTTTATTTTTTTGGCATTCTTACTTAAATGTATAAGGCAATATTCATATCGAAACCCTAACATTTCTTAGATTCCTGGTTTGGTTTTATGAGATTGATTTTTTAGATTTTATCTATTAGGGAATCATACTTATAATCAATTAAAAGATGAATGGCTAAATCAGTTATTAATGTTACATACCCACTAGTTTGCGTGATATACCTGCTTGTTATTTATTTTGGATTAACTTTGTTGACATGATTTTTTGCTGACTTTATACTGTTATCTTTTAACGAGTACCAAAACCTCTCCACTTCCTTCCCCTTTTCCTGGGCTGTCGGTAACATCATTGAGTACTGTTCTCATCTTTTCGTCATCGACGCTTTTTTTTCCTTCCTTGTTGGCCTGCCCGTTGCCTGGTTCGATTCTATGAGGTCGGAATTGGAGCCATTAAAGCCAATTATTGCAGGTTTATCAAGTGGAATACTTGTGGTTAGTCTTGTTGTGCTCATAATGTACCTTGGTTGTGTTAGTGTAAGCCCTAGCCCCAATAGATTGTAATAAAACATTTGAGTTAATAAATGAGGCATTTGTTTTATCTTTTGTATTCCTATGCATATCAATTGATAGAACTATCCAAGAATGTTGTTTCAGTTTAAGTTATCATGTGTGAGGCACATGGTTGTAAGACCTTGAAATAAAAAAGACATCATTCTAAATATCCCTAGTCAGTCATTGTTATGAGAATAACAATGAATGAAGACTAGTATGCTCTCTCTGATAAGTTGAGTTCTGTCTTACGGATCATAAGGACAAGAGTGTCAATCAGAGATCATAGATACATGTTTAGAACATGGTATCTGGATTCGATCCATTTATGAGAACACTACATGGTATAAGTCATAAGTGTTTCTCATATGCAAGTTTTGCATTGGAGTTCTTAGACCTAAAATCTCTATGAAACTCTTTATGTATTACTGTATACTTTGACATACACCTAACGTGCTCGTAACGGAGTGACAAGTATGGGTATGCTTGGGTATACATTGATTCATGTTAGAGAGCATGGGAGAAGTGAAGGGATTACCCCTCTCAATAAGAGAGAAAATATCATCGGCCACTTGATCAGTGAACTGAGAAGTGTATGGCCATACCGAGATGAAATAATGAGTAATCATTATTTATCTGAGAGTTCAGTGTCACTGGAATATCAAGAAAGGAATTAATTTATATAAGGGTGACTAGTTCCATGCCTTATATTAATTCTGATATTTTTGGGTAAGGGACTATGCAAAATTGCATTAGGTCACAAAATGCCATATGCATTTTCATTTAATTTGGAATGCTATAATATCTTGCTAGAGAATATTTATAGCCTTTGAATTAATTTATTAATTCATTTCCAATATTAAATGGACCTATAGGATCGCACATAAAGCATTGGGCTTAAAATATTTAAATTAAGTATTGGGCATTAATTTGGGCTTTTAATTAAAGTCAAATTAATGTGTGTAATGGATTATTAGATTGATATTGGACCTTGGCCTATGAGAGAGAGAAATTCAGCTCACAAGGTTTAATTTCAATTAATTAAATGTCTTGTATTAATTTAATTAATTGAGTTTTAAAGCCTAAAAGAATTATGATCAAATAAATTACTTAAATAGGAATACTATTGGCCGAAATTCCTAGAGAGAAATCAAAGGAATTTCGGCATATCCTTTATATTAATTAAGTAGTTTATTTGATTAATATGTCTTGTATATTCCTATTTAATTAAGTGGTTAATTTGATTAATATGTCTTTATTTTTTATCTTGGATAAATTAAAAGAGTTTTTATCAATAAATATTACTTATTTTAATTAAGTGATAAAGGCAAATATTAATTATCATTAGCTAATATTAATTATCCTAAGGTAGTATATTTGAGATTTATCACTTAATAAATAAGATAATATATATATTGGATGATAGAGAAAAGCAAAAAAAAAAAACCTAATTTTTGTGTGGCGTGAATAGTAACTCTCTCTCACAATTTTATTTTGGCCAATTTTTCACAAGGAGAAAGGATTGTTCTTTATTCTCTTGTGATCTTGGGTAGTAATAGCAACCTTAGAGAAGTGCAAAAGCAAATTTTGTAGCTTCAATCAATAGTCATTACACGATACTTAAACAGAGAGCTAGCAATCTCGATTTTAAGCCGTCTTTGCAATTGTGTGTGTGAACATAGAAAAGAGTGACGTAAAGGCTGTTCTTTAGGCATTGGCAAAGAAGATTAAAGGTTGATAAATCACTCTTGATTGCTGGTCATCACCAAAACCAAATATTGAAGTGCATCTAAAGTTGTAAGTTTTACAACCCTAAAATTGCATGTTTCGTTTCTTACTTTGGAATTGTATGATATGTATGATAAATTTTTTGTTTTTCCGCTGTGTTATCATCACCATCATACCATGTAATATTCCTTCAGGTTGGGCTTATTTTGTATAAAGCAAATTAATAAACATTTTTCATCAATGTTGAGAATGTGCATTTGCCTTGCTATTTCGGAACTGCTGCCAAAATTTGCGTATCTAAAATGAGATTGCTGAACAGATATGAGTAAAGAATGTTGAAGTTCTAGCACGAGACTGTCTTCTGGGGTCATTTTCAGTAAGGATGTTATGTCATAAAGATTCAATCTTTCCCATTGTTTTGATCATGGTTAGCTACTTTATACATATACTAAAATTGGTCCCTTTTTTTATTTCTACTTGACAAATAGGTTAAGCCTGTGCTGAGAAAATTAAAGTACACTCTTTTAACTCTTGCAATATCATTATTTGTATGCGTTCTTATCTTCATCAACATTGATGAAGCCCAAAAGAGTCCCAATGTAACATCTGAAACAAGTAGGAAGAGAGCTATTCCTGGAGTTTACAATGGTGATTCAGCCAGATCATTTGAGCCAGATGCATTCTGTGGTGAGCCTGGTCTTCCCTAGTTTCTTACCAATTTAGCAGTTGTTAATACTTAGTATGGATTCAGCTTTGGAATATAGTATACTGGACAACTTTGTATGTGATATGTGACATAAATTTTATATACATCATAGTTGCTTTGCATATCTGCATGATTTGATTTGCTTAGGGACCTGATCTATAAAACTTTCGTAGATAAAACCAGTATAAAAATGTTGCATAAGGCAGTTTAAAAAAAAAGGTAATGTGGTGATTAATTGATTATTATTGCCATGTTGATAAAAAAAATTAATGAATCTGATGTAGGCAAGAATTTTTAATTTTCTAGTGAGACCAATTCACCCATAAACCAAGTATAGGTTGATCCATCAGATTTGGCCAGTGTAATGGTGTTTACTGGTGGACTGATTCTTTATGGATGGAGCATGGATAATGATTCCAATTGCTTTCTTGGAATAACACTTGCTTATTTATAGCAAACTCAGCTCCAGCAAATGCCATTAACAAAGGTATGTTACCCCATGGCAGAAGAAACATATCTATATTCTGTTTAATTTTCTAGATGTCATGTTTAATTTTCAAGCAAATTCTTTTTGTTTTTTGTATTAAATGAACTGATATTCACTCTGCATTTGTAGGAAATGGCATAATATCAGATGTCTCTTTCCCATGAGATTGAGGCTCGTTTGAAGGATAAATGTGACAAGCTGATATTGCTTTTGTTGCATTTTCAGGGTCACAAAAGTTATGTTCCAAATATGATTAGTGGGGCATCTCAAGCTGATATTGGTGTACTGGTAAGTTTATACTGTCTTTTTTTTCTTTTATTTATTCTTTTTGGGTTCTTGCTTATGGCTTTTGATGGTCTTCTCTATTTCTCATAGGTTCTTATGTTTTTATGTAATTTGTGCTGTATAAATGTTCAAAATTCTTCGGTTGACTTTGATGCATTCACATGCAGTTGTGTGTTATAACTTATGGTCATGAAATATAATGTGCCTAAAGATATATTCTTTGTTAGTTCTTCTTTGCTTTTTGTTTCTGTCTTCTCTTTACAAGTATGATGAAATTGAATCTAAAATGGTACCATTTCTGAAGTCTTCAGGCTACAACGTGAAGAAAGGTATTGGAAGGATTTAAAAATAATAACTAATCATTTTTGTTCATGCCAAAATTAATATTTGCCAGTTTCACTTTATATTGTTGTTTAATGTTAGAAAGGACTGATAAAAGTTTTAATTGATAATTCCACTCTTCCATTTTTAGACATAAGACTCACTTTATATTGGACTAGCAGTTATGGAATGCATAAATAGTATGCAGTAGAATGATCTGAGATTATTTTTGCAAATAGTTTTCCCTTTTTTTTTAGTTTTTTGATGGACAAAACTGTGAGCTCTTGTAAACATATTTTCAAATATAAAATTTTAATTATGCATGCCTTATTTATTTGTGTCATTTGAATTATGGAAATATTTTTTTCTTTTTTCGATTTGTATGAACAGAAAACCTCGTGGAGAATCTGTTTGGAGATTTTGAGTATGAAGTTCAAGTGCCATATATGTTGTACCGAAATGCTTCTAAAGAAGTTAATGGTATTTGGTTTTATAATTCACGTGAATGTGAGGAAGTTGCTGGTAAATATGTAATTCTTAAATGCATAAAACTATTTGTTATTACAAAAAAAAAAATCAATAGCAGGTATGTTAATAGTTTAAGCAACTCCCTTAGTTTTTTAATTCTGAAGTATCAAAAATTTCCTCTTTAATTTTTGTATAAATGGTGGAATTCAGATTTGTAATAATTGATAAGTTATTCCATTTCTTCTTTGATTTCACATATCTATTGTTGTGATATCTCAATAGTAATGCTTTATGCTACTTCCTACTTGCCTAATATTTTATTGGTTTGCTATGGCGTTTTTGATATTTTTTTATTCCAGCTGCGACACTAAGTTTGCATTCCATTTTCTATCATGCTCTGTTTTCTTCTTCCAAAGTTTATATTCTATTTGGTATAACTCTGTTTGGTTTCTTTTACTGTCTCAATCTCTACATCAGCCATGAAATCCCAAGAGTTTTTAAGTACATTTTTCTTGGGATTTCTATTAAACTATATTTCATTATATAGAAAACAACTTTGTTTTCTTTTGTAGGGTACATGTTGCTTATGGATATTTAAATAGCTAAGCGAATGATGATATATCATGGGTTTTTCTTTTTCCTACGACATTCAAGTTGAATGATCTACTAATCAACTAAATCGGGTTCTGTTTTTAATTGGTGCTATGCTTGTTTACCACAGGTTGTTCAAAAGGAAAGAGAGGAAAAGCTTGCACATATATTGAAAGATCGACTAAACCTATACGTGAGAGACAAGGATGAATTTATAAGAAATGTTGAAGCTGAAGTTACTAGGCTCTCGAATGTAGGTAAACTTAGTGTGCAATTAGTGTTGGCTCATTTTCTTTGAAGCTGTGTTGAAGGTGAATGATTTGCATATAGAATTTTTGTCAACCTCAGAATTCCTAGTGGAATTATCATATAGATGCACCAAGAATAAGTTGTTCTAGGTAACTTGCTAATCAATACAAGTTAGTTCCAAAAACATAGAAATTGCAGTTGATAATGTAGAACATCATCAAAAAAAATCTGTGGAACGCATTGAAGGTACCATTGGGAAGACATCTTCATGCATAGATTCTAATTTCATGAACAATATTTTTAAATCTAACATGAACTATTTAATATGTTTGCCTTCTACATATTCAGTTTTCTTCCACTGCTTTTTTGGCATTTGCTTCTTTTGCTGCCCCCTTTTCTCCCTCTCATGTGAGGATGAGGGATGAACTTTAATCATGTTACCTGTAGGTTTTTGCATAAATTTTGTGTGAAAAATCAACAATAATTTAGTGACAAAATAGCGACGATAATTCCGTCGCAATTTTTTTATAATACTGGCTGAATTTAGCAACGAAAACTTTAATTCGGTTGCTAGAAATAACAACGAAAATTGATTTCGGTTGCTGTAAATAGCAACGAAATTTCTATTTCGTTGCTAAATATAGCAACAAAAATTGATTTCGGTTAGTATATATAGCAACGAAAATTATAATTCCATTGGTAAAAATAGCAACGGAAATTAAAATCTGTTGCTAAATTTAGCAACAGAAATCAATTTCTGTTGCAAAAAATACCAACCGTCAAGTTTGCAATCGAATGTTCCATTGCTATTTTCCGTTGCTAATTTTTAATAACAACGAAAATTCAACAAATTTGGTTGTTAATTTCCGTTGCTATTTGCTAATTTTCTTATGGTGATTTAAGTCAACAGAAATATGTCTTGGATTTACTCCATGTTTATGGGTTCACTAGTGCTTGACCTGCAGATACTCCTATGGAACAACATCTCAAGCTTACTACTGAAGATGGTGATCTATTACCAAATCCCTCTGTTTATCGAAGTCTTGTTGGTCGTCTCATTTATGTCACTATTACAAGACCAGATATTACTTTCACTGTCAATATTTTGAGTCAATTTATGCATCAACCTCGAAAGCCTCACCTTGACGTTGTTGAGCATTTATTGTGTTATCTAAAGAGAACCCCAAGTCAAGGAATTTTATTATCCTCTCAGAGTTCCTTACAACTCACAGCTTATAGTGATTTCGATTGGGCTAGTTGCCCAATGACACAATGCTCCACTATAGGTTTTTGTATTTTTCTTGGTTATGGCCTAATTTCCTGGAAAAGTAAGAAACAATCTACCATTTCTCACTCATTTGCAGAAGCAAAATACCATTTTATGGCTACGGCAACTCGTGAAATTATATGGCTCCACACTCTTCTTCAAGATCTTGGGATCACTTTTCGCACTAGCACTATGCTCTATTGTGATAACCAAGATGCTCGTCATATTGCTACAAATCCAATATTTCACGAACGAACAAAACACATCGAGATTGATTGTCATATAATTCGTGAAAAGTTTCAGCAAGGATTAATTCAACTTCTTCCAATTTCAACTCATAACTAAATTGCTGATATTTTTACAAAATCTTTAAACGAAAACCAATTTGTGAAGCTCCAAAACAATCTGGGCATTCTTAATTTACATGCTCCAGTTTTGAGAGGGAGTATTAGCTGTGTATATCTGTATGTATTTGATTATTCTTTTACCTTTTTTGTGTTATATTTGTACGTATTTGATTATTCTTTTACCTTTTTTGTGTTTCCTTAGTTTTAGACTTATTTTCCCCCTAGCTATTGTAACTAGCCGTTGATATTTTGTGTATATATTCTTTTACCATGAATAAGAAAAGTAGAACGTTTTTCCAATCTTAATAGCCTCCTTGTGTGCATCTCCAAACTACGGGGACAAGCATAAAAACCCATTCCGCATTACGACTCAATTAGATTTGCTTACTTTTAACGGCCTGCCAACATAAGAGTTGTTCATTTGGAGTTTGATGTTCCGGAAATAGACAAAGTAACTGATGAAATGTTCATCCACGCGAAGGATTAATTAGAGGTAACATTTGGCGGATTGCTAAGTCATTTCCGGATATATATATATATATATATATATATATATATATATACACTGTGAGGAGCACCAGAAATTGTTTGTTTGAGTGGATTGAAATGAAAGTGGGGGTAGTAGTAGTCTTTTCAACAACAAAAATTTAGTGCGTCCACATCAGCAACAAGCCAAGAGTGGCAACTTAACTAGAAAAATTGAAAATATTTTAATGCAGAGTGGAAAGCGAAAACATTGCGTCGATATTCTTAGATCCTTAAGCTTAGTGGATAGTTTAGAAATCCAACATCTTCTGTAATAGGTAGGTGCTTGGTGGAATTACTATCGCAAATGTCTTATGTATTAATTTCTTTAATATTTAATTAGGCTTTTATATATTTTTCTTTTTTAACCGCTTGGAAATTTTTATTCAATTTTCCTTTATGTATTTTAATTTTGTGAAAATAAGTATAGCAACAATAATTTGGATTTCATATAAAACCGTCTATACCTATATAAACTGCTAAAAAATAATAGATAGTATAACAGTTTACGTCCACGCTATATCAATATTAATTATCAGATTGCAGCTAAAATTACATTTATAGAGTTTTACTTGAACCAAAATGATAAGTACAAATATGATTTTGGAGCAAGTGAATATAAAGAATTAAGTGGGAAATTGGGATAAGTACATGATCAGTTATTTATATATTAAGCCATCAATTAATTATAGAATGAGATAGGTAGTTCATCGTAGATGTAAATATCAATTAAAAGTTTAATCTTTTCTGTCTCCTCCTTTCATGATGTGACAAGGACCTCAAGTGCAATGGCTTATAAATTTAGTGGAAGGAGGTAGGTTGATAGGGCTATGCACTGGCGTTAATTTATATACATATGCTTTAATTAATTTTCTCCATAATTTATTTCCAAGTCAAATCTCAATTTAAAAATATATCCTTTGGAAGTCAGAATTTCTTATACTATTTAATATTTATCGAGTGATGGCCATTAGCCAACTGCAGTTAGTTCTTTATTGCTGATTTATTAAAATGCCAATTTCAAAATTACAGTTTTCTAAGTTTATATTTTTGAAAAATGCCAATATTTTCTGCTTCTAGGTGTAGTATATCAGAGTCTATAATCACTCAGATCTTTTTTTTTTTTTACTTCTAGATATATCACTGGTACATCATAATCTACAACCACTATTTTCTTTTGCTTCTAGGTATACCACTGACATATACAAGTACCGCTGATATATCAGTATCTACGGTCACTATTTTTTTTTTCTTTTAAATATACCACTGCTATACCAAAATTACTAATTGTAAAATAAAAATATTTTGATTTTTAAGGTATGCTATTGCTATCTGGGTAGCGTTGTCTCATCAACAATTTGGTTATTTATGGATTTATTGTAATGTGCACTCTCTCTCTTTTTATTTTTTAGGTCATATTTATAACAAGATTTTGATGCTGTGATTTTTTTTTTCTGGTTGCTTATTAAGGGTGAATTTCCTTTTTTTTTGTTCTTTTCAATTTTATTATTTCATCTTTTTTTGAATTTTTTTCATGTAAAAATTTAGAAATTTGCTCATCTTCAAAATTTGCTAATCACATACTTAAATACAAATTTATTATCAATATCACTTTCAATATTTAATCTATGAAATCACAATAGTTGTTTTAACAGTGCTAAAAATTGCAAAAAATCTATAAAAATTTACTGGTTGGTAATGGAAAGGGATAAAGGAATTATATATATATATGAAAAAGTAATTTATGAAATAAAATGGGGAATGATGTATTTTCGAGATTTGATTATGTCATTTGTAACTGAGGTCCATTGCTAAGCATCACATACAGCCCAAGGAGGCCCATGGAGTAAAGCAACATAACACATGGCCCAAAAAGGAAGAAAAATTGCAAAGGCCTTATATTGTGGAACAAATGGTATGAAATGAGTGCGTCGCCCACGTGAGTTCTTAAATAGACTCTACCGTATTACGGGAACTTGAATTCTGATTTTAATACAATTATTTTTACAAAATAATGTTTTTTTCCCTAAATAAAACAGAGTTTTTCAAAAAAAAAAAAAAAAAAGGAATCAGTGAGGAGAAGAGAAGGGGAGTGGAGTGCACGCAGGCCCACAAAATAGATGCTAAACAGTTAAAGTACGATTTTGTAGTTAGCAGTTTGTGCCGACAAGGCAACAACTACCCATTGCAAATTTCCAACTTTTAGGCCATGTTTAGTAGAATGGATTGAAATGTAACTTAATTCAAAGTATAATTAATCTTTTATTTATTATCACAAATTTCTAATTTAATCATGTTTATAAATATATATGTGAATATATTTATTAATGTATTCTCAAATTCTTTAATTTTATTTTGTATTTTTTATTATATTATATTTCTTAATTCATTACATTACTCAATTCATTACAATCCATTACATCTTATCAAACATAAACTTAGTTTTTTTTATCCCTTCAAATTATCCCTTTTTAATGTATTATCTATTTAAACTGATTAAAATTTAAATTAATCTCTCAAATAAAACAAAATATAAATGATATCTTTATATTATTAAAATTTTAATATTATCTCTCTTAATTTATTCAAAAATATCTAAATGCCTATTTTTCACGGTTCATATGCCTTTTTGAAGTGATTCGTATTTTTATATAAAATAATATGATATTTTTAATAAATTTATAAATCTAATTTATTAAACAGTAATAGTCTATGAACAAATTTATATATTATTCTTTTTTGCTTTAACAGTGAGGATATGGTCCATGTGGACATGTATTTTGGTGCTACGTTAGAATTCAATACATTTCAATATATTCGAATTAACTTTTTTTTTTAATCATTTTAAGTAGGGACTGAGGGCTTATATATTGTGTTTGAAAATTATTCTCCAAATTGAAAGTTTAGGAAATGACGTGAAGATACTCGTTAATATATAATTAACATTATGTTGGGAGGTGAAAATTGTAAATAGTGACTTTTTTTATTTTTTATTTTACTGTTTAGGCTTTTATTTAGTCATATAAAATAAGTGAAACCAAAAGAATGCGAATAAGATAACATGAAATAGAAAACATTAGTTAAACATAAATAATTGGGTTAATGTCCCCCATCAAAATGTCACATTCAATTGTCAAATAGAGTCGTTGTTGGTGGGTAGGGAGGATAACCATGATAATGTTTTCAGATTTTTTGTTACTTTTTATCTCTAAAGCAACAATGCCTATGGAATCCTAAATCTTTTTCTGCATTTATCCTTTTAAAATCAACGCACCCAAGCCCTAATTTTTATTTGTCCTCAACGCTCTTCTAGATTGTTTTAATTCATATTATACCTCCACGACAAAATATTTCAAAATTTATAAAATCAAACTAACCTCAAAAATAAATAAAAAAAATACATGCATCTTTTCTAGCATTTAAATGGACCGAAATTGATGGTTAACTAATTTAAATTTTGTGGTTAAATAGAATGGCATAATTTAAATATAATTTAAAATTTTATAAAGAAATACAAAAAATTAAAGTATAAAAATAAAAATATAATTTAAATTTATTTTAAAGTATGTATATATATATATCGGTTAATCATGCATTAACGATTAATCGGTATTCAAAATTTAAAATTGAAATTGAAAATAAAAAATTTTAAAAATAAAAATTGAAATCATTTTCATCGAATTGGTAAATTAAAAAATCAATTTAATTTCGGATGAATTTTATTGTCAATCAAAATTTCATTTTTTTTTTCACTCTGATCATATGATATTCATTATGGGTGAATGTTAAATATGGGTTTCATTTGGCCATGATAGATAGATATCCCATCTCTCATGTCAGAAGGATGATATATCTCCCAATTTAACTCAATAATTTTCTCCTTTTTTATGAAACGTTATCAAATATAAATATAGCTCGAATTCGCGCATCTGCTTTTCATTTTTTATATATACAAAACTTGTGCATATCCATCATAATCTAGAGATTTGGTATTATTATTAAATAAGTATTGTAAATCAAAATCAAAAGAGAAAAAGCTGTTTCGTAAAAGCTAATACCAATCAATCTATTTAGTCAAAAAGTTAAATACAATTATATTTCTTTAGTCTGAAAGCTAATGCTGATTAATCCTAGTAATCTGGTTCCCCTTCATAGATACATATTTTAATAAAGTTTAACGCTATTTTTTACCCTTAAAGTTTTCGAATTAGTCAGAGAATACCCCATAAAATATATTTTGTTACATTTACCCCTAAAGTTTCAATTTCTTTTTTAATAATACATCTGTAATTTTGTAATTGACGATAAAAATACATTTAGATACCTCAATTTTTCGATAAACTACTTACCCACTTATAGTTTCAATTTTCTTATCATGAAATGAAATCCCTTTTTAGACGGTACCAGCAAGTAAATGTAATTTGAGTGCAGAACACAAGCTTTGACCTGGTCAATGCCTGATTGTATCCAATAGTTTCAGTCCATGTGGCATTTCCGGATTTCTGAAATAAAAAGAAAAATCTGGATTAAATTATAATGGGTGATTAGATTTGATCACGAGGCAAATACAAATATATATATATATATATATATATATATATATATATATATATATTAAAAAATTGTGCAAGTTAGCTAAAATTTCGACTCAAATCCGTTGAAAAGCCTGATCATGAACATATATAATGATGATGAAGGACTAGTTAAAAAGAGTGATATGAATCTAAATGAGTAAAATCAACTTTGAAAATAAATAAAAGAAGTTATGATTAAAGAACAAGTAATCCAAATATTTGACAGCACAAAATAATAATTATATAATTAACATAAATCATATTACGCTTCATCCAAACAAAGTGTACTTGATTCATTTTTCATAATGTCAAAAGCTAGCTTATTGTTGCCGAAATCTTAATGCTATCTTGTAATTCGTTATTGGTCACAAGAGTGTTGACTGAAATTCTAATTCGAGACTTCACGTGTCAAAGAAAAATATCAGTACAAAATAAGTTAATTCCTTTGTTATTTTTTTTTTCATTTCTATTATATAAACATAATAATTTTACACCATCAACAATGCATAAAAATATCTCTGTCAAACAATTAAAAAATAAATGTCTCAAAGCGGAGTCAGTTTTCTCTATTTTGTCTTTATTATCTATTAGGATTTGGGCTTTCTGTATATATTTATTCGATTCAATTTTTTTAAATTTATAAAATTGATTAATTTAAAATGTCATACCATTCGGATTCATTATTCATGTGGATATAAATTGGATGCTTATTGAGGTAATTAAACAGAGTTGTATTTGCACATGAGCATCCAATTTGAAGAATTATTCATGTTAACCGAGTTATATGGAAAGAAAGATAAACTCAAAAAACAAAAAAGGAGAAAGGAGAAACCAAATTGTCTTTCTTGGACATCATATTTTCAAAGATTTCAACAGAAAAAGCACCCACAAAAGAAAGATTTCACACATAACATATAACTTCATCCAATACAAATTTGGCACCGTTGTATGATATTTTCTAGTATAATTAATTTCTGATTTTAATTAAAATCAGACAATAATATAATAATTAAATTCTCAAGATTCCAACAAAACATTAACAGGCCGGCGATTCGCCCTTCTACAATTGGTTCTGATTTCTCCAGGCTTCCCAGATTGCAAATCGCCCATCTTTTCCATTCCTTCGACGAAGGCCTTGAAAAATGCAGATTGGTCCTTGCTGAAAAGTTTAACAAACTCTCTTGTTTTAGGCAACGTATGAAGTGTTTGATCAGAATTTAAGAACCCTCTGCCTGCCACCAAGTCCTTGAAATACATATTATCAAACACAATTGGGGTTGAATCAAGGTCTCCTGTCACATTTTCATCACCCCCAAGTGGGCATAGCTTGTTTAGTTTTTCTCTGAATTTCGGGTTCATTTCCGGGTCGGGTTTGCCAGTACCCGATTGGTTATAGAGCCTGAAGACTATAGAGAAACACCTTCCTTGGCCAATGGAATGTGAGCCTGAAAGGGCTACGAGGTCCTTCACTGAAAGATTGAATCCTGCAAATAGGTCTATTAGAGAGCTTGCATTAGCTCTTGGACTTGGCATTATATTGTTTGAATCTTCTTGGCTTGCTGTTAAGCTATCTTGTCTTCCTAACTTCACCTCCCAGTTAGGTCCTCCGCTCTGAAAATAATTTTTTTTTTTTAAATTAAAGATTCCAATTATTGCCCTTATAATATCTTTCATTTTTAGACTAGGTAAAAGGGTAAAATGTGTAGAATGAAAGAGTATCAATTCCATACACCGACTAACTATAGTATCAATTCCATGCACCGACTGTCTATGTACATTATTAGATTGAAAAATAGTTATTTTTATTGGATAGTTTTTAGCTATGCACATAAAATTATCACCCGAAAGAATAGAAGTCTATTCCATTATTGATATTGACAAATTAGAATCAGTAAACTGTGCCCCGTTGCATCCCTATACATCATTTTTCACGTTTGATTCTCAAAATCAGGACTAATAGGCAGATAGCTATTAAGCATAAAAAATGAACATATAGATAGCAAGACTGACTAATTAATCCCCAAAATATATGAAGGAAGATCGAGGATCAAAATGTATGAAATTGAAAATTATATTATTTTTGACAAAAAGAATTGAAGATGGATAAGTGTAAAAACTGAAATCAAGCAATATTTTAGTAAAAGGTTATTATATGGGTGGTTTCTTAAAATGATTTTGATAATTGACCGATTGAGAAAAGTGGGGAGATGGAGGGTCCATATTGCAGAATATCCGGGTAAGAATATTTTGATTAGCGTTATTTATGGCTCAAGTTGATAATATACAATATTTTTCAATTAAAATATCTCAATAAAGATATAAAAGAAAACAAAAGACCAATAACAAAAAAGTTGAAGAAGAAGAAGAGGAAGAAGGAGAAGAATTACCAAAGCAACTGCATCTCTAGCAGCCATGATAACTATATCTGCACAAGAAACGGTTTCTGGGCAAGCTTTCTCTAACTCTTCCTTAATTTCATCAACAACTTCATAAGACCTTAAAGAATTTATATTGGAAAGAGCAAGCTTTTCTCCTATCATCGTTGGTGTATCATCAAGCAACATAGAACCATCACACCCCTTTTCACAAAAATTCAAAATCAAATCAAGAACCATTCTTTTTTATAGATTTTGATATCAAAATTAAAATGGAAAGAAGAGTTTTTGTATTTTACATTCACAAAGCAATCATGGAATTGGAAGCGCATGACTGAGGCAACGCTTCTTGCTTCTCTATTCATGGCCCTCTTCATCACATTTCTGACAATTAATTCAGCTTCCGGGCAGGTTTCAGAGTAGAATCCCGGCCGAAGTTGGGCTGCAGAGGCGGTGGCTATAAGTAGGAGAAGGACTGTAAGGAGCAGAGACATTTTTGTTTTGTTGGTGTTGATAGTTTATTAGCGTATTTTATGGGATCTGATTTTGGTGTTTTCTATAGCATTTTAAACTTCCTCCAATGATGATGTTTGTTATTTATCATCTATGTGTGGCATGCCATGGGATAATAAATGAAAAGGAAAATACATTTTTAGCCCCTTGATTAAAACATTATTCAATTTGACCCCTTGACTCTCAATTTTGTCACATTTTAGGTCATCAAAGGATAATTTATTTGATTGGACCCTTAATTTGGATAAAGTTACATCATGACAATTATGTATATAGAGACATTTATTTATTAAAAATGTAACATTGCTTATATATTTTAATGTATTTAGGTTTTAGAGTTGACTGATTAAATTATGACAGAGTTAAAAGTGAGTGTGTTTAAATATAATTTCAATTGAAAAACTTTATTATGTATAATTTTTATAAGATTTAGGGTATATATTTTGCTTGCTTTTTTTTTTTTTTATCTCCCTTATTACGAAGAGGTTAGCAGCCTATTTTGGCAAATCAGTGAGGTAAGTTTCAAAAGCTTTTATTCTCCTTATTAAAACCAGCTGTTCAGCAATATATCCCAAGCTTTGAATAGAGGGCGTTACCACTTTAATCAGACTTAACAATTTTGTAACCTTGACTTATAATAAAGTCTAGGTATATAAGACATTAAATTTTTCATTTCTAAAAGAAAAAAACAAATTGATTTTATTATAAAGTATGAATTTTGTATGAAGTAAATGTATTTTTTATTAATTTATTATCCTAATATTAATGTCAAATTGCCATTTAAAATATGCCAGGTAGGACAATAATTCTCAATATTATAAGTGAAATGACAAAGTTAGATTAAATCGGTATAAAATATATAATGGAAAAAATAAACAATGAAGCAGGGACAGAATATTGGTGGAGTTTATTTATTAATTGAAAGGTATGATATTGGTGGAGCTGTTATACAGGCATGGGGCCAATTTTTATATAAATCAGTTACAGTTTTGGTATAGTGTACCAGTAAAAGTTGTGCATTTGCCAGTTTCCATTCTATAAAACAATTAAGAACGTATAATTACTAGTGCAATAATGAAAACTTTATATGTGAATCCTATTCATGTCTTTATACAGCAAAATCAAAGTCAATCTTACCCACATGATACTCACCAAATAAATTAAAATTTTACCCACATCATGCAATTTTGGTGCTTTGCAAACTTTAGTTACTTTACATTTCAATTCATTTCATTACCCATTAAGTGCTTCATTTTGCTGCAACTTCTCAAATAGTATGATGATTTTGTTTCTAATTTTGAATTTTTTTCATCCTGACAAGCAAATACGATGCATACTAATGAATTTAGTTGGATGATACCAGTCTTATTTTCAGACCGTAAAATTTCGAATTCAAATTTCAATTGAATTATATATATATAAGTGATGGGTATGGATGGGCATTTTAGAGAAAGTGGAGGGCAAAGAAGTACATAAAATGTTAATAGGGTAGGCATATTGGCAATAGGGATTATTGGCCTTGCTGTAGTGTTGAATACAGGGGAACAACCAAACAAGATAGAAATACAATGCAAGCTTCCTAACTCCACTTCTGTCCATAGACATTGACACCTTTTCCTACTCGTCCTTTACTATATTTTGGAGACATCCCAAACAAATAAAAATATCCAATCTCAAAATAAAATTATTAAATTAGTGTCAAATCATTCATTGATCTATCTATCTATATATATATATGGTTTGGATTATTTTGCCAATTTCAGGCTAAATGGACTAGTCAGCTACATATAAAGATTTCCAATTAATAAATGGCATACGTAACTCTCAATAGAGAGGTAATAATTAAATTTAAAGGGCTCTTTATTACTTACCACGCCGTATAATTGCGTAAAACATGCAATTAAAAGTGCAACGTGTAAATTTCGATTTACTCAAATGACTTTTACGATTGTAACAATTATATGGTGCTCTCTTATAATAATAAAGAAAAAGATTATTTCTTATTCCATCCAATTTTAAAAAAATAATCTCATTTTCATTGATTCTGATTTCAAAATTATAGTCACGTTTTCTTTTTGAACAAGGTAAATGATCAAATATACCGACATATATGCTATTCCTTCAAAATTATTTTATTAAAAAATAACCTTAAAACGATAAAAAAATACATAGTTTTTACTTCTTATGCCTAAGTTTAAAGGCCATTTCAAATACAGGGAAAATGTATTATTTTGCCTTTCTCAAGTTTTTTTTTTTAAATGCCCTTATTTAAAAAAAAATAGTGAGTTTGCCTTTTTCTTTTTCAAAAATATCAAAATTTAGGACAGAGATAAGATTAGATGTTTCTGGGTTAAATATACCCGTGTACTATGCAAAATTATCAGATTTGCTCTTTTAGATTTTGTTATAAAAAAAATACTTGTAAAGTGACATTATTCTTTGAAAATTATTCCATTTTTTTAATTGTTGTTTAAAAGAGATTAATGATGTTGAAATGGTCACTGATGTGGGACTACTATGTACATATTTAAGAAACTATGATTTCATATCACCTATCAATATCATCAATCGATTCTGCTCTAACACATTTTCATAATTTAAAGGTTCTATTTTGCCATTCATGTTTTGCAAAACTATTTTGCTCTCGATGGTTTGTAAAAATTGCTATTTTACTTTTTAATTTGTTTTCTAAGACTACTTAAAAATCACTTAAGTTTAATATATACTTTATTTTTTATTATTTTATAAGTAATGTATCGATTTTACAAAAAGACGGTGGTAAAAAAAAACACATTACAAATATATAAATATTTTGATCAACAAAATAAATAACTAAATAAAAGTGCTCTAAAAATTTTAAAAAAAAATATTGTTCAATATATTTTAATTTTTAATAAAGGCCCTATCGCTTTGAAAAAAAAAATTGCATTTACTAAGAAAAAACAATATCTAATTGAAAGTATATTAAGATAATAACATTTTTCAATTTTTAAAGTACTTTTATTTATTTATTTATTTTTACCTTGTTTAAAAGAGAATTTATATGTTTATATATTATTTTATTTTCATATTTATATTTATTAAATCTATATATTACTTATAAAAATATAATATAAAATAAAGTATGAATTAAATTTAAGCAAGTTTTAAATAAATTTTAAAAAGCAAAAAATTAAATAGCAAAATAGTAAATTTTGCAAAATGTAAAAGCACGTATGTAAGTGCTTAAGGGTAGAGTATGCCCATAGTTATAGATAATGTCCACAGAAAATGTGGATTAATTACTCATACACGTGTGCACCGTGTGTTCGAAGTGTTGCCATCTTAACCTCCACGCCAACGCCATTAGTTTCCCTCAAAATGCATTAAAAAAATGCAAAATAGCATAATTTAAAATTGTTAAACCAATTTGGATAAAATATTTTAAAATAAAGCTGAAATTTTTTTCTACTCAATATATAAAGTAGTTAAAATAAAATTAAAAAATATTTCAAATTCTTTTTCTAATTATTTGTTAAAAATTTTGAAATAAATTAAAAATATATATTTTTTAATTATTTTTTATCTGAATATATCAAGATATGTATATTTTGATTTTATATCAAGATATACATGCATATCTTGATTTTTCAAGATATAGGTAGTTGAATTGTTTTTTTAAATTTATTTTTTTTAACAAGCATTTGGAAAGTATTTCGAATTTTTTTTCAATTATTTGTTAAAATTTTTATAATGAATTAAAAATATATATTTTTTAATTTGTTAGTTTTTTCTTATCTAATTATGTTAATATATGCATTTATATCTTAATTTTTCAAGATATAGGTAATTGATTTTTTTTATAAAATTTATTTTTTAACAAACATTTGAAAAAATTGAAAAAAAAATTGGAATAATTTTATTTTTTTTCATCCCAATCCAATCTTTTCAAGGTTAACCAAGGGTATCTAAATGGAAAAGCGAAATAGCAATTTTCGACAAATAATATGAGCGGATTGGTACTTGGTTCCTTGAATTGAATGTATATTCTATTGGGCCCTTAAAGTAACTCAGCCTATGTATGGGTGCATTTTAAACCTTTGATCCAACTCGTTTGTATTCTAGCCCATTAGTTATGAAGACTGGGCTGCTTAACCAATATTCTGTAAATCCAATGTTAGTTTGGATATTTTTCTGCTCCATAAATTCCGAAGCAGAGAAGCCTAAACAGGGAACAAATAACTTTTCTTTTCTTTTTTCTTTTTTTAAATGAAACAAATAAATTTCTAACTATTTGGAGTTTTTCATTATATAAACTTTCAAAATTTAATAGGATATTAAGAGTATCAATGTATTACCATTAGACCTATTAGGCCGAGTTTTTGTTAGAATTCAGTTGAATTTTGGTAGGTTTACATGATTTTTTAAATTTTTTTGATACAAATTTGGTATATAAACCAACAAGTCTAATGACATCGGTAGTGTTAAAACAGTTACTAAATATAAAAATTCAAGTAACATCCATATATTATCTCAAAATTGAGGATTACATAAATTTTATTCCACAAATATAGAAAATAGACTATGTAATCCACAAAAATTATCAATTTTTTTTTTTCTTTTCACTTCTTTGTCCACACAGCATAATCTTTTCCTGATGTAGCAACCTGGAAATTTGATGGAACAAGGTTTCCAAGATCCACCTTTGGTCCAATCTTCATGACAACATTATCATTAATTGCTGCTACGTAGAGATCTGAATCAGCAGCTAAAATGTTAACGGAGCTTGTTGCAGTAATAGCGGAGTTCTTCCTGATTCCTGCCAATTTATTAATCTCTTCCTTCATCCCCGCGTCGAAGAAGTGATCATAGAACTGTAAACACGATGCAAAGTTACTTAGAATTGAGAAAAATACCGTACCAGAATGTAAGTGTAAAAAAAGCAGAACTTACAACGCAAGGATGACCAGGATGGGTAAGAATGTAAGCATAGCCCTGCATAATTTTGTCAGAAGGGAAAGGCCATAAATGCTGAGTAGAACCAGTGTCATGGTTATCAATGAAAGTTACAGCATTTTGAGGAGATAATCCGATTAATCCTGGTGGCTTTCCATTTGAGTCTTTTAATCTCCCTAATTCACCTTGCACAGCAGCCTGAAGAACCCCTTTTGTAGTGAAATCAAATGCTGTAACAACTCCACCAGCGGCTTCTACCCAATCTTTCAATGCTCCTCTGTGTGAATCTGGCCGACTTAAATCAAGATCATCCCATTTCTCACCCACCGCGAAATCTGGTTTAGTCTGTTCCATGTAGATCTTGGTAACGCTTGGAGCATATCCTTTGACAAAATCGAATCGCCATCCATCGAATCTAATCTCAGATTTGAGCCAATTCATCCAATCTGATAACTCTTTTTGAACTCTAGGATTAAGATGGTCAATATCTGGAGCACCTCCAAAATCATCACCGGTGTCAGGATTTCCTGTGCCATCAGAATAGGCAGTATCGTCTTTGCAAATAAAGGAAGGACCCCAATCCAGGGCAGTATCAGGAGTCCCTCCTTCGAAAATGCACCAGATTCCTCTGCTATCTTGTTTCTCTGCAGTTCTATGGTTTATGACTATGTCTGCTAAAACCTTAACCCCAATCTGATGGAATGCTTGTATTAGTGATTTTAGTTCATCTTTGGTTCCGAATTTCGATGCATCCAGATCATATAATCTGCCTGGCATATATCCTGACAAACATCCAAATTCTTATAAACTAGTCTGTATCCATCACCTATTCAATTGCTAACACAAAACCATCCAAGTTATTTGTTTTGATATATTACATTCAAGCAATGATCAAGAAAAAAAGATAAAAAAATCTTAAATTATTATATCCAATGAATAACATAAAAAAATCATAAGAAAAGGTACCTTGGGGAGCAACTGACTGAGAAGCAGGAGGAAGCCAGACATGGGTAACTCCAGCACCAGCTATATCTGCAACAGAGTTCTTGAGTGAGTTATACCATCCTCCTTTGCTAGAAGATTCCCAATTGAATCCCTACATCGATTTCCAAATTACCCTTTGGTAAATTTTAAGCTAAAAAACCCTGCATTATGATATACAGCATTAATTACCTGGAATAATAATGCACCCAATGTGAAGGAAGGGAAGACTGATAAGAAAAGGGAGAAAAGACCAAGGGAACAGAGATATCTCATGGTGTGTTATTCTTTATTGTTTAATTTGGGTTAGAAAATTAATTATTATATATAGGCATCAGCCAATTCCAAGGAGAGAACAATCAAAATAAACAAATTCAAATTTTTTTCTATGTCCTTATCAAAGCCACAATTTCGGACTTTCCTTTAATAAAACCAATAATCTTTTTCATATTTTGATCTTTATCTTGTACATATATACTCTGCGTATAGAAAGGGTGCTGAGTTGTGCATGTAAATCCTGTTCACATTACAAGTATATTATATGTAATTGGTAGATGATGCATGCATGATCTAATTATGGAATGTAAATTATCCAATTATACACAACTCCACCGTTGTGGAATGCAAATTCTCCGGAGATTTCTTACCTACGATGTAAATGATTTTAACTGTGTGTGTGTGTATATATATATTTTTAACGATCCCACATCATTGAAAGGGATTATATAATCACTTAAAAGGTCACTTTCACTCACACCGTATTTATTACATATATATTATCCATGTGTCTATCTGATCCAATACTTAGATTGGACAAGAGAACCAATTTATTCAAAGATAAACAATTATATGCAATTTCATCTATTTTAAATTCAAGTGAAAAATATCTTAAAAATTAACAAATTTTATGGTTAAAAAAGATTGTTTTATCATTCTTATAACAGCTTATTTTTGCCACTATAAATATAAATAACCTGAAATCAACTTAAAATGTTTATTTAACACAAAACATAAAAATTTGAACAAAAATTCAACTTGTTACTTTTTATATAGCTGAAAAAATCGTATTTTTAATTTTTTATGCTTTTTAAAGTTTTGTCCCCTTTCCTTTCCTGCCAGTCTTCAAGCTCATGGATTATGGATGTTAGGGGTATTTAAATATGGGTTGTATGGGTTACAATTGTTTTTCCGGTCAATCTATCTAAATTTTTAAATAGATTGAACGCAACTCAAATTAGGTGGATTATGAATTAAATTTTTTATGTTGGGTTGGTTTTGAATTATGTTTATTATTTATATTATCTTATAAACATATAAATTATAAAATTATTCATATTTATATATTTTTAAATATAAAGCATTAATTTTAGTTTTATAAATTTGTTTTTTGAATACTGCATGCATGTTTTAATTTTTTTAATAAAAATTTCAAAAACTACAAAAAAAAATTAATAGTGATATAAAATTTAAAATTACATATAAATTCTTTAACTATAAAATTAATTGATTTAATTATAATACATTAAAAAATGCTTGCATTTTCAAGATGAGAGTGGCCCCATGGTGATTACTATGTGATAAAGGTCATGGAATTGTAATTTTTTTTAATATGTAAATTCAATCCAAAATATGTTTCACATTTGATATTTTAACCAAAAATAAATATTATTTGTAATTCTATCAGAAATTGTGAATCAATTTAAATTTTTCACAATTATTTACTGAGATATTTGAAACCTTCTTACAATTCCACATTAGTACTCAAAACTTGTTTAATATATAATAGAATAAAAAAAATATTATATTCTTCTTAATTAAGAAAATTTTCACAATTATTTACTCTGGGTGAATACCGCAAACATTGTCCATTGCCCCTAAGATTTCCATTTGATATTCTTCTTAATTAAAAAAATAAATGGTTTTCCTTGATGGATGGAGGAGTTAATTACATATATGGTTATCGAATTTTTGGACTTATAACCAAATTATCAAAATAAAATAATTTATAACACAAAAATCACTAAAATTTAATTTTATTTCAATTGAAGTAAAAATGACCTGAAAATGAATTTTTTATATCACCGGAGTGACAGTTAAGTATGTCATGTATAATTATCATGTCGTTTTAAAATTAATAACTTCTATAAGTTGAACTATCGGATAAAAAAAATTTCATATTATCATGTAAATATCAAAAAATAATGTGTATAGAAAATAAAAAAAAAATTCAGGTAACTAATCATGATTTATTTATAGAGTTAATTGATGTTAAAATGATATAATAATCATATGTAATTTGTTTAATTATCATTTTGATGATATAAAAAATTAATTTTCATATAATTTTTATTTTAATTGAAATAAAATAGAATTTTGATGATTTTTGTGTTATAAATTATTTTATTATGACTATTTGGTTATAAGTCCAAAAGTTCGATGACCATGGACGCAATTAACCCGGGATGGAGCTATGACATGTAACAAAAAAATCAATAAAAAAGAAATATTTTTTGGATCAAGATAAGGAATAGTTAAGAAATATTGAAAAATATTTCGAATTTTTTTAATTATTTATTAAAATTTTTGGGATGAATTAAAAATATATTTTTCAATTTTTTAGTTTTTTTATGTGAAAAGGTAGAGTAATGCAAGATATGTATATTTTGATTTTTTAAAATATAGTTAGTTAAATAGTTACGTGATTTTTTTTTGTATGATTCATTTTTTTAATAAACGTTTGGAAATATCGAAAATATTGGAATGATTTTATTTTATTTTTTCTATTTCAACATTTTAACATTAACTCTAAAAGCTGTTTTAAATGGTAATTTTAAAAATTAAAAGTTAATTACTATTCTCCGTATTACCTGAAGCATTATTTATTGACTTTAATTCAATATCAATATTGAAAAAAAAATATATTATAAATGACCAAATTATAATATTTGCAAAGGTAGTGTTTTTGGTAGCAACAAGCAGGCAATTAACAAGAGCACAAAGGACAAAATCTTGACCAAGGAGAGTGGTTGCAATTCGAAACCACAACAATCAGCATATGTGGTCTTCAAATGTTGATTTTTTTTTTCTGTCTTTAGATCCTATGCGTTACAATGGATAGCTGGTTAAACTGCATAAAATATTTAACTGAGTACATTAAAGTAGCGAATACAATTAAATTATGCGCTCCATAAATTTACTTAGAACTAATTTTATTTGTGTTGTCTTTCTGCATTTTGATAAAAAAAAAAAAAAACTCATTTCAGTGTTAATTTTCTTAATTAGTTTTGCTCTTTTTTATTTTGAGGTTTCAAATCTGTCTTTTCAAAAAGAATATTATTTTTAAAAAAATTCTATATTTTTTAATAATTATTAGTATTATTCCGTTCGAATTAAATTAGCTCACTGTATATAAAATTCTTCTTAAAAATATTAATTTTACAAAAGCTCTATATTAATAAGTAAGGTTTCTTTTTATTTATAATTAGTGAATTTAAATTAATCGAATTTGAATAACAGAAGTTTATACAAATTACAAACGTAATGATTTTTTCTCGTTTTATGTTATTTTTCGAAAGTAAGAAAAAGGGGAAAAAAAAGAAAAGAAAGGGCCGTTAAAACCTAGGAGGAATGAAGGCACGACTTCAGCACGGAGCAGCCATTAAGAAGTTAGCAGAGAAAGCAAAACTGAAAGAAGCAAAATGGGCGGCCGCAAAGGCAGAGGAAGCAAGTCCCGAACTCAGAGAAAGCATTTCCGTGACGGCCGAGAGAATGTCTGGAAACGCCCCAAAGCTGACTCTTCTGCTTCTTGTGATCCTAATACTGACACTCCGAATCCTACTTGGCTACCTTTTGCCACTGAAAATCAGGCCTTTGATGAATACTATAAGGTATCCTTAAAAAAAAATATATATGGTTAGCAAGTTATTCTTTTGTGGGTTTTATCCTTTTTTTCTAATTTTTTTTAACAGGAGCAAGGGATAGTGGCCCTGGAAGAATGGGACTCCTTTGTACAAGTTCTTCGCACGCCTTTGCCGGCTGCTTTCAGAATCAATTCTAGGTCTTTATTCATTTATTTGATGTTTATTATCTCTTGTTGTTTTGATTGGCTTCGTTGCGGTTTTTGATTTCTTTAATTAATTGAAATGAATGACACCATAATATTATGCAATTACGTGGAGATTCATAACTGAACTACTCTAACTTGCGTGCTCTTGAATATGGCCTTGCTACTGAACTCCAGTTTCACCAGTTTCCTTATTATAAGAAATGAGATGTTGGATACTGCTTGTTCTTTATAATGCAAAAGCTTTCTTTACTCGAGATATTTCAAAATTAGTTTTCAACATCAAGAGAAATGATTGGCGGACTTCGGTGGTAATTTAGCTTTATGAAACCATTGGATAGATCTCGAAGTTGGTAATGTAATTTTAAACTGGCATGCTGTAGAAACAAAGAGCTAGACAATGCCCTGTTTCATGATGCTGGCTTCCTGTGCAATGGTGAGTTGTGGATGACAGGGAGAGTTTGAGAGAGCAGTACTTGACTTTTAATCTATAAATTCGTGGACATGAGCAGGTCAGGGCCCGGGGGCTACGTGAACTTATAGGTCTCCTACAATAAAATCAGGGAAAACTATGTGTATTTCTTGGAGTTGAACATTCAGTACAAGATTGGAGTATATGTGGCAGGAATAACTTGATTATGCAGGTACAAAGATTAATATCTGCATGAAGATGACTTTGAATTTAGTAGAGTGAGCAAATTAGGTGGAACTTGGTTTTAACAGAGAGCAGTTGTGCTAGTTTCTTTTGGTTAATTGCATATTTTCTAATGAATGAGTAAGGGTTGCTTTTCATTTGTTATCTTATTTGAATTCAGAGGCTGGAAGGTGCATATATTATGAAAAGCAGTATAAATGATGTACTTTGGCATTTATGCATAAGATCTAATATTGCCACCTTCATTGTCTTCTCAACTTCAAAAAACTGATGAAGACAAAAAAGAATTGGGATATGCTTTGAATTGAGCAGGCTAAGAAAATTTAATAAAAGTACGATTTGCCAAAAAATTTTAGTGTTGTCTCACAACTTATAAGTTCTCATTTCCATTCTGCAGTAGCCAATTTTGTACAGATATTAGATTTCAGTTAGAGAATGACTTCTCAAATACTCTTAAAGCTGAGGTAAGTTTATAATATTTTGCTCTTCATATTATGTTGCCAATTGTTGGTTTTTGAAATCATTGTCTCTGTATCTTGCTTTCTCATTTTTCTTTTTGTCTTCTCCCAGGTCACCGATGGTTTTGAAGTGGAGGCAATCAGACCACTGCCGTGGTATCCTGATAATCTTGCTTGGCATTCTAATTTTTCTCGAATGCAGCTAAGGAAGAACCAAACTCTTGAGAGGTAAATCCTTAATGAACTTTACTGTGTTATCTCATAAGTGTTGCAAGCATCTTTGTTTGTGCTTAACTAAAGTGGACATCTGTCGATGCTGAGACCTGCTTATATGCTGTCTCCTAATCTAGGCAACTTTTTAAGAAACACATGCCATATAGAAAGAAGAAAGAAAAGGTGAATATTGAGGTTGGGAGAGGAGAGGGGGGGGGGGTTGTTGTTGTTTGCATTACCTCAGCAACAGTGTTAACAGTAACAGGGGAAAATTCCTTTGTTAATGCAGTAAAGGAGCCTGAAAAGAGAGAGATGATAGAGGAAAATTATGCAGCAGATTTTTCTTATTGGTTGTCTATAATGCCTTTGTATTATGATACAAAACAATGTGCAAATATATGCCAACTTTGCTAATTTTATACTCCACCCCATAATTTTTGTCTACTTTCAGTTTTCACACATTAAGAAATTGTAGTTATTATGGTTAGTAAATAAAATTTTTCATGTGACATTCCTATTATACCTATTCTAAATATAGCATGAGTATTTAAATATTATTGAAGCTATGAACATCATGGTTAATAACATAGTATGGAAAACTTAAATTGCAATTTTCAAGATAAATTAAATAAGGTATAATAGATAATTTATAGATTAACTATAATGTAAGAAAGGAAAGTAGACAATATATTGGGAGAAATTAAAAAGGAAAGGTGGATGAAAACTATGGGATGGAGGGAGTAGTTTCTAGTCCTTTAAAATGCAAGTATAGTATCATTTATAGTGCTTCAAATTCAGATTTGTTTGAAAAAGAGAGATTTGTGATCTGTGAAATTTGACTGCTGCTTGTGGAATAAAACATGGTTAACAAAACTATATTATGGATTAATTGTATGTTCTCAAGTCTTGAATTACTTTTCTGAAAGTTGAGGGTCTTCTGTACTAGAAATATGCCCTTATAATAAGTTTGTAGTGGATAACTCATAATATCCTTGACAAAATGCATTTTGTTAAGTGCATTTCTTTATGAAGCATTTGATTTTGAGCTAAAAGTATTTAAGCGGATGTTAAATTTGTTTGGAAACAAAATTTTGATGGCAGGCTTTGCAGAGTTACTTGATGTAATTAGTAAAGATAGTTTTGACGTGTTGAACCATTCATAATTTTCTTGGATCTAGTGCCATTTTGAATCAGATTAATAAGTACAAAAGGTGACATGTTCAATTAGAAGGGAATGCGGAAGAATTTTGCAGATTTTGACTGGGCTTCATTGCATCATTGAATCATTTTGCGTCCTTGAACTTTATTTTACTTTTTTTAGTTTCTCAACTTATATTTTGCTTGGGTCCATTTATTTTAGTTCACATTGACTTTATGAGCCCAATGTGTACCAAAATTAATATTAATTTTTTATCATTTGTCAAATTGGACCCAATGTATGCTGTTGTAAATATTTAGGTATAAAAGTTGAGGGACTAAACAAGTAAACACTAAAGTTTAGGGCCCCAAAGATGCTTTTTTTTTGTTTTTATTATTATGTTATTTCCTTGCATTTTTTGACAATGATTTGCTTCTCTTCTCCGTGTTTGTCATCTGTGAAGTATTTCACATTAACTGATTATAAAAAATATAGTATTCCTTATAATGGTGTGGATGATATTCATCTCAAAAGCTAACTTTTGAGATTGAGTTAGACACAAGTTTTTGTTTTCTCTCTCTCTCTCTCTCTCTCTTTTTTTTTAACATAGTATTAGAGCCATTAGTCCTTTGTTGTTGGGCCACCCAAAGATGTTTAATCTTGCAAAATTTCATGCACTAGGTTGTCCACATGTGTTAGGCTCTGTGTATAGGGGGTGCATTAAGTATCCTACATCGTTTGGTTATAAAAATATAGTACTTATAATAGTTAGGACAATTTTCACTTTATGAGCTAGCTTTTTAAGTTAAGCCTAAGTCCATTTTGTTCAACATCATCACTATGTGCTTCTGAGCTTTTTCAGGAGCTATTTTTTGTTTCTTCCAATTTACCACTACGTAGTGATTTGTAATGCTACTCCAGCTGGCAGTAATTTTATAGTTTTCCTGATTTGTGCTAATCTTAGAACATTTGTGCAATATATACTAGCTGTCCCAATTGAATGAAATTTTTTGCTTCACTATTCTACATTTTATTTTCGTTTTGGAATGTCAATTAAATATTTTTGTTGAATGTGTCAGGTTTCATGAGTTCTTGAAGCTGGAAAATGAAATTGGAAATATTACTAGACAGGAGGCAGTCAGCATGGTGGGCATCACATAGTTTGGGGTTTCTTAATGATTTTTTTTTTTTTGTCTTTTTCCAGAGCACAAGGATCTTGATTTATAGTGCTTTCTTTACTACCTTATCAGTTGGATATTCAGTTTCCACAATTGTTTGCCTTTGGTGCAGGTACCTCCTCTGTTCCTGGATGTACATCATGATCATTTTGTACTTGACAGTAAGTAACGTGGTGCATAATTCTTCCACCTCTCCCTCCATCGCTCTCACTTTCTAATACAAGCATTGCCTTTTCTCTAGTGTGTGCTGCACCAGGTTCAAAAACATTTCAGTTGCTGGAGATAATATACCAATCAGCAAAACCAGGATCACTGCCTGATGGAATGGTTTGTTCTTCTTTTCATAGTCTTCTATTGTTCTCTACTGTAGTCTGGTGCGTGCTTGGTAGCTTTATTTGCTCTTCATTATTTTCTTTATATGCATGCTTCCAAAATTCATCTATTGCTGGTCATTCTTAAGGTAATGTTAAGTTTTAGAAAAATTGAAGTTACTTCAGCATCCTTCACTAATGTATATAATTTTAATTATTTATTTGGGTTTGTTGTATCTTTATCCCAAGTTTTATTGATGCATGGAAACCTCTAAAAACTTAATTTGAATAACTTCTCTGTAGTTCTCTAGGATGGACATTTCCTATTCCCATGCTTTTATGTAAAATTGATTCACTGTTGTCTTCTGTTTTCTTGTTTAGGTCATAGCAAATGACCTTGATGTGCAGAGATGTAATCTTCTCATTCATCAAACAAAAAGAATGTGCACTGCTAATTTGATTGTCACAAATAATGAAGCCCAGCAGTTCCCTGGCTGCCGTTTGAACAAAAATTCCTCTAGAGCTTCTGAAATTGAATTTGAGCCTCCAGTTGGTCAACTTCTTTTTGATCGCATATTATGTGATGTTCCCTGCAGTGGAGATGGCACCCTTCGGAAGGCTCCTGATCTATGGAGGAAATGGTTAGATATAATTTTTCAGAATAAACATACTCTTGACTACCATTTCTTCATTGCATTGGCTTTACAATTGCATATATTTCTGTTCCTTTTATGCAGGAATTCAGGCATGGGCAATGGGCTCCATATCTTACAGCTTCAGATAGCAATGCGAGGTAGCTTGATGCCATGATTAGAAAACTGTCTAGTGTCAATAACAACTCCATACCATTTTGAAGATCTATTTTTAAAAACTTGCTGGTTGGGCAATTCCTTACTGGTGTTTGTCAATTGCATATTTGGAAATTTTGAATTTTACTACTCTAGGTCTAAATCATTTTCAATGAGTTATACTGGTTAATGTAGGATATAATTGTATGGTTTTTTCTCGCATTAGGCTAAGGGCAAGATGGTTTGAAATTTTAGGGTTTGGACTGTCTGTGAATCTGTTTGTTTGAGGTTTTATATTGAATGGCAGGTTGAGTTAAGGAATTTGTTTACTGATCTGGTTGTTGGATGTGTTTGGTTCTAAATGAAATAGACAAAGCTAGCCAATCCAGTTGGTGTTTATCATGAATGGAATATGATTTGAGATTATACTAAAGCTATAATGAAATTTAATGGCTGTTTGAGAGCAGTAAAAAATGATTTTGAGGTCTTGTTCTGAGCATTTTTAAGAGACTGATAAATTTCCAAATAAGAGAACAGTGGAAAGAGCAGGTTGTACAGGACTTTGCATCTTGAAACAACTAAATGCTGAGAACTTGAAAATCACAGAACAGTTACTAAATGTTTAATCCATGGCTGCATCATGTCTGCTTTATCTAAACAGCTTTTGACCATAGTGCTTTTATCGAGAATCTATGAACTCCATGATTTAATATCTGCAAGCATTGGATTACTTTCTTGTGAGCTCATATGAACTGGTGTTGATCAATGCTGTGAAGGGTACTTCTTTTGTCTCCTAAACAGAAAATGAGACAGCAACTCAATGTGACATATGAGGATGGGTGGTTCAGAGTCATTTCGGGCTTTAACTTCATTGTTTTGGAAAACTTATTTTAACTAAAGTGTTCTTGAGCACTTGGATATTTAAGTTGACATAACTAGCGTTTCAAATGGAAGTCTATATTGGATTTAGAAGGCTATTGTTGATTGCTGCAGGCATATCATTGCTTAAAGTTGGTGGGAGAATGGTTTACTCAACCTGCTCAATGAATCCAGTTGAAAATGAAGCTGTTGTTGCTGAGGTAATTGATTAGTCCTTGAGAAATGATATCATATCCGGACTTGTGAGGGTTTTTGCTTCTTACTTACTTTTTGTACTAAATATTGTTTCTATTATATAACCATCCCCAAATTTCTTAGATTTTACGGAGATGTGGAGGATCTGTTGAACTAGTTGATGTCTCTGGTGAGCTTCCTCAACTTGTCCGCCGGCCGGGTCTTAGAAAATGGAAGGTTTGATCACATTTTTTTTCTTTAATCTTCTTTTTAACTCTTCCACTGAAGGGTTGTCGTGAGAATTCTTAGATATAATAATCTTAACATCACATATGGAAGTTCAATGCATGTATTTAATTTATTTGGAACTATTAGAGCCGGATCCAGTTTTCCGGAATATGAGTTGAAGCAATATCAAGAATATTTCTATTGGAACATCTTTTGAATCCCTTTGACATGCATTTTTGGAGAATTTGATATGTTATTTCATTGTCTAATACTAACATAATATGATGCCCTTGATTAATGAGATTGGTGACTTCAAAAATTAGAAATGTGGAGAAACGCTTTTGAAACCATAGGTTTAGGTTAAGTAGAGGTAAGATGGAAACTATGCATTGTGATTTTATCCTAAATAAGAGGGATAGAGGGGAAGTAAGATTCAATGGTTTAACAAGGATTTTCCTCTGGTTTCTATTAAGGTATCTTAGTCTGGAGGACCCTCACTTGTTACATATTTTGGCTTTTTATATATTTTGTTTTTTAATTTTTCACTCAACCTAAAGTTTTGTATTCCATATTGAGAAGGCAATGATCAATTAGTCAAATAAGACATGAATGAGTTCATCAATTTTAGGGTTGCTATGTATGTTTACTGTTCTGCTTAAATGGATGGCCATCATTTGCTGTAGAAAGGGAGCATATGGTGAAAATAGAAAAAAGCACTTGATGAATCAAGGACCCAGGTATGAAATTAGGGGTGAACTTACAAAGGCCAGAGGGATACAGGTGCTCATATTTTAAACTATTTTTGTGGTTTTCTTGATCTATTATTGATGCTTTCAACTTAAGTTTCTTGTATATTTGATGGGTATCTACATTTCTGTGGAGATTGATTAGGCTCGTTATTTAGAAAGTCTATGAGAGCTTGTGTACCATGGCCAAAATAATCGTGGGGGAAAACAATAGGAAACCGATAGTTTCACAGTATCTCTAGGGGTTAACTAGATTTGCTGGTATGAAGTTTAACACCTTTGGCATCTTGAAACTGCTAAAATTTTTACTGCATGCATGTGCTGAATGCTTTATGGCATAGACCCATTTAAGAGATGACATGTACATCTGCTAAAATAATAAAATTAATAACAATTAATTTCTCAATTTACCACATCATATTTAAAAAAATTTGATTGTAAACATTATTAAAATTTTGTTTTCATTACATTTGTTCCACATGATAGCCTACTCTAATAACTAGTTTGGTATTAAGGTTTAGTCTATTTGAATATACCATGTCTTCTCAATGGATAAGGGATGCATTTAGGTGGTCAGGAAATCTTTTGTGGGGTACCGTGACTTTAATGTAACCAAGAGAATCTAGTGTACTCTAAACCAGTAGCACTAATAACAGAGATTTTAAACTCAATCAGGATCACCTGTCCTTCAGTAGCACTTTTCTTTGGGATTCATACTTATTACCATTCCTTTTATTTTTTTATTTGTATATTTGTATGCACAGGTACGTGACAAGGGTCTTTGGTTATCTTCACACAGAGATGTCTCCAAGTACCGCAGATTTGGGATTCTTCCCAGTATGTTTCCTTCTGGACAAAGCTATGTCACCCCAGCAGATAGCAATCATGAGCGTGAAAATGGCAGTAATGTGCATTCAGAGGATGAACCAATGGAGGAACCTGTGACTTCAACAGACTACTTGAACGAGGAGGTCTCAGATCTCCCTCTAGAACGTTGCATGAGGATTGTGCCTCATGATCAGAACAGTGGGGCTTTCTTCATTGCTGTCCTCCACAAACTCTCTCCTTTACCTGGTAATTTTATTATTGAGACATCATATCATTATTTGGAAACTAAGCACTTAATTCATTCATCTTTAAGTTTAGGCATATGGGACATTATGAATACTGTCGTTGGTTCCCATGCCTCTCTAGACTCTTTAGTCTCTTCGGACATTTCCTATGTTTTGCTGGGATGGTCACCTCTGCCCAAATAGCTTCTGTTTCACTTGCCTTGAATTACTTAATTGGGACCCTGATTTAGATTATGCTTTGTCAGCTATGAGGAACTATTTCACTTTTTTTTTTTTTGGGCATCCCATGTTAGACATTGTTCTGTAGTATTTAGTGTATCTGTTATTTGCAGTCATTCCAGAGAAACCCAGTCGCCGAAGAAATCTGTCAACTAAAAGAAATGAGCAACCAGAAAAATTATCAGATCAGGTTACTGGAACTACTATTGATCTGGAGCTAAACACTGAAGATTCTATTTCAGAAAAAAATTCTGAAGAAGCTTTAGAGGCTGATTTAATTGAGGATGAACCCGACCAAGCCGCTTCAGATCCCGAAACTTGCAACAATTGTGACAAAAATTATTCAAAGAAAGCCCAAGGCACGGTTAGTGGTGAGACTGAGACTCAATCTGGGAAGGCTGTGGGGAAGAGGAAATTGCAAACTCAAGGCAGATGGAAAGGGGTTGACCCTGTTATATTCTTTAATGATGAAGCCATTATCAATAGCATAAAAGCATTCTATGGTATCAAAGAGTCATTTCCATTTAATGGTCACTTGATCTCGAGAAACATTGATAATAACCATGTGAAGAGAATCTACTATGTTTCAAAGTCAGTGAAGGATGTGCTTGAGCTGAATCTCCTTGTTGGCCAGCAACTTAAGATATCGTCAGTTGGCCTGAAGATGTTTGTAAGTAAAATTTTGTGCTACTAAAGTAAAACTTTGTTCTCTTTTGACAATTTTTATTTTGTCGAGTCTGCTTCTGATAGCCCATGGACATATGATATGAATTTCCCCATATATACTTGTTTGTCTTATCCCATAGATTGACAAATCCAATCTGTGGTGTGAGCAAAAGTTGCCATGCTGAACTTGCAAATGTAATCACCTATCAAAGCTTATTATTTCTAGGCCATCTTAAGAAAAGAGGCTGGCCAACCTGATTTGCCTTAAAACTGTTTATGAATGGAAAACTGATTTATTTACTTTTTTTGGGTTCCTTCCTTCTAAAGGAGCGACAAACATCAAGAGAAGGTACATCAGCGCCATGTTCATTTCGAATATCGTCTGAAGGATTGCCAGTGATTCTTCCTCACATCACCAAACAGATCCTTTGTGCCTCTCCTGTAGATTTCAAGCATCTTTTGCAGTATAAAGCTGTCAAATTCCCAGACTTTGTTGATACTGAATTTGGGGAGAAGGCATCAAAACTATTGATGGGTTGCTGTGTGATAGTTTTGCAAGGTGGGTATAATTGCAAAATATAACATGCTTGACTCAAAAACTAGCGAGTTTACCTTTTTATCTCCATCTGCAGATAGGAAAAGTTTGTCAGATCCTATTCAGGTGGATGCTTCCACAACAGCCATTGGCTGCTGGAAGGGTAGGTCCAGTTTAAGTGTGATGGTTACAGCAATTGACTGCCAAGAACTCTTAGAAAGACTTTCAGCACGCACAGATAACGCAAAAAGCTCGTCCATGCAAGAAGACATTATTGAGGCTAAAGAACTGCAGGATGAGGTGGAGGAATCCAAATCTGCTAACGAAGAAGAAACCACGGTGGCTGAAGTTATTCCGAATGTACACTAATATATTTGCATCAGGCTTTGGCCTAGGAAATTGTTTTCTTAACACAGTAGAGCATTTCTTGCCCTCTCATTTTTGGTGTAAAATTTTATAATTTTATTGGTCTTTTCTTTTGCTTAGGAATGACAGAACATTTTTGCTGTAGTAGGGAAGGTTGCAAAATTATTCAGCTGAATTACAGTGAATGAGAAACACAAATGTTATCCACTTGAATAAATTGAAGCAGGAAAAATGCTAGTTTGTGATATCAGTTGCGATAGCCCTAAGAGTGGTTTGGTTTAACCGAAAACGGAAGTGAACTAGTTTGATTAGTTCGGTTCGGTTTTTATATGTGAATTTGATCACAGATTTGGTTCGAATAATAATGGAAAACATGAAATTCTATAACAAAAAGAACGTAGAAAATTTTTTAAAATGACAGCACATTTTTTTTTCTAATAAAAATCTCTAAATTATTCATTGGGAATGTTGATTGTCAATTTGGTTGGATTAATATTAAAATCTGATTAGGTTTTGATTTATAATTTGTACAGTCTTAGTTTTCCATTATTTCAATTTCAATTTAGTTATAATTAAAAATCGTAGAGGCTCCAATGGCTAAAATGCAAAACTTGGAATGAAATTGGTGAAAAAATATTAGAGAGAATTAAGTGGATTAATTTCACCCATGATAATGTAACTTTTATTAAAGTAATACTCTGATAACAATTAAAATGACTTTTTTTCTTGAAATATTTTTTTCAATTCAATTTTTTTATTAAAATTTTTATTTTATTACTTTTTAATTAGAAGTGGAATAGTACAATAATGAAATTAACCCTCCTTTTGCGCATATACATACATGGCATGGCGTAGACATCCAAATTTTTTAAGATACCGTCAAAAGAGTCTTCCAAGATAGAATTGTAGTGGGAAGTCTGTTAACAGGGAAAGTAGCATGCAAAACAGCCTCACTCCAGAAAGTATCAAGAGGCATTAACTGGCATAACAAAGATCTGAGAATCGGTAGAAGATGTTTCAGAGCTTTCTTTCCACCACTTCATTTTGTTATGGAGTGTAAATACAGCTTCTCTAGTGAATAATGCTAAAGTTAGCAATAAGATCTTGAAAAGAATGGCTAGCTTTACTACTAGCTAATATTCACTACTGTCAAAGTTTGACTTTTGTGTTGCATAAGAAAAATCCAGGTATATTTGCTGAAATCATCAACAAGAGTTAAAAAGTGATGGGCTCCACTGTGAGAATGCACCTTATATGTTGATATGGACTAATTCAAATACTACCTTAAAAGATACAATATCAGTTCACTAGGATGTCCCAATCTTGAATGTCACAGAGAAATCCACAATTTTAGTTATGGTATTCACAGTATTACAAGAAGGAAAGACATTCTGAAAATTACAAGTATTCTTGTCAGACTGGTGTGTACAAGAAGAAACCCTAGCTGATATATTCTGAAAGGAACATGTATACTGATCAATAAGAACAAAAGAGAATGAATTTTTGTCTAGAAGGTAAAGATTGCTTGAAACTCTACCAACAACAAGGACCCTCTTCCTCTTTCAGGCAGGCAAAAGACAAATGTCAGCAAAGAGTGAGAAGAAAACTAGGTTTTGGTAAGTTTGTTGACAGAAAGAAGATTATGGTTAAAAGAGGTTAAGTGTTAGGTGATCATGAAATTGAAGATACACTATCCGAGTTACTTTCTTAACAGTTCCATCTATCTAAAATTCGATTTGAAGTGGTCAATGACAATGTGAACAATTTCTTCAATAGTCATGGATTTTCACAAATATGATTTGAAGCACCTGTATCCATTATCCAATTATCGAGTCTCATGGATATATTTGTTGAGTTAATTGCCATACCTGCAAAGTCTTCTACATGAGCAAATTTCATAAGGCTGTCAATGGCCACTTGCTTCCCTTTGATCTGTTTATTAGCTATTTCTTGTCTGATAAATTCAGTTATCCATTATTGTTGTCTGCCTTCAAGATCAACTAGTGTATCAGTCATATTAGCTTGCACTTTGCGTGAGTTTGCACTAATCCAGATATCCATTGAGCTTAAATTAGGTCTCTATCACATAACTTACTTTTCTTGCAGTAATCACAATACCTATTTTCTTTCTTTCCCTCAGCCTTCTTGTTTGTCCCAATCTGTTTATCATAGCCGTTTGCCATCATCACAACACCACTCTCCGGAGTCTCTCTAAAATTTTTATGAACTTTGCCTATGTGTCTCAATGGATTGTATCATGGAATAAGCCTTGTTAATAAATGGAATGGGTTCTAGCAACAGTATCTTGTTCTTTACTGCCTCGTGATTCATTTAGTTCCATTAAGAACAGTGTCTGTTTATTTGGGACATCCATATCCCCTGACTTTTATTCATACCCAAACTGCAATTTCCACATTCACAATAGGGCAAGGGTCTTATTCTATTCAAATCATCACATGATTTTGAAATATAGCAATAAGATGTCAAACATGTTTCCTTCATTAAATTAATCTTCTCTGGACTTGATACACACTAGGACCATTACAAACTCTACATCTCTCTTCAAGTTGCAGGAAATTTTCAACTAATTCTTTCAAAAGCGATCTTAAAATCTAAAGATCTAACCATGTTATTTGTTTTCCCCATCTTAGAAACTCATGCCTTTATTCATCAAGTTTCTTTACAGTTCCAACCATAAAACCTAATTTATCCTTGCCTTTGAAAGATATATGAATGGCAGTGTTCCAAGTCAATTGTTATTTGAGTGTCACCAAAGAAAAGCCATGATTATATTAGAGTTTTGGCTAAGCTACAAGATCATTTTCAACAACTACATTATTTCTTATAGCAGATTCAACGTTTTGCGGAGATCGATCATCAATTGGTGTATTCATTATTGTCGGTGAAACCAGACTTCGAAATCACAAGAACCCAATAAAAAACAAGATTGAGAAGAAGACCCAGAAGGAAATATACCATATTTTTTTATAGTAAAAAAAACCTTTTTTTATTGTATTCCAAAATAAAGTAATAGCAACTTAATTGTAGATTATATACTATTTGCCAGATTTACTGTAACCTAGTCCTAAATACATTATTGACTAATCTAGTCCCAACTGCTAAACAAATTGCATTCACCCAAATGATAAATAAATCTACTCTATGAGCGGCTTCCAGAATTTAAAATGTTTAATCATTAAGATTGAAAAGCAAGAAAAAATAGATAAAAATAGCTGTTGAACTAAAACCAAGTTTTCTTAGAAAAAGTTAAAATAAAATATGATTTCAGTTCATCTGATGTGCTAATGTGCCCTCAAAACTTTCAACAAGATTAAAAAAATAAAAATAATAATAAAATAAAATAAAAAATAAAGGCCCTATTACTCTGCCTCGGCATTTTCCTGAACTTGGTCAATATCGCCCTGATAAACTCGTACTTCAGAACAAGATTTAGATAATAAGCAACTCAGCTCTATTTTAGTAACATGCAATTAAACAGCTGCTCATGCAAGCTAAACTAAAACCAATGAAAAATTTACAACAGAACACATCAAACCTTTCAAAAATTGCTATACGGCGGCATTGAATAGAAATCCACACTTTTTTGAACTCCCTGTCTGATCAAATTACAATGAGCTACAACACTTGCTTTTTGCTGGAATTTCTTGTGCTGGGCCCGGAATGACGATTTTCTTGCCTGCCAGGGCTGCAGGGTTGCCATTACTTTGGTTCTCCGCCGCAGCCAAAGTCTTCTTGTTCACAATGTTAAAGATCTCCGTCAACACAGTCAAGAAGGCGGTCTCAACGTTGGTAGCTTCCAATGCAGAAGTCTCCAAGAAGAATAGTCCTTCCTTCTGAGCAAATTCCTTAGCATCTTCAGTGGGGACTGCCCGCTGGTTTTCAAGATCGCATTTGTTCCCAATCAGTATGATAACTATGTTCTTGTCAGCATGGCCACGCAACTCTTCTAGCCAGCGGGGTATGTGATCAAAGGTCTGCCTTTTGGTTATGTCATATACTAACATTGCTCCAACAGCACCTCTATAGTATGCACTTGTCACTGCTCTATAGCTGCTCATTAAACAACACGATCATAGTAAGTCTAAAAGTTGCCATGGACATAGCATGAGCATTTAATATCCATTATATTCAATATAAACAAATAAAAATAAAAACATAAGGTAAATTAACCAGCAATAGCAAATTTCGAAGGAAAAAATTTTATTCTTATTATGCAAAAACAAAAAGGAACGATTGAAACAGTTGCCTGCCTTTCCCCTCTTTTTCCGTTAATCAGCAAGATAATTTAATTCCTCATGGGTCCCAGCAGAGTATGATTAAAATGCTGAATCAGTCACTAATACAGCTAATAATGTCCATTGTCCAGCTTTAATATTGATAGCGATGTCAATAAAAGATATTTCATAATATTAAAAACCGTGCAATATCCCAAAAGATATTTTGCACTAAAAGCTATAGCTCCTCTAACAATAAGGGCCTGAAATACTAAAATAAAATAGTTTAAGATGGGACATAATTGGGTGCTAAGGAATAGTGCATGGTGCCAGACTAAATCCAGATTAAAGATTGGTCAAATGCTTTGAAACTATCAGTCTAAGACAGTGGTAGCAAAAGTACTGAAGCGAAGGAAATGAATTGGAAGCAAATAAAAACAGCCTGCATTCTCTAAGGAAAACCATTGTATATGTAATGGACTTTCTACAAGGACAAACATATTAAATGCTGCTGGATCCACTCCATGGATACAAGCAAGATAAACATTTCTTTTCTCGAACTTGACCAAAGGAAATCCATTGTAATTATGATGTGATATCAATATAATGCACCGTTATGCCCCTTGGGTCGCTCAAACAAAAGAAAAATGAAAAAAAGAAACTGAAAGTTAAAGAAAAAAAAAAAAAGCTAAAGAGAGCAGAAAGTCTAATACAGAATGTTACCTCCAATTAATATTAATAATACTGTGTCAAAATGGTTTCCAACTTGGATCTACGGCATCATGTGCTTTCAATCAAATCCCACATGTCACCACATATGGATATTGCTAAAAAAAGAAAAAAGAAAAAGATACACACACAAAGAGAATGAACTAAAACAGGTCTAATGGCAATTAGATTTATACCTTTCAAACTGCATTTGATTCGTAAAATTTGGTAATCTCCAAATAAAAAACATTAACCTCTCCTATTATAACAAATCGCTAAAATTCTAAACTTAAAAACTAATTCAACAGTTCCAAAAAAAAAAGCTTCGAATTGTTGACGCGTATAATTAATAGATCAATATATACACTTAACTCCAGCCAAACTACAAAAAATCATATTAGCAAACCAGCAGAAAGCAAAAACAAACATTATAAAGAGAAAGAAAACAGTAGAATAGTACCGTTCTTGCCCAGCAGTATCCCAGATCTGAGCCTTGACACTCTTATGCTGGATAACTAAGGTCCTTGTCTGGAACTCCACCCCAATTGTAGCCTTAGAGTCTAAACTGAACTCATCCCTCGCAAATCGAGCTAGTATCTGCGATTTCCCCACCGCCGAATCTCCGATCAGCACCACCTTGAATACATAGTCTATCTTCTGGCTGGGATCTCCGTATCCTCCGCCGCTCGCCATTAACAAACTATACTCTACAGCTAAATTTCTGTCTCTCTTTTTGTTCGATAGAAAGGAGATCAAGAACAGAGTTGAAGTAGATCTCTTTCAGTCTTTTAATAGTCTTCTCTCTGCCTTTGTGTGTAATTGAAGCCAGAGCGTTAATTTAAGAAATTATGTGTGGGGGTAGCAATCGGGTGGGGCAGGGTTTATTTTGGTAAAAGTGAACAAGTTGTGCAGTCATTGCCACGTCAATAGATTTTTCAATTCCATGATGTGGCATGTTGTGATTGGAAATAATGGAGGTGCAGGAATGTATTTGAGTAAGATAATAATATAATAATGATGAATATGAAAATCAGAAAATGGAGATGTGGCGGGGTTAACGGTGGAGAGGATGCAACGCGCGGATGTCTCGGGTGAGCTGTCTGATTGTTGCTTATTTTATTTTTATTTTTAATTATTAAATTAACGAAACAATACAATGGATGGTTCAATTAAAGAAACATAGGTGATGACTAATTGATCCAAGGAATTCATTTTCTTTTTAACTAAAGAGAGATTTACATTGAACAATAACATTTACAGTAAGAGTTGTTAACGAGAGAGCTGGAGAATTAGCATCCCACATAGTTAAACTATACAAAAAATATGTAGCTCTAGCTAAAAAATAGCCACTAAATTTGCTGATCCACAAACGTATTCAATTTGATCTAATTCAAAGTCATCTCATTTTCGCAAATATTTGATTCAAGTTAACTCTAATGAAAGTCATGGTCTTGATTCAAGTTAAAGCCTCATGAATTGCCATTGCCTCCACACAAGAAGCGTAAATCCTAAAAAATAAACACAAACCGCATGCTTAAATGGACCTTCAGGATCTCAAATATCGAAAGCAATATGTACTTAAAGAGGCAAGAGCAGAAATCACAACAACATCACAATTAATGTTTATCCAACCCTCCTGCAGTGTATTCCAACTTGCGAAAAAGTTGGGAGAATTATAAGAAACAGAGACAGTGAGGGGCTAAGCTTGTTTCCGTTGCTGAAAAACCGAGGAGACTACATGTTTAACAATGCCTACTAAACCAGATTTTTGGTTCCAAACAGTATTGTCACAGTTCGTCCAAATTGCCTAAAGAATCATAGCCATATTCTCACAATGAACTACGGCAAATTGATTTAAGATAACAAAAGACCAATCTTTAAAAACTGCATGTTTGATATAAATTTATACTAGATGCAAAATCAGAAAGACAACTTTTTGCACAATCACAACCAATAAGAGAGTGGAACACAATTTTCGTATCAGATTTGCACAAAATACAAACAATACCAGCATCAAAACGGCAAATAGAAAGATTTACCAAAACTAGAAAACATTTAAGATGGCTCGCCATAAAAAGTTACACACTTTCAAAGGAATAAAAACAACAAAATTTCTTTTAGATAAAAAATAAAAAAGATAGATCGAAATTTGATATTTCTGTTAATTTTCAGTAGGTTAATTAATTTAACAAAATAGACTTAAGACTTTGTTATTCCATTACATTTTTTTTCTTTTTTTTATCTACCTTAAAATGTTTTTTTTTCCTTTTTTATACGTTTAATGATAAAAAAAACATCATTATTCAATTAAAAGTGAAATTTTAATTCAATTTTTTTTAATAACATTTAAATTATAAGTAAATATTGTACTTTTTTTCAATAGAGGAGACGGAGGTGGAAATTAAAAAGCGAAAGCTTTCAATATATTAAAATCATTATCTATTACTAAAATGTTTTATTGGTGACTTGTGCTTTTTTAATTAACGGGCAAAACATTATGCCTTTCGTATTAATTGGCGAGATACAAGAGGATTAATGTTATTTAAATTCAAATTAGTAGGAGTAGCAGATTTCACTTGTAAGAAAATTCAATTATATAACGTCAACATCTAATTAAACAATGACTTCATGTGCAAGATTAATCAATGTAATTATAGTTGCAGGACAATGTTTTAGAAGTAAATATTAAGTTTCATAATCGACTAAGGAACAAATAAAATTTTTTAAATTTTTATGAAATTTATTTACAATTTCACAATTTTGCGTGGAAATGTAAAAAAAAAAAAAAAAAAGTCCAATTTCATAAATTAAATATAACTATTTCAAGTCCCACTAAAAAAGATTTTTGACCACCAACATCCATCCATCTCCTCCTGTTTCTCTCTCTTTCCCCCTCATCTTTCTTTCTCTTGCTTTCTTCTTCTTCTTTTTTTTTTTCCCTCCCCATACCTCGCTTTTTCTCTTCTTCATCATTTTCTTCTTATAAAAATATTAACAAAAGTGAACTTTTTTAGCCTTTTGAATTTACTTCAAGTTTATCTTGATGATGTATTTGAAATTTATAAAGTTTTGTTGAAATATTTATTTAATGTAGACTATTATTTTATTTGTTTTTATAATATTGAAAGGTTAAGGAGTGAGCACATTTTAAGAAATGCATTTTAAGATTCCTTATTAATTTTGGATCCGTTCCAGACAAAAGGAAACGACTTCGTATAACTATTAAATAGTCTGGATCTTTGGCGTGCGAAACATAAAAATTCATTTGAAATTGAATTTTACATATAATTTATTTGTGAATAAATTGTTTTAAATTTCAGTTTACCAAACAAGCTATAAGGTTTCATAAGGAATTATAGCCTCGTTTAACTAGATCTTTTAAGTTTGAGTCCTAAATAGAAAGTATTTTTAAATTAAATATTTGAAATGATGTATTTTGTGGATTCAGACATGAATTCAAATTAGTTCATTAAATTTTGGTTATTGAATAGTTACATAAAAAAATTATCTTTTTCAATAATAATAATAATAATAAGATATATTAAGAGTAAAGACTAACCTAGAACAAATCTCAAATTCGAATTTTGTCGGATAAAGTAAGAGGTTAATTTCACTTGTGATTATATAATTACATCTCATATAATACTATGGTCACAATTGTTCTATAAGTCCCAATGAAAAACAGTGCATCAATAAAGTCATATTGGCTCCTTCATAAAAAAAAAAAAAAAAAGTCATATTGGCAAGCGATTGAAATTTCAGTCGTGGGCTGTGTGTGTGAAATAATCTCAACTAGCATGTTATTTTTTCAAGGGATGATAGAGTGGGAGAGATTTTGGTGGCTCTGATTTAATCAGATTTTTGATGTTCGTCAATAGCTATAAGAAAGAATACAGAAGAGAGAGATCGTGGGTAGAGTAAAGTTTTTAGATAGAAAAAAGATATATTTTTTTTCAATTTGTAATATGTATGTTGAATTGGTTTATTTTAAAAAAAATATATGTTGATTGAGATTATATCATACACATAAGCAGTAAAAAATTTCAATTTACTATGTTGTTTGAGATTTAACTTGATTGATACAAAATGAAAGTTATGATATCGTATTGGAAGAAATAAAAAATTTGTGACCGTAACAGTATATAGGGTATAGTTATGCTAACCCGCAAAGCAAGTGCATTTTCCTGTGGCTCAGTGCACTGACAACTTGATGTGTCTAATTAGTTAATGTTACATTTTTGGTTCATCTTGCTTGCTATTGCTACTCATTACATTAATGGGTAAAGTTTGCTTGCTTATGCAGTGAGGTTTTAATAGGACTTTTTTTTTTTTTAAACTCCTCATAAATAGGTCAACTTGTCTGTTTGAAGGAAAAAAAAAAAAACTTGTTTGAGATCTAGCAAAATTTATCATCAGTGTATAATTTAACAATTAATAGATGCAAAATACATATCAAAGAGAACTAATGGTTTTTTCTTAAAAATATTATTTTTATAATTTTCTTGTATTTTTTGATTAAATTATTCGTTTATTTCAATTGATTCACTTTAATTTATATTTTTATCCACCTTTCACCCCCGCGATTGTGAAAAATCCTACATCGGTATTGTATTTTTTTTTTTAATTTTATATCCTAACTTTCAGGAATCCTATCTCATCTTTCTATAAAAGCCTGGAAAAATGCATTCTCAATCTTCGAGCTTTTACAATTTTCTTTTATTGAAAATAGACTATAAATTTTGTGGATAAATATAATTAAATGAAAATTTAAGAATTCAATAATAAAAAATATATATATATAAATTTAGGAATTCTGTAATAAGTTTTGTCTAAAAGTTTTTCAGAAATATATCCTACAGAATTTTTGATTTTGTTCCTTCATCACTCAAAATATTCAAGGTAAACACACAAAAATTAGATCCAATATTGGTAATAATTGAAGCCCATAGGCAACAAAAATTTATTTGCCAAAAAATAAAATATATCAAGCCAAGGTGGTGGATATTTTTCTTTTATTATTATTATTATTTTCAATCCACCACATAATAAAAGTAAAGCTCGATTAAGTGAACGTAAAGATTGAAACTTTATAATTGAAAGTAAGAAAGAAACTCAACACATATATGATGGCTAAAATACAAAACTGATATTCCTCACTTCAAATATGAGTCTAATAATTGCCAACAGTTTTCTGATTATCCACTTCATTAAAGAGCAACAATATAAAATTTGCTCGTTACTTTTCTGGACAAAAGTGCAAAAATGCTTTATCACATTATTTTTAAAAATATTTCAATATTTTTATTATTTATTTTAAAATAAAAATAATTTTAACTTGATAGAAATTAATATAAAAATATTTTTTTAAGTAATTTCCATCAATTTTAAATTAATACCATTATGGTGGTATTAACGTGATACCAAAATAATATTGACACTTAGACAAAACATGTAATTGGAAAAAATTTTAAAAATTGACGTGTTTTATCTCGATTAACGCTACATCAATGTCATGTCAGAACGATTAATTCACAATTAATGAAAGTTATTTACAATAATATTTTTATACTAATTTATTTTATGTTAGAGGCATTTTTCACCAAAAAAAAAATATAAAGCATTTTAGTACCTAAAAAATATAATGGATATTTTTATACATTTTCCATTACTTTTCCTATAGATGCAATTACGACATTAATAAAAGTCATAACCACCTGCATTATCATTATGCATTCCTCCCTTCCAATTAATCGTTTCTAATTCTAACAAACCAATAATAATTGTGTTCCTCAATTGGCAAAAAGCTTAATATCTAACTAAAATATGATATCTGTTTCTTTCCTTTTAATAGTATTACTTCAATGGATTTTTCTTCATTTTATCAAAAAGTACTTTAATTAAAAAAATTATAATACCTTCTTTTATAATTAATTAATGAAAATAGAAAAAAATATATAAAAAAGAAAAAAGTTAATATCTTCAATATTGTAGTATTGATAACAATAAAATGGAAAAATTAAAATAAATGTAATAAATGTTGTTCTAATTTATTCAATAATCATATCAGCCGAGTATCAGTGGCTATAGATAAAAAAAAAAAAGAAGTTTTACAAAACTCTCCGAAAAAAAGATGTTAAACTTAAATATACTCTCATTTTTTTCTCTTCAAAAACACTTTTTTTTTTAATTTTTATTTTTAAAAATACCATTTTTTTTGTTACACTTTTTTTTAATTTAACTTAAACTCCCTCTCTGTTTTTTCTCCTCGTATTTCCTTTCCTCCTTTAAGCATTTACATTTTTCTCAAAAGTTTGCCCTCTTAAATGATTAAAAAGAAAGAAACTAAAGAAGCAGCTGCACTGTCACGGGACTCTACTATTGTAAGTTTCTTTCTCTCTTTCTGGATCTCTTCTCCTTCTCTGCGTCCTTTTCTTTTCTTTTTTTTTTTTTTGTCAATGCAATATTCACAATTTGATCTAACCATAGTACATAACTATTTTTTTTTTCTTTGAGAGGTCTCTCAGTTTGAAATTCTCTTGCCACTGAATTTTGAAGGAGAAAGAATTAGTGAAACATAGAGGTGGAGATCAGTTTCTGACAGACATGTTTGGTAAATATTAGCAGAAAAAAGCTGAGACAATTAAAAGCGGGAGACAAAATGAGAGAGACCGATAGAGTTCAGCAGAAGTGGCAAAGGTATTTGCACTATGGATCCAGAATTTATTACCATTTCACAAAGACCATGTGGCCTTTTACCAAGTTTCCTGCCAGATTCTCAGCTCTCTTCTTCCTCATCCTCTTCCTCACCGGCGCGTTCCTCTCTACGCGTCTTCTCCACTCCGCCGTAAGGGAACTCACTATTATTGTCAACTCCTTTTTCCGCCACTTTCACATGTCCGATTCTTTTACTCTAGAAAATGCAAGTGGCGCAATCGTGTAATTATAGCATAGCTTTTAAGAACGACGTGATTCGAGCTTCGCACTGATTCTGCTCATAAAATACTATGGTCCGCGGCATCGTTTTAAATTCTTTTTCTGTTATTTTTTTAAAAAATTAATATCTTGTGGGACTCATGCCTTGACTTCCTCACAGCATACATGTGCATGGGTCCCACATATGACGCGCGTTTGAGGGACAATTTGATAAATAGTATTTTTTGGGAAACTATTTGAATTTTTGGGGTCTTTTTCAAATTATTTAACAAAGTGGTGTATTTTTTTCATTTTCGCTGGAAATTCCAGCGGAAATGAACTGTAATTTCCAGCGGAAATGACAGTGTGGGTCCCTCTCTCTCTCTCTCTCTCTCTCTCGTATGCCTCTCTCACTCTCCCTTTCTTATTCCACTCTCTCACTCTCTCTCTTTTATCTTACATTTTTTTATACACCAATTTAAATTTTAATACTATATTATTAATTATAATTTTTATTATTTTAATAACATTTAATTATTTATTTTATGTTTAAAATGAATATAATATAATAATTATAAAAAATAATTTTTTAACCATAATAGTTAATATTTTTTCAATTTAAATAAAAAATAATCAACTAAAATTGTGAAACAGAAAAGCATATTAAAAATTATTTATACTCTAAAAAAATTAATTAGAGAGTCTGACAGTATACGTAAAAATTAATCAATCTCATAAATTTAAAAAATCAAACCGAATATTGAAAAATTATAAATAAAAAAAACAACAACAACAATAATAATAATAATAATAAATGATATTATTTCAAATAATATTTAAAATCCCTCTTTTTTTTGCATATTTTTTCTTCATATAATTTTTATTATTATTTATCTTTTCAATTTATAAATATCTTGATTTTTCTTTAAAAAAAATTGAACTAAGGGACCTAAATGTACAAAATATTTAAAATATGTTTTAAAAAATTGTAATATTCCATAAATGTATAAATTATTCATATAAAAGGTCAATACATGTACACATGTAGCGAATTTTACTTTATTAATCTTTATTTATTTTAACATATATAATTCTTATAAAATTTTAATTTATTTCTCTTTACTTATTTATCATAACATATATAAAACATTATTTTTGTTAATAACATTAAAATATAAAGGTATTATAGTTTAAATTTTTGTTCACTTTGTACTTTTATATACCGTGCCTATCTAGTTAAAGAGTTTTTTTTTTTCTCAGAAGGGAAGAAATCAAATAAGTGACAATCTTGTAAAATATGTTTATTGATTAAGTTAACCTTGCTTAGGGTTTTCATATTATGATTTGGTTTGGTATAAAAAATGCTGAATATTACAGCATGTACAAAGTCAGACCACCAACAAAATAAAATATAACAATTTCATCAATTCAGAGGGCCTGACATAAATAAGCTTTCTTACTCCAACCCACTAAAACATCAGATCAACTCAACCTAAAAAGCCACTGCATGTCCTTTTCTTTTTTGCTCAGCTTCGTATTAGGCTATATATAATCTACTTTGATTCAGAATGCCGAACTTACTATCCATAGTTGATATGGATGGTTCAATTAATAATAATAAAAATTATATGAAGAAAAAATATGCAAAAAAAAGAGAGATTTTAAATATTATTTGAAATAATACCATTTATTATTATTATTATTGTTGTTGTTTTTTTATTTATAATTTTTCAATATTCGGTTTGATTTTTTAAATTTATGAGATTGATTAATTTTTACGGATACTGTCAGACTCTCTAATTAATTTTTTTAGAGTATAAATAATTTTTAATATGCTTTTCCGTTTCATAATTTTAGTTGATTATTTTTTATTTAAATTGAAAAAATATTAACTATTATGGTTAAAAAATTATTTTTTATAATTATTATATTATATTCATTTTAAACATAAAATAAATAATTAAATGTTATTAAAATAATAAAAATTATAATTAATAATATAGTATTAAAATTTAAATTGGTGTATAAAAAATGTAAGATAAAAGAGGAAGAGTGAGAGAGTGGGATAAGAAAGGGAGAGTGAGAGAGGGAGGAGAGGGGCATACGAGAGAGAGAGAGAGAGAGAGGGTGCGTGGGACCCACACTGTCATTTTTGCTGGAATTTCCAGCGGAAATGAAAAAATGAGAGAGAGAGAGGGTGGGTGGGACCCACACTGTCATTTCCGCTGGAATTTCCAGCGGAAATGAAAAAAATACACCACTTTGCTAAATAGTTTGAAAAAGACCCCAAAAACCCAAATAGTTTCCCAAAAAACACCATTTATCAAATTGTCCCCGCGTTTGATTTTTAAAAATACCACTATTTGTCATGATGAATCAAAATGGCCATACACATACACTATCTTTGAAGCTAGGATGATCGCGGCGAAACGGAAGCAGGGAGTGCCTTTTTATCTATTGTCTCGTGTAAGGGCGGGACGAAAATAGATACTATTATGGAAAAAAAAATTTTCCATCTCTATATTAAAAATATTTTTTATTTTTAAAAAAAAATAATTATAACTAAAATATAATATTTAATAATTAATTATAATTGAAATATAATATTTAATAATTAAAAATATAAATTTAATTATAAATTAAATTAATATAAATTTTAATAATTGATAAAATTAAAATTAAATATAATTTAAAACTAAATTATATAAATATAATTAAATTTAATAATTAAATTTCAAAGATGAAAAAATTTCGGAGCGAGGACCACAATCTCCGTCTCCGTCCCGAATTCTAAGTTGAAAAATACTTTTTCTCCGTTCCTATCTCCACAGAAGAATTTTTCGCCTCATTCGAGCCGGTTTCCCATCAGGAACGGAGATTTCTCATCCCGTGATCATCCATCTTTAAAGCTAAGGCTATGTTAACTTTCAAAAGCAAAAGCCGCCTCACTTGCCGTGCCATTAACGATTTAAACACGCTAATAATCCTTGCCTTGCTTTTTTTATACTTGAAGATAATAGATAAAGTTGAGCAGCAAAGATTGTACTCCTTCTATGAGTGGCTTTTTATTGCACCTAGTAAAGAACTCAAGCCAATTATTGGATCTAATCGTATCCTCACCAAACAATATACTAACAACCCCTCCTACTTTTAATGATAATTAGATATTATTTTTTTTAATAAAAAATTAATTTTACATGATAAAATAATATTTTTTCATTATCTTTTATGTATCAATTTTAAACAAAATTTAAATTATATTTATTAATTAATAGTTAAAAAAGTCTATTATTAATATTTAATTTAGTATTTTCAAATGTATAACATAGTTTCAATTTTATTAAACTGGTATATCAGGTATATCATCTGGTATACCTTCAATTCTGGATTTAGGTATACCGGTGGTATACCTGGTATACCAACGGTATACCTGGTATACCACCATACCCAGTATACCGATAGTATACCTTCAATTCTGGATTTAGGTATACCGGTGATATACCTGGTATACCAACGATATATTAGTGGTATACCAAAAATTAGAATATCATTTTCAATTCTGAATTTTGGTATACCACCAGTATACCTAATATACCATTGGTATACCAAAATTCAGAATACAAAAATCTGATATAAAAAAGAGAGCATAAAATGCATTCTAGAATGTGGTATACCAGTTGTATATCAGCCGGTATACCAAAAATCAGAATGCAAACATGTTCTGTTTTTTGGTATACCAGCCAGTATACCTGGTATACTAAATTCCAGAATGAAAATTATCTTCTGTAATTTGGTATATTAGTTGGTATACCGAGTATACCGTTCGATATACTTGGTATACCAGCCGATATACCTGGTATACCAAAAAATAGAAGAGTTTCAATTTTGAATTTTGGTATACTGTCGGGTAGACTAAAATTTAGAATTGAAATTGTCTTCTAGATTTTGGTATACCAACAGGTATACCAAAAAATAAAAGATGTTTACACTCTGAAATTTGGTATACCGACTGATATACCGCCTAGTATACCCAAAAAAGAACATATTTTTACTAAGTAATATGTTATACCGACTGGTATACCAAAAAATAAATGATGTTTATATTCTAAAAATTTGGTATATCGTCCGGTATACCTGTATACTTCTTGGTATACCAAAAAATAGAATATATTTTCACTATGTAATATGGTATACCAGCTGATATACTTGGTATACTAAAAAACATAAGATGTTTACATTCTGAAATTTGATATACCATTTGTATGCTGCCTGATATACCAAAAAACAGAATATATTTGCACTATGTAATATGATATACTGACTAGTATACCTGGTATACCGTCTGATACACAAAAAAATAAAACATGATTTTCTTTCTCAAAATTGAATTTTATTATATTTTTTTGTATTTAAGTTATAACAATATAATATATGCAGATCCAATAATTGAAATGCAAGTATCAACAACAAATTTTTCATCATTGCATGACAAATTTATCCTCAAAAATAATAATTTTATTTATTTACAGACATAAATTAATATTGCTCTATATGAAAATTTCAACTTGGATTTTAGTATGTTTTTTTTTTCATTTTGAAACTCCAACACTAACATAAAATGTAGATCCAATAACTAAAATTCAAATATTAATAACAAATTGAAGAAGACTCTAATCATTATAAAATGTTAATGTAACTTTTGTATAAGGTGAATTGATTTTTCTTTACCGAGTCTTTTTTTTCCCTCAAATAGACTCGTGAATCAAAATCATTGAGTTATAAATAAATTGCTATAAATGATGTGTCTATATCTTCTCTCTCCTAAAATTTAAAGGAACAATCATTAACATTAACAAAATACAAAACATGAACTTTCGACCAACTTTTATTTGGTTTTATACTAAAAACTTTCAATTTTCATCATTAGCAATGTTATTAAAATCGGACCGAATAAAGAAACGGCAAGGCTGGAGGTTCATGGTTCGACTAGTTCATCCAAATTTTTTTTTATTTTTAAAATATTATAATTTTTTAAATACTATTATATAAAAATTAAAAAAATATTCATCAAATATTAAATATATATCACAAATATTCTAAAAATAAGTTCAAAATATAATTTTAATTTTATTATTACAAGTGATTAATTATGAATTTTTGAATATCATATGTTAAAAACATAAAAATACAATTATATCATGAAAATAATTTCATGTTTAGATGGAGTACTAATGAATTAAACACAAAAAAATATTAACCTTGTATATATGAGTATAATTATATTTAATTACAATAAATTCAAATAGATAATAAGTATATTAAATTATTAAGTGACATTTTTAAAATTTAAAATTTTAATTTTTTAAATAAATAAATAAAATTTAATATATATATATATTTTAAATTTTCATTATTTATTTATTTGAAAAAAATTAGTATTTTAAATTCTAAAGATATTACTTAATAATTTAATATACTATTACAATAATCCAAATAGATAATAAGTATATTAAATTATTAAGTGACATATTTAAAATTTAAAATAATAATTTTTTCAAATAAATAAATAATGAAAATTATATATATATAGGTGGGTGGGTGGGTGGGTGGGTGAAAATATACAAAAAAAATGATTTTTTACACTTTTTGACAAAAAAATTCGGTTTTATCCGGTTTTCGGTTCAATCTAGTTTTTTGCCAATATGGTTTTCAATAGTTGAACTAACTGGCTGGTCTGTCGATTCGCAATTAAACCGGTTCAATCGGCCAGTCAGACTCGATTTTAATAACTATGATCATTAGATATATTTGGTAATGGGTGTTCTCGTATTGATCATAGTACTAAATTCATAGCCATATAATGCATTTTAAACAAAACTTCTAACATGGACTAGGTGTGTAACTAAATTTGCAGATGAATTCATTAAATTGATTACAACATTCCCTCTTTTTCTCAGTTGCAATAACTGTGATATTAAGGGAAAAATATTTGATTTGGAAGTTGTCATAAATCAAGCATTGTGTAACACCCGGTAGCCGGACATTGGTCTGAATATCGGTGTCACACTACATTGCGATAGTCCATAAATTATTAAATTATCCATCGGTAGCATTCAATATTTCAACCATTAAGTCATGGGTTTCACATTTTAAAATATCTTATTAATTAATCTATAAAAATTTGGGCAACATAACGGATTACTAACTTGAATATCATGCTCAAGCTGTGCAACAACTAACCCTTTCCCCTGTGCAATCTTAGTGCTAATATAAGAATGTGTCGACCCAGGGTCTACCAAAGCATAGATAGAAGTACCAAAGAGAGAAAATTTACCAACAATGATGTTAGGTGCATCCTGATCCTCCCTGGCTCTCACAACATAATTAAGGGTTGCAGGTCGACTCTCTGCTACACTCTGGCTCCGTCCAGCTCCTCTACCAGTAAATGACCCTGAGGATGCCCCTCTGCCTCTACCTCTCTGTGCTGTGGCTCCAGACCCAGCTGCCTGAGGTCCTGATATAACTGTTTGAGCTCTCAAACAATCTCTCACCACATGGTCTCTTGATTCACATCTGAGGCAAGCTTCAGTACGCCTTAGGAATGCTCACGGGGTGGGGAATCCCCGATGGGGACCCGACCCGAACGGGGCGGGGAATCCCCAATTTTTCCCCCCGCGAGGGCGGGGACGGGGATTAAAAAATCCCCGAGGTGTATTTCGGGGACGGGGGCGGGGAACGGGGTATCCGCCCCGCGGGGATCCCCGCCCCGATGTATTATTACTATTATATCCATAATTTTTTAATTATTTACCTTTGTGCCATTGGGTATAAATAGCTCTTAATAAACCCTAACCTTACCTCTCTTCTACTCCCTCAGCCGCTCACCCTCTCCTCTCTCTCTCTCTCTCTCTATTTTCCCGATTTCTTTTCTTCTCTCCGGCCACCGACCTTCAAGCCTTTGTTTTCCGTCAGTTTTGCCATATTAGCTACCGTCGGTAGCTCCTTCTCCCTCCCTCTCCATGTGACGTCGACACCAGCAACCCCCTTAATTTTTTTCTCTCTTCTTATTTTTTTCTGCTTTCCTAGCTTGGAGTGGTCTGTCGCCCTCCCTTGCATCGCCACCCACCAGAGCTTTACCGGTCTTCTCCTCTATGATCGGTGGCCAAAAGGTAACAGTACCCTTTTTTAGATCTACAAGCTAAGAAAATGTCAGTGACAAGAAATCATGGAGATCTGTTTATGTTTTCTTAATTAATGGTGTTTATTTGATTTCTTGAATATTTGCAGGCAAGATCTTGTACTCCTCACTGGTGCCAGGCTACAAGAAGTCAGCTCTCTCTCGCCTCTATACTGATGCTTCCACTGCTATATCTCTCTCTCTACGCCATCCCTTCGTGTCTCTTTCAGCTTTTATGAGACTGCTAGTTTGACGGTAAGATTCTGATTTGTTTGTTTATGGCTGTGTTGGAATGTTTGGGATTGATTTTGATTCCTTATTCGGCCATTTGTTTTTCTTCTTTACCTAGGTATCCCGTTTTCTAGCTGAGCAAATTTGAGAAAATTTTAGGTAAAAGAAATATAATCTGATACAGTTGTGTATGAAGTGAAGCTGGAAGTTTACCTATTTCTTTTGCTTATTGCATGCATGCTCTGTTTCTTTTGCTTAGACGTAAACAAATACTTTTCAAGTTTTCCATGATCATGGATTTAAAACTATGAAATCATCTCAAATTTCTCATATAAGTACATCTATTGTTTCTGCATGTCAGAGTGAGAAGTCTATGCCATTTGAGTAGCTTGCACGGTTGATTGAATCTGGTGCTACCTTGGAGATTACTGAAGCAAATGATCTAGACATTCTCTCTCAGGTAGCAGGGTTTTATATTATTTTTAAATTGCTGGTGAAAATTTTATGCATCATGGATCTGACTTTTTTGGTCTCTTCATCAGGTGCTGAAGTCGGGTATCTTGGATACTGATTATCTTGGAAAGATTCTAGATTTTGCATTATGTACCCTACAAAAACTCTCTTCTCCAGCCAAGAGAGAACTGTTTAGTTCACATTCTGTGCTCAATTCTTAATTGCATAACTGAATAAAAAATAATGGAGGTTATTATAATTGTAAGCAAATGTCTTCAGGATGCAAAATTACAAGGTAAATCTCAGGAGCTGTAATGTAATTGGATTCTCAATTTTTGGCATAGTTTAGGCGATTATATATGGAAAAGCAAACAAGCAAACGAAGCAAAAGTCGGCTGAGATAAGTGAGTGGCAAAAGTCGGCTGAGATAAGTGATTTGGCTATCATTTATTTGCATTCTGTCATGGGGGTGCAGTTTTGCTAGCGATATCTCTGTGCATCCATCGTATATTTGATGAAGTAGTGATTGTCAAACCATATTTTATTCTTACCATTATTTTTAATCAGCAAATTTTTATTTTTTCTGTATCATGTTTTTAGCTCCATAAGTCCTAACATCAGCTAGGAATTAATTTATACACTAATCATGTCATTTCTGCAGCACGTGGTGCAAATTTGTGGTATATAATTATATCCTATTTGTCAATTGTGGTGAATAGGTACAAGCTATGCTACTATCGTTTTGGAGAGCTGGTAACAGAATATGGCAAGCCCCCAGGGTAAGCTCCTCTTAATTTATAAGAAAACCCTTATGCAGATGCATGTATTATGTCCTTTATTGTGTGTGCACATATTAGTTTGGTGTATTTTGTATCGAAAATGTGATGTTGATAATGAACCTGCTTATACCATTAATTTTTAGTTTAATGATGTAGGTTTTATCTCAAAACTGTGAGATCTTAAGTTCCAACACCAACCGAGAATTTTTAGTTGCATTACTACATTAAATATGTAGTAACTGTTCATCTGTTTATTTTGCAGATTTATTGCGTGGAGTTCTTGATGTGTGGAGTTACTAATATTGAAGGATGAGCTTTTCTGTATCAGATTTGCTTCTTTGGAGAGCATGTGTCTTTTCTGTAATTGGTTTTTTGCTTATGTATTTATATATATATAGGTCTACCAAACCAGAGAAAATGAAATATGAGTAATACTAATAAGAAGTATTAAGATGATTTTATTGGCAGCATTAGCTTTATTTCAATTTTACTTAGAAATTATTGCGATGTGTAAATAAGACATTTAATTCGGGTCGGGTCGGGGATTCATTGAGGACAGATTGGGGAATTCATCGGGGAAACGGGGATCGCCGCAGGGCGGGGGGGTTTTTCTCCCCGTATTCCAGGCGGGGGCGGGGACGGGGAATCCCCGACATTGCATGGGGCGGGGAGTGGGGACCCCTTCCCCGCCCCCGCCCCGCCCCGCCCCGTGAGCATCCCTAGACTACGCCTCCAACACTCTCCTGGGTGTCTTCTATCGCAAAAATCACATATAGGTATCCCTGCTCCTCTACCAACACCAGTAGCTCTAGGTGGGCTAATTACAGACTAAGCTGGGGTACCTATCCTGGCAGTCGATCTCTGACTCTGAGTAGGCACTGGAGGTATATCTGGTATCTGTGAAGAAGGATTTTGTGGCTTCTTTCCAGAACCACTAAGGCTGCCAGACTGGGATGGTCTCCTTATCTGTTGAAATCTAGCTTGTCTACTGGCCTCATCAGTCTGAATGGACTTAACTCGAGAAGCTGCAAGTACAAGGGATCCCATATCTACATACTCTTGAGTTGCAATAGACTCCCTGATCTTTTTATGGAGACCCTGCTCAAATAACTGACATGTCTTCCGCTGAGTCAATTTATAATCTGTCATATAAGCCAAAAGACGCTCAAACTCTTGCTCATATTCTTGTACAGATCTGTTTCCCTGTCTCAGTCTCTAAAAAGCACTCTCCATAGCCCTCTGATGCACTTTTCCAACATATTTATTTCCAAACTGCTGTAAAAAGAAATCCTAGGTCACTTGCTCAATGGGAGTATACCGTCGGACTGTCTCCCACCAAGTGAAAGCCAGTCCCTGAAATAATGCAATTGTCCCCTCAAGCATCTCCTCTAGCAGACTATGAGTGATCTGAAATAATCTCTTCAACCTATCCAACCACTCCTCAGCTTCCACAGCTGTAGTCTGATCCCTACCAAAGAAATCCTCTGCCCCCAATTTCTTCAACTGCTCTAGAATAGACCTCCTAGGTGGGGGTGGAGGTGGTTGCTGCTGCTGTGGCTGAGGTGGAGGAGGAGCGTGCATCCTCTGGTATAATAAATCTGCCATTATCTGCATGAATTCTTGAGGTGCAGCAGGCGGTGGAATTGGTATAGCAGGCGGTGGAATTGGTATAGCAGGCGGTGGAGCAGGCTGGCCATGATCCTGTAACTCTGCATCACTCACATTCAGAGAGGCTTCACTTTCTCTATCGTCGGCCTCAGTGCCCGCCTGAGATCCAGAGGCCATCTTTACACTATAAAATAGATACAGGGAACAGATAAACATCAGTTTCTCCAATAAAATCACCTTATAATCAAAACATCTCAGTTCATGGCATGTATATACATAAAGAATCCAATCACTCAATCAAACTTAACTCCTCATTTCTCCGACCTTAGGACCGCCTAAACCAGCTTTGATACCACTAAATGTAACACCCGATAGCCGGACATTGGTCTGAATACCGGTGTCACACTACATTGCGGTGGTCCATAAATTATTAAATTATCCATCGGTAGCATTCAATATTTCAACCATTAAGTCGTGGGTCCCACATTTTAAAATATCTTATTAATTAATTTATAAAAATTTGGGCAGCATAACGGCTGAAACCCAAATTTTGCCTTCCTGCAATAGTTACAAAACACTTCCAAAAGGTTCACACTATCTGTAGCACCCTTGTCCTATACTTAGCTATTACCACAATATCATATACCATAAGACATATATTACAACGTTCCCAAACTGAAAACATTTCTAATTAGATAACTTAGAGATGAAATTATAACCATGTCATGTGAACTTAAGAGTAATACCTTAATCATATAAAAGTCCTTAATACATTACAATGTTTTCTCAAACTTAACATTAGTACTTATACAAAATTTGCAACATAATTAAAGTTTCCATAACTACAAAATATAAGGACAAAAGAAGACGTTATTATCAATCTTCTAAGACTTGTGTTGGCCAACCTGCAGCAGATATCAGTCCTGAAAGAAAGTCATGTTCTCACAACCTACACGAATAAACAAAAATTCGTGCTAAGCTATAAAGCTTAGTGGGGAACACTAAATATGACAAACGACCACTCACAGTAGTCACCAATAAGCATACATCATGAACTATAAAGTATAACTTATACTCAATATAAGAAAATACAGACAAGAGTCCACACATGATAACCGAATGATTTAATGATAGTAAATTCGGCATTGATGCTTAATATACACAAAATTTAACCATATAAGCATATTTGTCCTTTAATCTTGCGATTCATTCATTGATTGTTATATCACTGTTTATACTCAGTCATTCCTTCCGTCTATTACACACTTTAACATATGCTAGGAATATATTTATATATATATTCACATATAAGCTTATGATCAACAAGGACATATGCATATTCGTAAGTAAAACAAAGCATTAGTACTATGAAAGTTTATTATTTATCTAGAATTATGTTTGTAATACTTATTGTACCAATGCATACATAGAATTTCTAGCTTGCTTCTATCTCAAATACCATTATCATGTGAACTTTATCACTTGTAACTCTATAAATACTTTATGTGTATGCACAAGACATTATACATCAATTCTCAATAAAGACCAAGAACAAGTAGATATAGAGAAAACATATAACCCAATGTATTAATTTGAAAGCAATCACCAACATGAATACCTATACATAGCTCTTACATTCCATTGCTATAGAGAACATTTATTACAGCAAAGCATTTTTTTTCATAGCTTTCATACATGATGAATCTTGCAAATCATTTATCTACCTAAAGCAAGTAACATATTACTATAGAAAACATACTATCTCTATTATAGTCCACAACTTGATATTAATGATGCACTAGCTCATTTATATAACTCTGTACATACTATTTCTATATACGATAATCATGCAAAAGTGTATATCGCAACATCTTTTAATATCATAATATCCATATGTGCTGAAAAGGAATTTCACATATAAATTAGATTATGAAATCAATTTATGTTGTCATACTTCATAAAACTTTAAGTTGAACATCAAACTTTTCTTAACTTTGGTATAAAGCCTGCACTACTCTAAAGAGGTGGATAACGGGTTATACGATGGTACCCGAAGGTACAAGTCTATTTAGTCACCCAAACGGGGTTGACTACAACCCAAACGGGGTTGACTACAACCCAAACGGGGTTGAAAATGATCCAAACGGGACCATGTCTGTCTGTTTAGTCACCCAAACGGGGTTAACTACAACCCAAACGGGGTTGAAAATATCGCAGCTGCAAGGTACCCTTATGGGCATGCCTATCTATCCACTTCCTAGACTCAACGCAGGCAATAAAATGTACTTTATCTTTTCTTTATACAATCATATTCTTATATGCACATGTATACTTTAGTATAACCATAAACAATGTACTCATAAATGTGCTCATGTATAGCTTCCTGTAAACCTGTAAATATTTCGCTGTTGGGCATTACTATTCTGTTCTTGTAATGCTATTCGATCATGTAATTATTCCGTATGTCAAGACTATACTGTATGATATCATTTGTACCCGTACATAATCATGTAAAATCTATATATCTTCTTTAGTACATATACATATATGCACAATTCATAAACAATTCATATAATTTTCTCATATAAAACTCACATGACAAGATACTCCTTCTCTAATGCATATATTTATATACATAGTCTCATATAACATTACCATTATATGCTTTAATGAAATTTCTACAATGGAGTCTATAGCATTGTAGATCTGTATTTCAGCATGTTAACATGAGACAACACATAGGCTTAATCATGTCATTTCAATTAAGTAAAGGCATATTCATACGTTTCACTTTACTCATCATTACCAATAGCCCTTACTTGGGTATAAATATAAATATGTGTAAATCTTTATCAACAATCATATTACATGCCATACTTAATTCAATGTGCTTCCATATAACTATGAATTTATCATAACAACATGTAGTTAAGCTATACATATGTAATCATAACTTGATTTACATTCCTAGTTACATGTATTTCTATTTTATACATTGCTTAATGATAACTGAGCATATATCATCATAAGAGTATATACAAACATTAGCCTTGCATATAACAATTATGTACAAATTTAATCACAAATATATGTTAGATATATTCCTCACTAGTCGTTACCTATGTACATGTGTGAAAGTATATGTATACATATAATTTTGTATTTAATAGTCATATTACATGCCCTATCCAATTCATTTGGTAATCACATAAATACATATTTAGCTTAACTAATTGAAAACCATAAAATAAAGTACGTTAAACAAAATCTGCACAGGGCAGCATTCTGAACTCGACTTGTGAGCCACATTTGAAATTTAAGATGTCATTTTTAGGCAAAATTATCTTCTACAATCTTATCCCCCTATGTGTCTAGTTTCCACACCATTAAAATTCATCTTAATATCTGACCTATAGCTCGAGTTATTGGGAAAATACTATAGGCTGTTTTTAAAACTAAAACAATGTGGTCTGTCACTTAGAAAATTCATAACGTAAAATTTAAAAGGATATAGACCAACATTTCTTCATCAAAGTTAAACTTTCATGTCTCTATTTTTATCAGAATTTTATTTTGTGGCATTTCAACATATCTACTAAAAGTTATGCCCATTACTGTAAAGTCTGTTTCTATTAGCAGTCCAGGGAAACTAGTCCGGATTCAACCCTAAATTCCATATACTTAGAGATAGATTTAAGTTTAGGTTTCTTCATATGGAATATAGGTATGAAGTCTAGTTTCCAACTCAAAAAGAATAACTCAATTTGCTGTTCTATAGCTCAACTTATGAGCAAAACAATCCAGATAGGTCAATCAGTTGTGAAGAAACGTTCTACTCGTGAAGAGGCTCACGAGTGAAGTAAAAGGGCAACATTTCACGACTCGTGAAGGGGCTCACGAGTGGAGAAAAAAGGCAGCATTTCACGACTCGTGAAGGGCTTCACGACTCGGCAATGACTCTCACATCTGATTCTGTTCTTCAAAATCATACAAAAACCCCCGATAAAACCCAGAAATCATAACCCTAAATTTTATGTCAATCACAACATGTTCCAGCAAATAATTCACATGCAATATGAACAGCCCTAAGTTCCCATACCTTAGCTGAAAATCCTTTTGTCTTCAACCCCTTGCAAGCCCTTTTTCCTTTTTTCTTCTACCTTCTTTTTCTCCTTTACATCAATTCATACGTTCAACATCAAACTTCCAACATTTATCTTAATCCATCATCAACCAAAATAAGAAGAAGATGAAGAAGAAGAAGAAGAAAAAGAAGAAGAGGTGAACTATCAAGTTAATATATTTACCTTAAAACTAATGATCTTGATTAAACAACATGCAAGTATTTCCTCTTCAAGAAAACCTTGAGAAATCAACTATGGCTTTAAGAAATGAGAAGAAGAAAGAAAATTTCTGTAACTCTCTCTACCAATTTCGTCTCTCGCAATCTCTTCTTACCACTCTCTTTCTTTCCACTATCAAATGGCTATTTATAATATCTAAAGAAAATTTCATTTTTGATCCCTCAACAATTTACATGTCCTTTAATTAACCCCCACCTTTTTGCATGTTATAAATCAACCTAATCACTTATTCTTTCTCTTAAATTAACCTCTCAATTATTCACTTATTCACATTTGCCCTTAAAGATATCGTATTTACAAATTAACCCCTAAACTAATACTTTGTACTTCAATTACACCCTTGAATATTATTAAACCAACAATAATAATTTATTTATGACCTTATAAAATTCATACCATATAATTTACACATTTATCACATAATTATTGATAACTTAATAACATTTTTGCCCCAATTAAATATCTTAAGTCTTAATAATTCACCCAATAATGCTCAATTAGACTTTAATAACATGTAATTGCCCTTAAATTCTACTAGGACCTAATTTGGGTCCTCACACTATCCAACCCAACCTTCACAATCTAAATATATACTCCACAAGATCAGCCAAATACAGAACAACACAATAGTCATTTCCAATAATTTTACATATAACCATACATACATACAGTTTATAACATATGTATAAATCCAAAACTATATACAGTCCAAAAACTAGCTATGTTGTCCTACAAGGCAACATCTATATGTACAGTCTACACAAAACCATCAAAAATGCTGGATTCTTCTAACACTGATTTCCTTCCAGCACGAACTCAGTCTCTGTCTCCTGCGTGCAGTACAAAACCACATGCTAAGTACAAAAGTACTTAGTGGTGAACATAAACTTGAAATCCCAGAATTTCACTACAGTTCATTCACATATTCTTCATAGTTGTATTTCATTATAATACAAAAATTTTTCGATTAATTTCTAACTTTCACTTTTATTGATAAAATTACTATTTTACACTTGCTTTAGAAATTCATTCTCAATTATAGTTTTTTAAGTTTTATTCTCAAATTCTATCACTTTAACTTGAATTTTCACTATAGGAATAAATTTTTACTTTAGTCCCTAAAGTTTCAAAAATGCACTTTTGTCCTAATTTCTTTGTTTATCAGTTCTTTTGGGCTTTTATCCTTATTTTTCAGTAAACTTTTGTCCAAACAGTAATTTATTCTTGCTTTTCAAGTTTTACATTTTTACTCATACAGTATCTTTAGTCAATACAGTATTTTAATACTATTGCTCATAAAGTATCTTTTTATACTTTAGTCAATACAGTATTTTAATTCTTTTGCTCATACATTATCTTTTTATGCTTTAGTCAATACAGTGTTTTAATTCACTTGCCCCTAGTATAGCATGGAAATATATTACTAATTAGGATGACCGGAACTACGGACCCTATAGGTCCCAGTACTCCGGTAGTATCAATTACACATATATTATTATTATTATTTTCTTTCTTTCTTTTTCATTTTCCCCAAATACTCCAATACAGAAGTGAAACCATATCAAGGTTACCACTATGCAAGTCGCCATGACTTGCTACCGCGGTTACAGAAATGTCCCTATGGCTAGCCATGTACATCCTAATTTATGATTTCACACATAATACTAAGGGCAAAATACAATTATAATTTAATACAATTTACAATAATGCATCATTACCGATTCATGGTAATAGTTAGTCTACATTATTAAAAATAGTCTCAGTATTTCAAATTTACCAGTTTTTCAATTAAAATCATACAATTTAATTACCATTATTTTATTTATTTATTTATTTTATTTATTACTTTATTTTTCAATACATGCTACTTACATGTCATATAAATTAATTATATTCTATTTTGCATTTATTCCGATTTATATCTCAAAATTTCACAAATTTTCTTAAGGTCCCTATTCGGTTACCTTATTCCAATTTCCTTATAAATTATATTTTCTACTCAAATTAATCACACTAAACATAAAATCATCTATTTTTCATTTATTTCAATTTAATCCGGAAATTTTCATTTTAGTCCCTAATTTTTTTAACCGAAAATTTCCCTAAAATTTAACTTGTCTAAATTTTAATTAAATACCATAATTTCACTAATTTATCTTCTAATTGCACAATTCTAAGTCCAATTTCATAATTAATTCGTAATTAATAATTAACCTAAATTGTTTTCTAATTATATATACAACATATATATTTTGAAATTAAAGGGTTTAAAATTATTCACTTACAAAATCACTCAACAACTTTGTCTTTCCCCTTATTTTTGGTTGGTTTGCTTCCCTCTCCTTGCTCTTCAATTGGCAGCAATTTCATGGCCAAAATTACCATAGATTAAGTCAAATTTTTGCTCAAATAATACTCACAATACTATAATTAACATTTAATTACTCTAATTATCAAATAAAATTAAATTTTCCCCAACTCACCAATTTAACCACTTGAAGAATTAGACTTTATTCACCTTCTATCACCACCCAAAGCAACCAAAGGTGAAGGGAAGCAAGATTAGATAATTTAATTTTAAATGAGGGTTGAGAAATTTGTGAATTTAGCTTAGAAAACAAAGAACAAATGAAGAAGAAGAAGAAGAACAAGAAGCCACGGAAAAGGGAAAAGGAATGGTGTTTTGGTCGTCCAACTCAAGAGATAAAAATCTCTTAATTTCACATTAAATGGGCTACCCACTTTAGGACAAAAACAATAAAGTCCTAAGTGGGTCCAATGCCACACGTCATCATTTAATTGGTCAATACACTTTTAGTTGTCAATTTTTGATAAAAATTATATCAAAAATTTCTAAAAATGTTAATTAGGCCATGCTTAAAATTTTGGGTCAATCCGAGGTCGTTTCGATATCAAACTAGCCCTGAATGTAAATTTTAATCAGTCCGAAAGCTGAATTTTCAAAGTCCTCAAAAAATTCATTTTATCATTCCAAAAATTCATATACATAATTTATAGTCAATTAGTGTAATCGGAGTAATTTTATGAAGTCCAGGGAATATTTTTAAGCCAGTCAAAGTTTCCAGTCAACTACATCGGTCCAGTTAATTATTTTATTTTCCCCTTTTTGGAGACCTATTTGACCTCAATTTTATCCCAAATTATAAAACCAGATTCGTTATGAATAATACTTTTCAATGGTGAAGAAAAAATTTTATGGGCCCGGTGGGCCCCGGGTGGCACTATTCACCTCGGGAAGTACTATTCACGTGATCGGAAATTCTTGGGGCGTTACACATTGTCATACAATTTGTAAAGAACAACTTTAAACTGTAGAAAGCTACAACAGTTAGTATACTATTATTTGTCAAAACTTTATCTGGTTGACTATATTTTATATTTCTAGGTAATTATACTTGTTTCAATCTTTATATTCTCTTAAGGGAACCAAGATGGCCCTTACCATCCTTCTCTTTTGTAGTAGTAGCAGCAACACCATCTCCATTCTCAACTTCAGTCTCTTTTTTTTTAGCTAGTCCTCCAAACACAACGAAGGGAATTCTTCTCCTTTGGTTCATTTTCTCAACAATCAAATATAAATCAAAAACTTGAATTCTTCAAACACAAGAAAAATTAGATCCCATAAACCCAAAAGAATCAAATATTCATTTTTTGTTAGGCACACATTTGTGTTCAAAAGATGAGAAGTTTATAAAAATCCATCCCATGTAAAACTTATAAACAAACCACAAAATAACAAACAATTTGTCTGGTAATTAATATCATTTCTGCAAATTAAAATGCATCTTATTCCATATAGAACCTTTCAATCTGAACCAGAGGAAAAAAAATTAGTAACTAATTTCTTTCATCCTTTTCTTTCTTAATTTGACAAAATAAATTCTATTGATAATTTCTTCCCTTGACAACGAACCCAAATTTCTTTATACCCTATTCCCCAGCAGCATCCTACATTGCAGCTCATTATAGAAAACTATTCCTACCCTTTTTTCTCAACCTTTACACCTCACAAAATTCTAAGCTAAGAAAATAAACTGATCATATTAACTACTTTCAGGTGAGGACGATTCAAACTCCAACCCCACAAATGATCCTATCCTATTGCTATTCCTTTTCACAACCAATTGGATCATATTTTTATCTCAATATAAACCCAAAAAGAAATAGTGGAAGCATAAGGAACTATATTCAGCAAACAACTTAAACTTCCAAGTCAATAGTCGCATATGATCAATATCTAAAAGCACAAGCTTCCAAATTTAGAAAACATTATTAAATGCAAGTTGTAATAATGAATCAGAATATATCAATTTATTTTAAACAACTATAAAAAGAACTAGGCACAAAATCTGATGGAGCAAAATCTGTTGTGACTCTGGAATATAAATATCGATAAAATGCTCCTCCACTCTGATATGAATTGAACAAAATCAAAAGCATCATATCGTAGGACGTATTGGAACCAACCCAAAGCCAGTAATATCCATCGAAAAGCCATCCACTGCCCTTTCCACAGCGCCCATCGTTCCGACAAACTGCATCAGCTGCTGAAGCACCGTGATCGGCATTGCAGTTGCCAGATTCATCCCAGACAGCACCAATGCATTTCCCAAGCTTTGAACCAAAGGAAAGGAGCTCTGTTGATGGAATTGGGGTTGTTGCAGTACCGTTCAAAAAAAGTGGTAGAAACAGGGTTAAAGATAAAAGAGGTATTTTTAAAAATAAAAGTTTTAAAAAGGTATTTTAAAATTTAAAATTTGATGGAGGTATTTTTAAAAAATAAAGTAAAAAAAGCGGTATTTTGTGTAAATTCCTAAAAAAAACAGCATGCTCTCTAGTGAGGAGCTTGTCATTAGAATGAATTAGGGGTGTACATCGGTCAGGTTCGGATCAATACGAGTCGAACTCGAATAATTCCGAGATCTAAAATACTGAAAAATCACATACCCAAATCGACCCAAACTATTATTTGGGAGCTCTACCCGACCAACCCGATTTTTTCGGGCCTCGATCCGATTATAACCTAAACAACCCAAAAATTGGCCATCAGATTCAAATCTAAATGCTATTTGTTTGCTAACCTTGATAATTCTGATGCTCTATGTATTGATGATTAGGATGTTAAGATCTCTTATTAAAAGGTTTTTTCTTCTATCCAGCTATTAGATCATTTGAATATTGTGGTTAAACTTCTAGGAACATATATTTTGCTTTCTAAGTTGAGTTACTTGTGGCAATTGAATGGTACTTGTAACACCATTTTCTATAAGAAGCTTTGCCCACTAATCTAACCATCATAAACAACACAAGCATTCATGCATTAACGAATACACATAACATGCTAATACATATTCCAATGCGGTTCCAACATGCATAACCATATCAGTAGCACAATACAATACTTATTTAAATATTTGTGGTTAACCTTTTCATGTATATCAAAGTAACATTACTGATAAGGCATGATTTGTCTTATCTGTAAGAAATAAAACTGGTAGTTGAAGGTGTCCGATCGAATGGCTAGACCTGCAATAAGGAGTTTCCGATCGCACCAAGCTTTAGCACTCCGAAGCTTAAGTTAGTAGCTTTTAGAGAAATAGTGCTTAGAGAGAGAGTCTCAGATAATCAATACATGGAGCCTTTATATTTTGGCTATTTATAGGAGATAAATGAGGGATACTTAAGTACCTCGGGGAGTGATAACCGATAGTTAGAGCAGGTGAGCGGTGATGTGACAGGGAGCAGATGGAGCGTATGGGCATTGACTTGTGTCAGTGGATTGACAGGACGTATTATCCCATCAGTCCGATTGGACGTCGCCTTCATGTCTTATCTTTCCAGCTCATACTCTTGCCCTTTTGTTAATGGGCTTGGGACATGCCAAGTGTTGTTGAGCCGACTTAATTGGGCCTTTAGTGATGTTTTTTTATAGTTATCACTTGTCCCGCCTCCGAACGGTTCGATAGGGCGATTCAAGCTTTTTAGCAGGATTTTTAAATTTCGAAAGGCGCCCATCTGAAGAGACACGTCCGTTCAGCTCAGACAGCTATTTTCCATTTAATGCCTGTGTGCATGTCAAGGGAGACGCTTTGTTCTCTGCTATGCATTTAATGCCAGCACATGTGCCGAGAACGACGCTTCGTTCTCCGCTATGCATTTAACAGATTGGAGACACGTGGCGATTATCCAATAGAAAGGCGGTTGGAGAATTCCATAAGCTTAGAGCCTATAAATAGGTATTTTTGAGGTGATTTTTTCTCATTTCTCAGTGATCCTTAGCAAAATTCTGTCATCCCTTTTTTCATGAACTTTGCCATTTTAGCAATATCATAGTTTTCGCAAGATTACCCTAGTAATTCCTCATTCATAACATCATTTTTTATTTTTTCCCTTCATCAGGGATGGTTTCAAGCAGCATCAAGTCTATAGATAAGGGTTTTCTTGAGGTTTATGAAGACCACGAGACTATGGCTCGTTCTTTAAAAATCACGGAGGAGAAAGTGGCTGAAATCCTTTCACAATACGAACTTCCCATAGAGGCCTCTATGATGACTTCCCCAAATTCCAAGGTGATGAATAAGGAGGTGTTTAGGTGTGAGAACAGTAAGCCATTCATTCACCATATGTGGACACAGTCTCAGGGACACTGTAACGTAAGCTTCTTTCTTCATCATCGAAAGTCAAGACAACCTTTTGGACTATGCATCCTTCAATGTGTTTTAATTTTATACTATGATCTTGGCTAGATTATGTGCATTTTCCCATTACTATATCATCACTCTGCGAATTAGCATCAATGTAAGGAAAACCATCATCATCAAGGCTGTCGACATGTCTGATTTTGCTTTGTATCGGCTTCAAATAATGGATTGCTCATTAATCAATCGGGTGGGAGGTCTTCGGGTGCCGAGGTCTTCGTCTCGCGCACCCGATCGGGTGATACAGAAGTTTTAAATATAGAAACATAGGTTTTCCTTGTAATGTTTTCTTCTTTGTAATGGTTTTCTCTTTCGTTTTGTAGCTTATAAGAATTTTTCATACATAAAAGTTGATTCACCTTTCAATTGCGCCTTCTTACTGCAATTCTCATTTTATACAGAACTTGTCATGAAATTAACTAAAGAGAATAAATAGAATTGACCATGGAGAATATATGAAATCGAATAAGGATAATACTTCCTGAATTTGAATATGCTTTTCAAGCATTGTAATTCCTAATTCTTAGGGTTCCGATTGATTAATCCAATCGAAACTAATAATATAAGAGTCGTTCGCTCTGGCATTAGTTGCGACTTAGATTTATGATGTCAAAACTTAGTAGGTGACTTGTCAGTCTTTTAACAGATTAAAGCATTATTCGATCGGATACAAAGATAGAATGACCTTTTGATTTTGCCTTGTCTTGCGCTCGGTATGAACGTCGAGCCTAGGGAGGAACTTATCTTGTAAATAAATGGATTTCAACTTTCACATTTTTGGCTATGTTAAGCTTAGCAGATAAGCTGCAACCATATTGATTTGTCGATCAGGATGCAGCTTCGATTAGAATTAAGCCTTCAGTTGTTTTGTGGAGATCGTCTCATCTGGAGATATTTTGGCCAATTATTGGCTTTATGGAGATTATCCGCTCAGCGATATTTTGGCCAATTATTGGCTTTATGGAAATTTGGCAAAGTTGTACTTAATTGTAGACTTTCGTATTTTTGGTTCGGGATAGACATCGAACCTAGCGAATGAATTAGTAGAGATTAAATGGAGGCATCTTGCATTTTTAGTTCGGGAATAACATCAAACCTAGTAGACGCATTTGAAAATGGAGAAAAATCTTCGCATTTTGGGCTCGGGATGAGCATTGAGCCTAGCGAGGGAGCTTTTTTATAATACCAAGATCAGATTATGCCAATCGGATTTAGAAAATTCATCAATCGGGATTTCTATCAATTAGACAAGCAACCTGCAAATAGACATCAATCCTAAAAAACAAATCAATGAAAGTGTACCTTTTTTTTAAGACAGAGAAGAAATGGAGAATATTTTCCTCATTGAATGTCAATTTGTGCATGATTATACTTAGTGTTTCTCGAATACTTTGATATTTTAACTTCCGGAGATTTCATATGGACGTTCCCAGTTTGGCATTATCTTCCCATTCCCTGCATTTCTCGTGCCTATATCTGTCTTTCTAAGCACTAGATTAACCATATTTTTTTTGCCTTTTTGCATTGTGGTATTTAGCGATTCTTTGTTGTAGGTAACGATCATGGCATAGGTGTCTTCTCTCTTCTCTTCTATCAAATCCAAATCTTGGCATCTATTTCGGATATTCATCCATTCAGAATAAAATGCGGACCGATAGGACTAGAGGCCGATCTTTACAGGTATCATTTCCTCGAAGCTGTAGACAAAAGATGATGGCATTTTTTGGGTGCCGGCTCTTGGAGAGGTCCCTGTAAATGTAATGGTATCAACACCGGGTCAGTCGTGAACAGTACTTTTCGATAGTGAATAGTATTTTTTTGGTCCGAAAGGACACCTGAAAGTCAAAAATATTTTATTTGACTGTTGGAAAGTATTGATCATGGTGAGCTTGGGGTTGAAATTTGAAGTGAAATAGAGATCAAATGGGCATCTAAAGGTCAAAAATACGAAAAAGGTAGCGAGTCAATTTTCCTGGTAAATAATGAAATTTGATTTTACATAAATAATTAAAAATAGTAAAAGAACTTCAAAAATTTTCAGATTTTGTATGCCTACATGAATTTTTATGTAGAATATTTTGGTGATGAGAATTGAATTTTTTGGGGATACCGGTAGTTGTCAAATCGGATAGATAAGTTTGAATCGGGACCAATAACGAACTCCGATTGAGCCAAAAATTTATGTACTAGCTATTTTGATGTGATAAGAGTGATAAAATTATTTTTGAAATGATTTGCTGGTTGAAAGAGAGAGAAATTTGATTGGACTTTAAAAAGGCATAAATGGGCCTTAAGAAATAAATGGGCTAAGCCCATTGGTTTGGCCTAATTTTGGGCCCATTAGAGGAGTATAAGAAGCAAAAATTTGGAGAAAACTCCAGATATCTGCTCATCTCCTTCCTCTCCCTTTCTTGGCCGAAATCACTTCCCTCTCTTCTCTCTCTCTCTCTTGCTTCTTAATCACCCAATATATCTCATAAATTCCAAATTAAAAATTGTAGTTCCATCTCTTTAGAGCATTAAAATAGCTTCTATTGTTTGATTTGGCAAAGAAAGTGGAGAAAACAAGTAGAGAAAGAAAAAGAGGTAAGTTAGATCTTAAGAATTTTAATGATTTAAATTGATTTCTTAGTGTTTTTCCATAGATTTTGAGGCGTAGATTATGATTATGAGCTTGGATTTTGCATTTGAGAACAAAAAAATAAGGATACCTAAGGATTAGTGGCCGGCCTATGTAGGCGGTGAAGAAAGGGAAGGTATTTCAAAGAACAAAGGCAAGGAAAAGGAGCCTTGATCTTCCTAAATCAAGAAAAAATTGTAAGTGACGACAAAATCCTTTGATTTCCCTTTTATTTTGAATTAATTCCATTTATGTAATTAGGTTAAAAATTGTTAAAGTTGTTAATTGATGAAATTGGTTTAGGGTAAATGAAATTGGACATTAGAAAAGATAAAATGAAAGTTTAAATGGAAGAAAGAAAATTTTTAGGAGGGTTTAGTGTGGTGGCCGAATTATGTAGTAAGGAAAAAATGTGAGATTTTGCATGAAAATAAAATATATAAGCCTAAATTTTTTTTAGAGATGATAAATAGTGTTCATGAATTTTTATTGAATTATTAAAATTTATTTTGAAATTTTAAAAATTATGTAATAATTATGTATATAGTGAAAGTTGTGAAATAATGTGAAATAATTGATTATTTTAGTAAAAAATGATAGTAAATAATAAATAATGCATAAATAAATTTTATTGGAATTTATTGAAATTTTATTGAATTTCTAATGTTAATATGTGTATTAAAATTAATTGAATTATTAGTGAATAATTGGAAAAAAATATTTAAAAAAGGTGATTTTATATGAAATTAAATTATGGTCAATGAAAACGAAATAAAAAGCCAATCAATGAATTTTTTGAAATAATTATTAAGCTATGAAAGTATTAAGAATAATAAATTATTGGTAAATAATTCATAAAATGAATGAAAATGATGAAAATTGTAAAATAATGTGCATACGAATTTTCGTAGAATTTATATGTTTTACTAGAATACTTTTAAAATAAAATATTGATTATGTTTAACTAAAATATTGAATTATTAAGAAATAATTCAATAAATAAGTACATGATGATAAACTAATATGAAATAAATTACTTCAGTATAAAAGAAATGAAAAAGTCAATTTATACATTTTCGAAAAATAAAGTAATGAATTATATCAATGTAATTCATAATTGTTTAAAAAGTTATAAAATAAATGTTTGACTAATTTATCAAAATAAATTAGTCAATAAAAAGTATTAAAAGAGTGAATTATTATAAAATAATTCAATAATGATGGCATATCCGAATAACAAACATTTCGGACAGAAAAAGAAAAATCGTCAAAAAGTTAGTCACTGCATTATTAAGAGATAATGTACAAAAGATTTCATAAAAAGAATAAAAAAAATTGTGAATTATAATACTATAATTCATAAAGTGTAAAAAAAAGGATTGAAAAGTCTCAAGTGTCCGAGTGAATTATTGAAAAATAATTCACAAAAGTGACTTAAAAAGATAAAGTGAAAGAAAGGAAAAAGCTACTGAATAGTTAAAAGCACTAAAAGAGTGCGATTGACAAAAATGTATTGTATCAAGAAATAAAAGAAAGAAATTAAAGATTTTTAAATGTTTAAAAATTATTTCAAATATAATTGATTGTTTTGCCCTTAGTGATAAGCAGATAATGATATTCTTGTTTAGTATATAATTGGCTAGCCATAGGGATACCTTTTACCGCGGTACAAATCATGGCGACTTGCTTTGCTATGGGTAGGATCTTTGATCTCCATAGTTTCAATATGTTTAGTGAAAATGAAAGTGAAATATTTTTCGAGAAATGGTCCCTTGGGGATCACTTCTCTCTCAGTGGGACCTTTGGATCCAGTCCCGAGTATCCTTTTTGAGAATCCTGTTATATTGCACTAGGGGCGTATTGTAATGAATAAATCAGTATTGTTAAAATGAATTGAATATAAAAAGTTATAAACGAAAAATGATTCTTTTGGAAGAAAATAAAAAGTCAGAATAAAACTGTAAGGTTTCCCAAAAAAATGTGATTAATAAGAAAAAGGAAAAGAAATATTTTATAAGAATAAAATAATAAATGAAGATTAAGTTAAGCTTTTATAAAGAAAAATGATTTAAAATGTATTTTTACATGAAAAAGATAAATTAAATTAGTTGATATTTCATGTACCAATTATTATTTTGAAAAATAATAAGTTTGAAAAATAATATTAATTTTCTATTTAAAGTCAAAAAGTGATGACAATGACATTAAGTGAAATCTTATGCTTAAGTAATGTATTTCTGAAAGAAAAGTCAAATGAAAAGTAAAACGATAAAAAGGCACATAATTGATCAATTGGGAAAAAGCAAAAGATATAAGTTCTAAACAAGTATTTGAACATGGTTAAATGTATAAAGAAGGAAATAAAAATTTGAATGCAAAGTGTCCCAAAATAACTGTATCACTTTGCAATAAAACTTAAAAGCCTTTAAATAGTAATGTGTTTACTAGTTTAAAGGTTAAAGTAAAATAAAAGAATATATAGCAAGAAGTGTACTTATAGCACATATTGGATAACTGAACAATAAATTGAGGAATAAAATAGTCTATAAATTTGGTACCATTAAAGACATGAGTATCAATATACACTATTAAATGAAACGATAATTATATCGCTATGACCAAAAAGATAAGACGAAAGTTAAGTAAAAGTAAAAGCTATAGTAAAGAATAAACGTAAAGGTAAAAGTAAATCTGATATCGATTCACCTAAGAAGGTAGTGTAAAGTAACGTTGAAAGATTGAAAATCAAATAACAATAATTACCAAAATATGAGTTAATAATGAAACTAATGTTGACTGAAGTAAAAGAAAATGTTTAATGAAATAAGAATAAGAGTAGCATAATTTATGTAATTATGCTTTAATTGGGAAATTCTAGGATTAATAGTCACTACTGAGCATATCTAGTGCTTAGCACGTAGTGTTTACTATGTTCAGGTTATGAAGTGTTGCAGGAGCATGGTATACAGTGGAGCCAGATCGAAAAAGAAGAATTAGCGCTTTATCAAGTTGTATTTTGGCATGTATATACGTAGACAATTAAGGTAAATGATTAAATTGTATTTTGATCTCTGTTATTATTGTTATTGATGGGTGAGTGTTTAGTGTTTTTTATTGCATGAATGTTATTAGTATATGATTAATTATTTAAATGTTACCGGATGAAAAAAAATTACTGTTTTTCAAAGACCATAAGACGCTTCACAGTTCTTGAGTCCAGTTGCCTTTTGCCTCACCAAGTCATTTCTTCAAACCTTCCAAGAGGTTTTGGCGAAAGTTTCTGAAGATCGAGATGTCGAACTGCTTGCCATTATCTGCAATAAAAACATTAGGTAAACCATACCTGCAAATAGTGCTTCTTCATGTAACATTAGGTAAACCATACCTGCCACTAGAGGCTCTGCCTCAATCTTTGCATGACGGCATCCTCTACGCCTTCACCCATGTCAGGTGTCTATTTGGATACTTTTCCCTTTTGCAAGTGTCTTTGTCTTGATTTCTTCCGTAGGATCCATTCTCTGCCCCTGCGCCTATTCGGATCGTCCTACCATCATGGCCTCTTTTTAGAGCTTTATCATGGTGACATAGGCTTTCCTAGATGCCTTTTGGTCACCCTTTAGAATGGCGACGCCTTCTTTGGTTGGGATCTTCATCACCATGTATCATATGCTAGTGACAGCTCCAGTTTGAAAGAGTAGAGGCCTGCCAAAATGGCATTATAGGCAAAGGTCATATTAATAACCATAAAAGTTACCTTGCAGGCATGGGCTAGAGCCTCTTGACTAAGCTCGGCAAAAAGCTTGACAGATCCTACCACTACAACGGTAGCGTTGCCGAGTCCGATCAGTGGTGTGGCATTTGGTTTGAGTTCTCTGATCGACAGACCCATGGCTTTATAAGCTTGGAGGGTAAGTGTAACGGCCTCAACACAGGATTAGCTGTAAACAGTATTTTTCGATAGTAAATAGTATTTTTTGGGCCAAAAAGTACACCCGAAAGTCAAAAATATTTTATTGGACTGTCGAAAAGTATTGGTCATGGTAAGTTTGGGGTTAAAATTTGAAGTGAAATCGAGATCCAATGAGCCTCAAAAGTCAAAAATACAAAAAAGGTAGCGAGTCAATTTTCCTGATAGGAAAGGTGGCTTGATTTTGTGTAATTTTTAAAAATAGTAAATGAATTTCAAATATTGTCAAATTTTGCATACATACCTTAAATTTTGTATAGAATATTTTGGTGGTAAGAATTGAATTTTTCGGTGTCACCGATAATTATTGAATTGGACTGATAAATTTGAATCAGATCATAAAGGACTACAATTGAGCCAAAAATTTATTTTTAATATATTTTTAATGTGATAAAAATTATGAAATCAATTTTAAATGAATAGAAGTTTTGAAAGTAAGACAAAAAAATTTACGGGGTAAAAAGGGTAAAATTCATGAATAATTTAATAAAAAATATATATAAATAAATAAATAAATAAATAAATATATATATATATATACTAGTATATATATATAAATAAATAAATAAATATATATATATATATATATATATATATATATATATATATAAATGGCGTAATGAAAAAAAAGGAATTAAAAGAAATGAAAAAAAAAAGAAAAGGCCTTAGAAGTTTCGGGCCACATATTGTAAAAGAAATAAGATTGAAAGAGAAGAAAGAAAGAAACAAATAAAGAAAGAAAGAAAAAAAAAAGAAAGAAGATGCAGATGGTGACGCCGACGCAAGGAGGGAAAGTGGCAATCCACTTCATGCCGGCCGCACCTCACTCCGACCACCACCATCGATCAACTCCTGGCGACGAGATGAGTCTTCTGATACCCACCACTCCTCCTCGTTCGCCGGCGATGGGTAGATCGGCTGTGGAGAAGGCGAAACTTTTCGACTTCGATTCCGACCAAATTAGTCAACGGTTGAGCACGTGACCACCGAAAATGAAGTTAAGAGATCCCGATCTACGAGATGGCAATGTTGAATTGTCATCGACGAGCCTCCGGCAATTGGTCCGACGAGCAAATTATTAAGCAAATCGGAGCAAATTCATTCGTTAAGGTATGTGACTACAAAATCTTTTAATTTTTTCCTAATTTGTTGATTTTTTTATTTAAATTTATTAAGAAACAAATATGAAATTATTGAATAAAATTGTAATTAATGTTATAATTGTTCAATTAAATTTTAGTTAAGCCTAATATAGTATATAAATTGAGTTAAGAAAATTTATTAAGAAATTTTCTTTATGAATCAAAAATTCCATTTTAAAGGAAATAATTTATTGTGTTATAAATTAATGAAATTAAGTCCTAATTTGATAGAGAAGATGAAATAATATATCCAAAAATTGTTATGAAATTTATAGAAATTTATATGAATATTTTAGAATATTTATTGAATGATGTAATCGATAAAATAGTAAATTTTTGTTGATCATATTATAAAATGATAATAAGCATAAAATGAATTACCCATAAATTTTAGAGAAATTTTAAGTGTATGTATATATGTATATGATGAATTATGGTAAAATAATTCATAAAATAAGCAAAGAAGACAATAATTGAAGAATAATGTTCACATAAATTTTTATGGAATTTATGTGATTTATGAATTAATTTAGAAAGTAATTATGGAACATACTTAATTGAAATATTGAATTATTGAGAAATAATTCAATAAATAGTTAAAAATTTGTAAATTTAATATAATTTAATTTGCAATTTGTATAAAGAAAATGAAGAGGTTAAATGATAAATTTTCAGAAAATAAAAAGTATAGTGAATATATTAACCGTATTGAATTATTACCAAATAATTCATAATTTGAATAAAAATGGTGAATTATTGTAAATAATTCATAGTCTTTATAAAAGTATTTCGAATTTCAAATAATTACCAAATTCAGACCGATAAAATAACTGTAAAAGTAAAGTATTTAATTATACCGCGATAATTCATAAAGTGTAAAGTGTTAAAGAAAAAGAATGAATAGTGAATTATAACAAAATAATTCACCAAGTGTATCAAAGTATGAAAAAAATATTTATCTAAAATTAAGCAATTTCAGAAGTTATATGTCCGAAAAATATTAAATGGTCATATTGAATTATTGTAAAATAATTCAAGAAAAGGTGATTGAAAAGAAAAAGTAACCGAAAAGATAGTTATTGAATAGTCAAAAGCACTAAAAAGAGTGTGGTTGACAAAATGCACTATTTTAAGCAAAAGAAAAGAAATTAAAATTATTGAAGTTTGAAAATCATTCAGAAAGTTCTTGACTGTTTTTGCCCTTAGCAATAGTCAGGTAGTGGTATTGTTATTCAGGATATAATTGGCAAGCCATTGGGACATCCTATACCGCGGTGCAAGTCATGGCGACTTGCTTTGCTATGGGTAGGATCTCTGATCTCCATAGCTTCAGTGTTAAAGTGAAAGTGTTAGTGATGTGCTTTTTGAGAAATGATCCCTTGGGGGTCATTTTTCTATCAGTAGGACCTTTGGATCCATGTCCCGCATATCCTTTTTGAGAGTCCTGTCATATTGCATTAGAGGCATATTGAAAAGAATAAATCAAAAGTGGAAAAGTAATTGAATGTAAATGTTATAAATGAAAAAGAACTTGATTAAAAGAAAATGAAAACTTTGGGATAAAACCAAAATTGTTCCCAAAGGTTGTAATTAATAAGCAAGAATGAAAAGAAAATGTTTATGAAAAGACCCATGAGAATGAATTGGTAATTTATGTACCAATTATTATTTTTAAAAAATAATAATAAAAAGTTCGAAAATAGTTCTAATTATGTATTTAAAGTCAAAAATGACAATACTGCATTTAAGTGTAAAAATATGACTAAATAATAAAATTCTGGAAGTAAAGGTTAAATGACAAGTAAAATAATCAAAAGACAAACGATTGTTCAGTAAAAATAAAAAATTTTCATTTTTAAAAAGAAAAGAAAATAAAGATTTGTATGCAAAGTGTTCCAAAATAATTACATCACTTTGCAATAAAGATTATAAGCCTTGGAATTTCTCGCGCGAATTATTGAAAAGATTAAAGTGAATTAAAAGAATAAATAGTGAAAATTATATTTGAATTACCTAATGGAACTAGGAACAGAAAAATTATCATTAAAGACATGAGTATCCATGTAACTCATTAAATGAAACGACAATTGCATTAGTGATTCAAAAGTAGAAGTAAGAAACGTAAAAGTAAAAGTCAATTTGTAATCGAATCACAACTAAAGTACTGTAAAGTAAATTGAAAAGTATAAGATCAAAGTAAAACGATTACCAAAAATGTTGGTATATAATGAAAATAGTGTGAAAGAGATTAAAAGTAAATTTCTGTTAAATAAGAATAAAAGTTTGCATAATTTATGTAATTATGTTTAAATTGGAAAGTTCTAGGATTAGTAGTCACCACTGAGCATTTCTAGTGCTCGGCACATAGTGATTATTGCGCGTAGATTTTGAAGTATTGAAGGAGCTTGATATACGGAGAAGCAGAATTCGAAGATGAAGAAAGTTAGTTGTACTTTTATTTTTAGTATTTGTGGCATGTATATACTTAGACAGTGAGAGTATAGAACTAAACTATATTGAAGGTAATGTTTGTTAAATGATAAATATTGTTACGTCTGGAGAATGTCAGTTAATGAGTTGTAAATGACTATCATTGATATGTGATTGGTTGTCTATAATGTATATTGCTTTCGGATATGATTTGTTGTGCCTCAGAGAGGCTGTGTTGATTGTTTGAATTTTTTAGGAGGCAAGTAAGTTCTAGCTGTGGTGCTACCGAAATTTCGTAAATTGAATAGAATATTAACTTGTATCAAAGTTGTTTGGCAGTGATTGAAGTTTGAAAAAAAAATTACCGTTTAGCCCTAAATTTTGCATCGAAAAATACTGTTCTGATAAGAGTGTTACATTTAGTGGTATTAGAGCAATGGTTTAAGCAATTTTAAGATCGGAGTAGGATAAGGTTAAGTGATAGGTTTGTCTGTATATACATGCCAAAAATAAGAGATAAGTATTAGGAATCTGGCGCGTACATGCTCCCCTCTTTATTTTAAAAAATGAAAAGTTGACATTTGACTGAAATTGTCAGATATGAAAGGATTGATTTTGTACAGTAAAGACAATAGTGAGTGAGAATTAAAGTATTGCAACTTGTGGCTTCTTAGAGGTCAAAGCAGGGAAATGAAGTATTGACTGAAACCGAATATAAATGTGATAGTTTGAGTGTCTATATGGATGAGAAATAGTCCAAAGAAGGATAAAATAAAAAGTACGTCAGAAAGTTAAAAAGGAATTGTAAATTGGGTTCAGATAAATTGTAAAGGACATAGAGATACCTTGGCTGGATTTGTCATGATTTAAAATGTTATTGAGCAAATTGTTATAAGTTGAGGTTGTTTAAGATGCTCTGTATGCCTGTCATTGATTCCTCTACAGGTGTGGGGATTTGATTGCACATTACATAGCATTGGGATGGGTTATAACATCTACATTATATGAGAATACTTGATAGTATTATATTGCATACATGGAATCATACATTCATTGCATAGCATTTCACCTTATTTGACAGCATTTGATCTGCATCATATCACATGTATAGACCCCACTTGATATGATGAAACTGACAGAGGATATAATGAGCATAGAGACGACCAGAGAATAAGACAAGAGATAGTGTACTCAATATTATTTTTGTATCTGATGTAGCCCTTATAAGTTATTGGTCGTGTCAGTTAGATTTGCTAACGCACCTACCACCTTTGTGAATTGATGGGAAAGAGTTTTCCACCTTTACTTAGATCCATTTTAGTGGACTTGAGTAATCACTATCTGGTATGTTCTGAGACACAGAAAGAATATGATAAGTACTTGAGATTTATTATGTAAGTATTGAAAGAAAATCAACTATTTGCTCAGTTTAGTGAATGTAACCTTTGGTTAAATGTGGAGTTCCTGAATTTAGCTGGGTATTATAGAAAGATTAACAAAGTGGCTGAAATCCTCAGCATAGGAATTCGTATTTGATAAGATGAATGCACTTAAATGAATATGTATGACTGAATAATGAGTAAGAATGATTAATGATAATGTTTTTGGTTATTCAAGCCGTGAATATCAATTTAAGTTTGGCTCCAGATAGGGGCATTCCTAGTTAAATTATAAGTGAAACCGATATTGTATATCGGATAGAAAAAATGGTTCAAAAAGAGAATGTTTGTGTGATAGTCATTGTGAATAAGTTGAAGGATTCTTACTGAAGCCCACTGAGATAGTAATACCCTGCATCCTGGAAATTATTAGATGTATCAGGATTACAAGCTTAGTATTAAAAGTCAAGCTAAAAAGTGTAATGTGATAGATATTATAAGTGAATGTTTGATGTGTCAGCAAATGAAAGCGAAGCATTAGATTCCTTCGGGAATTGCTTCGACTTATAATGATATCTGACTAGAAATGGGACAATATGATTAGAAATTCTGTTATCGGATTGTTTGTGCTTTAAAGAGAAAAGATGTTATATAAAAGATATTGAAAGAATGGTTATAGTAAAGTGTATGTAAATGTGATGATGGTTGTGAAAATTACTTATCTTTAGTAGAATCTGACTTTTATTGAGACATTGTCAGAAATGACATGTCGAGTTCTTTATGTTGGACTTAATTTAGTGCAAAGAAATCAATAAGGTTTAAGTTGAATTGAAATATGAAAGAAATCTGCACACATAGTTATATGACCTGTGGAAAGAGACTAATAAAGATTTTTGATATTGAGATTTGTTAGCCTAAAAGTAAGTGGGTTTCATTAGCAAAAATAGGTCGAAACCATTGAATGAGAAAGAAGTTTCGATAAGATAACTGTATAGTATCATCTACTCTTCGATATAAGTAAATTTCGAGGAAGAAATATTTTTAGTAGGGGAGAATTGTAACGGCCTCAACACCGGATTAGCTGTGAATAGTATTTTTCGATAGTGAATAGTATTTTTTGGGCCGAAAAGTACACCCAAAAGTCAAAAATATTTTATTAGACCATCAAAAAGTATTGGTCATGGTAAGTTTGGGGTTGAAATTTAAAGTGAAATCGAGATCCAATGAGCCTCGAAAAGTCAAAAATACAAAAAAGATAGCGAGTCAATTTTCCTAGTAAGGAAGATGGTTTGATTTTGTGTAATTTTTAAAAATAGTAAATGAACTCTGAATATTGTCAAATTTTGCATACCTACCTTAAATTTTGTATAGAATATTTTGGTGGTAAGAATTGAAATTTTTGGTGTCACCGACAGTTGTCGAATTGGACTGATAAATTTGAATCGAATCATAAAGAACTACAATTGAGCCAAAAATTTATGTTTAATCTATTTTTGATATGATAAAAATTATGGAATCGATTTTAAATGAATAGAAGTTTTGAAAGTAAGAGAAAAAATGTTACGGGGGCAAAAGGGTAAAATTCATAAATAATTTAATAGAAAAAAAAATATATATATATATATGTAAGAAAATGGTGAGACGAAAGAAAAAGGAATGAAAAGAAATGAAAAAAAAGAAAGGCCCTAGAAGTTTCGGGCCACATATTTTAAAAGAAATAAGATTGAAAGAAAAGAAAGAAAGAAACAAATAAAGAAAGAAAGAAAGAAAAAAGAAAGAAGATGCAGATGGTGACGCCGACGAAAGGAGGGAAAGTGGCAAGCCACTTCATGCCGGCCGTACCTCACTCCGATCACCACCACCGATCAACTTCCGGCGACGAGATGAGTCTTCTGGTACCCACCATTCCTCCTCGTTCGCTGGCGATGGGTAGATCAACCGTGGAGAAGGCGAAACTTTTCAGTTTCTATTTCGATCAAACTAGCCGACGATTGGACGCGTGACCACCGAAAATGAAGTCAAGAAGTCCCGATCTACAAGATGGCAATGTCGGATTGTCACCAGCGAGCCTCCGATGACCGGTCCGACTAGCAAATTATTGAGCAAATCGGAGCGAATTCAATCGTTAAGGTATGTGACTACGAAATCTTTTAATTTTTCCTTAATTTGTTGAATTTTTCATTTAAATTTATTAAGAAAAAAAATATGAAATTATTGAATAAAATTAAAATTAATGTTATAATTGTTCAATTAAATTTTAGTTAAGCCTAATATAGTATATAAATTGAGTTAAGAAAATTTATTAAGAAATTTTCTTTATGAATCAAAAATTTCCTTTTAAAGGAAATAAATTATTGTGTTTTAAATTAATGAAATTAAGTCCTAATTTGATAGAGAAGATGAAATAATATATCTATAAATTGTTATGGAATTTATAGGAATTTATATGAATATTTTGGAATATTTATTGAATGATGTAATCGATAAAATAGTGAATTTTTGTTGATCATATTATAAAATGATAATAAGCATAAAATGAATTAACCATAAATTTTTATGAAAATTTTAGAGAAATTTTAAGTGTATGTATATATGTATATGATGAATTATGGTAAAATAATTCATAAAATAAGCAAAGATGACAATAATTGAAGAATAATATTCACATAAATTTAAAATTTATGTGATTTATGGATTAATTTAAAAAGTAATTATGGAACATACTTAATTGAAATATTGAAATATTGAGAAATAATTCAATAAACAGATAAAAGTTTGTAAATTTAATATAATTTAATTTGCAATTCGTATAAAGAAAATGAAGAGGTTAAATGATAAATTTTCTTAAAATAAAAAGTATAGTGAATATATTAATCGTATTGAATTATTACCAAATAATTCATAATTTGAATAAAAATGGTGAATTATTGTAAATAATTCACAGTTTTTATAAAAGTATTTCGAATTTCAAACAATTGCCAAATTCAGACCGATAAAATAAATGTAAAAGTAAAGCATTGAATTATACCGCGATAATTCATAAAGTGTTAAAGAAAAAGAACGAATGGTGAATTATAACAAAATAATTCACCAAGTGTATCAAAGTATGAAAAAAATATTTATCTAAAAGTAAGCAATTTCAGAAGTTATATGTCTGAAAAATATTAAATGTTCATATTGAATTATTGTAAAATAATTCAAGAAAATGTGATTGAAAAGAAAAAGTAACCGAAAAGACAGTTATCGAATAGTCAAAAGCATTAAAAAGAGTGCGATTAACAAAATGCACTGTTTTAAGCAAAAGAAAAGAAATTAAAATTATTGAAGTTTGAAAATCATTCAGAAAGTTCTTGACTATTTTTGCCCTTAGCAATAGTCAGGTAGTAATATTCTTATTCAGGATATAATTGGCTAGCCATAGGGACACCCTATACCGCGGTGCAAGTCATGGCGACTTGCTTTGCTATGGGTAGGATCTCTGATCTCCATAGCTTCAACGTTAAAGTGAAAGTGTTAGTGATGTGCTTTTTGACAAATGATTCCTTGTGGGTTATTTCTCTATCAATGGGACCTTTGAGTCCATGTCCCGCATATCCTTTTTGAGAGTCCTGTCATATTGCATTAGGGGCATATTGAAAGGAATAAATCAGAAGTGTAAAAGTAATTGAATGTAAATATTATAAATGAAAAAGAACTTGATTGAAAGAAAATGAAAACTTTGGGACAAAATTGAAATTGTTCCCAAAGGTTGTAATTAATAAGCAAGAATGAAAAGAAAATATTTATAAAAATAAAATATTTATGAAAAGACCCATGAGAATGAATTGGTAATTTGTGTACCAATTATTATTTTAAAAAATAATAATAATAAAAAGTTCAAAAATAGTTCTAATTATGTATTTAAACTCAAAAATGACAATACTACATTTAAGTGTAAAAATATGACTAAATAATAAAATTCTGGAAGTAAAGGTTAAATAAAAAGTAAAATAATCAAAAGACAAATGATTGTTCAGTAAAAATGAAAAATGTTCATTTGTAAAAAGAAAAGAAAATAAAGATTTGTATGCAGAGTGTTGCAAAATAATTACATCACTTTGCAATAAAGATTATAAGCCTTGGAATTTCTCGCGCGAATTATTGAAAAGATTAAAGTGAATTAAAAGAATAAATAGTGAAAATTGTATTTGAATTACCTAATGGAACTAGGAACTGAAAAATTATCATTAAAGACATGAGTATCCATGTAACTCATTAAATGAAACGAAAATTGCATCAGTAATTCAAAAGTATAGGACAAAAGATAAGTAAAAGTAGAAGTAAGAAACGTAAAAGTAAAAGTCAATTTGTAATCAAATCACAATGAAAGTAGTATAAAGTAAATTGAAAAGTATAAGATCAAAGTAAAACGATTAACAAAAATGTTGGTAAATAATGAAAATAGTTTGAAAGAGATTAAAAGTAAATTTCTGATAAATAAGAATAAAAGTTTGCATAATTTATGTAATTATGTTTAAATTGGAAAGTTCTAGGATTAGTAGTCACCACTGAGCATTTCTAGTGCTCAGCACGTAGTGTTTACTACGTGCAGGTTTTGAAGTGTTGAAGGAGCTTAATACACGGAGAATCAGAATTTGAAGATGAAGAAAGTTAGTTGCACTTTATTTTTAGTATTTGTGGCATATATATACTTAGACAGTGAGAGTATAAAATCGAACTGTATTGAAGGTAATGTTTGTTAAATGATAAATATTGTTACGTCTGGAGAATGTCAGTTAATGAGTTATAAATGACTATCATTGATATGTGATTGGTTGTCTATAATATATATTGCTTTCGGATATGATTTGTTGTGCCTCGGAGAGGTTGTGTGAATTATTTGAATTTTTCAAGAGGCTAGTAAGTTCTAGCCGTTGTGCTGCCGAAATTTCTTAAATTGAATAGAATATTAAATTGTATCAAAATTGTTTGGCAGTGATTGAAGTTTGAAAAAAAAAATTACCGTTTACCCCTAAATTTCGCATCAAAAAATACTATTCTGATAAGGGTGTTACAGTAAGCACATTTACTGTACTTCCATTGTCCATCAATATCCTCTTCACATCGAAGTTATTGATCCACGCCCTGACGACAAGGGCGTCCTCATGAGGAAATAACATATCTCGTGCATCCTCATCGGATATAGTGACTGAGGCTGACCGTTCGGATGTTTGGAAAATATAGACACATTTCCCCTTTTTTTTTGGAAAGGTATTTTCCATAGGATGACCCGCCAACGATCATATTTATGAGCCCGGCGTAGGACCAACGAGGATTCGCATTCCTCTATTTTCTAAGTTCGTCGTCGAAATCATCCTTCTTTAAGTCCGAATGTCTACAAGGACTTGCCCCTCTAGCCGGACCTACAAACCTTTTGAGGTACCCTCTTTACAGGAGTCACTCAATCTCTTCCTTCAGCTGGAAACACTCTTCGGTTATGTGACCGATATCCTTGTGGAACTTGCAATACTTGTTGTGGTTCCAAGTATTTTTGCTCTTTTCGTTCAGCCTTTTGGGTTAGTTCACCTTTTGATGCTTTTTCTTGATCCACATCAATATCTAGGCTGGGTTAGTATTGAGTGGAGTGAAGGTTTGAGCCTATTGGCCACTTCCCCGATCGGATCTAAATCGATCGGCCTCTTTTCTTTTTCCTAGATTCCTCGAAGTAGAGGCTCTCTCAGGACTCCTTGCAATTCCATCAGATGCAAGTGCTTGGTTAAATGTCCGTCCATTTGGGTGCCGGTGCCTGTTCATGATGCTGCTCCTTCTACCACGACTAGACCTCAAGGCATCGTTCAGCTGGATGTGCTGCTTAGCCCTTTCCATTAGATCGAAAAAGCTGGTTGGGGGTCTTGTTGTGATCGACTCAAACAATGGCCGATCAGTGGTGCCATTGGCCAGAGCATTGGATGTCATCTCCACGCTTACATTCCTCACCTTCGACATTGTGGCTTGGAACCTGTCAATGTAGTCTCGAAGACTTTCGTCTTTCCTTTGAAAGATGTTGCACAGATTGCTCACAGATTTTGGCGCTCATGATTGTACGATGAACCGTGTGATAAATAGCTCTTTGAGTTGTCGAAAGGAGGTGATCGACTGCTAGGGAAGTTCATCGAACCAGTTGAGTGCGTCTCCTCTCAGAGTGATAGGGAAAATCCTGTAGACGATTCTTTTGTCGTAGGTGTACACCTGCACTTTTGTTAGATATTCTGCAAGATGAGTGACAGGGTCAGTTTTACTTGTATACCTGTCCATTATGACGTCTCTCTACCTAAGAGGTAGCTCTGACTTTGTGATTTTCCTGCAAAACGGAGAGGCGGTATTGCTGCAGGTGTTTTCCTCGAACATGCCTTTTCTGGAACCTGCCAATCCAAATTGCTTGAGTTTCTGCTTGAACCATTTATCCTCCCTGCTCATGGCTATTGAGGCAAACTCATCTCTTTGCCCCTTCGTGCGACTACGATGTGGCGTGCATATGAAGGACAGACCATCCCCGATGGATGAGGTTGAGGATCTGCTGGGGATATACGAGTCTCTTCTCGAGGACATTGTCCCCTTATTCCCTTTGTCGTATCTGCCTGGGGTTTTAACTCCCGCTCTTCTACCATCATGAGCTCATTGATGGAGATCCCCTTGCTTCTTTTTCTTCCAAAATCTTCGACTATGAAATCCATTTCATGGTCTCTTTTGGAAGTCTTGGGCATTTTGCCCTTTTTTAGTGTTTGGACAATGCTCTTAGTGAAGTCACTAAGAATAGCGTACATGTCCCTGACGGCAACATGAGTATCCTCTGGTTGTCCCATGACTACGTCGTTGAAGTCTTGGAGGAGGTTGCCCCTAGCAGGGGATTTGGGAGACCTCTTTTTTCTTTCTGGGGGCCTAGATCTGTCTTGATTGTTGTGATTATACTCTCCAGAAGCTGTATGTTCATTGGATTCCGAATCTGCCATCCTCTCAACGAAAACACCAAATGATAAGACAGGATTTGTCTTATCTGTAAGAAAGAGAGCTGGCAGTTAAAGGTATCCGGTTGGATGGCTGGACCTGCAAAAAGGAGTGCCCGATCAGACTAGGCTTTAGTACTCTGAAGTTTAAGTTAATAGCTTTTAGAGAAAACGTGTTTAGAGAGAGAGAGTCTCAGATAATCAATACTTTGAGCCTTTATATTTTGGCTATTTATAGGAGATAAAGGAGGGATACTTAAGTAATTCGGGAAGTGATAATTGACAGTTGGAGCAGGTGAGCGGTGATGTAACAGGAAACAGATAGAGCATATGGGCATTGACTTGTGTCAGTGGATTGACATGATATGCTGTCCCATCAGTCCGATCGGACATCACTTTTTTATCTTGTCTTTTCAGCTTATGCTATTGTCCTTTTATTAATGGACTTGGATCATAACAAGTATTATTGGATCGACTTAATTGAACTTTTAAAAATATTTTTTTCATAGTTATTAATTACATCAAACAAAATAATGGTATTTTTCATCATTACATTAAAAGCTTCTTTCCAATAATATGAGTTACTGCAATACAATTAAACAAAGAAAAATATACTTTGGGGCCCTCAACTCTTGTCCTTGTGTTGACCTTCTTCTAACAAACTTTAGTATTAAGTTACAAAATTTAGGGTGAGAGAAATATCAATTTAAAATAACCACTCACGGCGATCATTACACAAACATGCAAGCAACACGTATATCGGTACATAGTTCTTAATAGATAAAACGGATAGTCATAGCAAATAATAATAATAATAATAATAATAATAATAATATAGTTAGAATTAGGTAGAATTAAGAAATGCTTTACTTCTCTTCTTTTACAAACCCATTCCTGCTGTCCCTGTTGCTAGAGCTAGTAATTTGCAATCTCAGTCTACTTTTGAATCACTGGCCTGACCTGTTCAAGCATCTTAACTTTCATTTATTTAAGATACACAATAAAAGTATATATTAAATATCACGTTGCTAGTTTATTGAACTACTTTAGGTGCGTTATAGACATTTTTTTTTTAAATCCACTGATTCATCGAAAGTTGACTATTTTTTATGTTTAATCCTGTATCTGCACCTGGAAAAACTGCTAGTGGCGATATCCTGATTTTTTACTTGCAGGAAACTGTACTCATGCGTAGAATAAACTGCTAATTTTCACCTATAACTATCTGTACAAATCCGAGTGGGTAAAATGCGAATATACCATGTCATCTTCGCTCAAATACATATTGAATAATAAATACAAAAATATCCTATAATCTACATTTCTCATCATCTTCATAATCGTAACTAAGTTGATTTCTACTTTCTTCTACTGATTGTTAGTTTGTTGAATTTTGAATTTTCCGCGAGAAATGGACTTTCCGCTTCGTCGGCTTAGCATAACTAATAAAGAGTTACGTATATAGTTTTTGACTATATTTTTTCAAATTATTTTTAAAAAGAGATAAAGTTGACATTCGGAAACTAAAGAATTCCCTTATAAAAAATCAAAAGATATTTATTTAGTATAAATTAATATAATCACAATCTCCATACCTTAAAACTACATCAAAGATAATATAAGAAGTGATTAAATAAATCCATTGACAGCATTTACAAATAAATTTGTAAAGTAAAGTAATGATAAATCATCTCGGAACGCTTCTCAGTATCTTTTCACCTCTACAAGTATACATATTTTATTTTTACATATACAACAACCAAAACCATAAATAAATTTATCCATTCAATTTTTAAAACGATCATGAGAAAATAGATTTTCAATGATATTTTAGTAGAAATATTCGTACAATCAAATCAGTCGGCTAGTAAAATAAATTATAATCTAAAAAGAAAAGTGAATTTAGAAAGTATATTTAATGAATTAAGAGCTTTATATAACTCGTTTTGATTATCAATATTGTATTGACTGTTAATGCCTGGCAACTATTGTAATCGTGATTATAATGTCTGATATTAACTCACAAATGAAACGGGTGAGATGATAACAGTTGGAGTATGAAGTCTAAATTAAAAAAAAAAAAGTCAAAATAAAAATTCCAACGGGGAAAGGTAGTTGTCGGCTGCAATAATATTATAATAAATACATTGCATCGCAGCCCACGGAACATGCAAGTTGGAAAGTTATATGCTCCATTTACACTAGCTAGTTTGTCAATATATATATATATATATATATATATATTAAGCTCAGGAATTCAAAGCAAGTACCATTTCAACTGGTAAGCAGCAGGAATCCCAGAATTAACAAAGTCATCTTGCTGAAGTTGAGCATGGAGTCCTCTCAAATTAATGTGCCAAGATGGTATCCAAGTCCTATCCAAACCAGATCAAGAGGTGATGAGTTAGAGATACATAGCATAGTTTCTGAAGAAGATGACAAGTCCTTTGCCATAGACACAGTGTTACCTTTTAGCTCTTCTTCAGGGACAAAGCAAGCTCCATCTTTTAACATTCAGATGGAACCAACTGTGTTCTTAGAGGGAGATGAGAAGCATAATTTTTCAAAGGGTATTTTCTTGACATGGAAGGATCTAAGGGTTACAGTTTCTGATCGGAAAAATGGCCGCCGGTCAATCCTTGATGGACTCACCGGCTATGCTGACCCTGGTAAGGTTTTGGGTATCATGGGCCCTTCCGGATGTGGAAAGTCGACTCTGCTAGATGCATTGGCTGGTATGATCTGCTATCTTTTATTATTTATTGCGTGTTGCCATTATTTTTCTTTTCGTATTAATTGCTCCATGCTCGGTGATAAATTTAGTAGCAACTTGCGTGACTGGATTTTCCTCTTGGTCCATGTTATTAAAATCGAACATGATAAAGAACGGAAAAGGTAAAAAAAATTTAATTTAACCAATTCGATGGAATTCAATCAATTTTTTTACTTTTTTTCAAAATAATAATTTTTTTTTAATTTTTCTATAAATATTATGAAAATATAACTATATAAAAATAAAAAATACTTTAAAAAATACATTTATCATCAAATATTAATCATAAAACAATATTTTCAAGTTATTCAATATTCATAACAAATATTTAAGATAGATATAGTAAAAAAGTTACAAATATTCAAAAATATTCATCAATTATAAATTATAATTTTTATTTTATTTATAAAAAATCTATTAAAATTGTCTAAATTTCAATTATTTTGTATTTATATTTATATTTTATTTTTTTCCAGCAAAAAATAATGTTGTATATATATTTTGGACAAAAAAATATTTTTTTCTGATTCAAACCGGGTTTTTTGGTTTTTACCAGGTTTTATCCGGTTTAAGGCCAATTTTCACCGGTTTGTCCGATTTTTGACCGATTTATATCGGTTCCTTATGATTTTTATCCAGTTCGATTTTTATGCATTGAATCAACTGGATAAACAGCCGGTTCACGGTTAAACCGGTTCAGTTTTAATAACATTGCTCTTGGTTAACAAAAGCAATAGTGAAAATGAATTAAATTATTATATAAACTAGTGATAGGTAGAGTTTAATTAATTATTGCAGGTAGAATAAGTTCAAATACACAGCAAACTGGTGAAATCCTTATCAATGGGCGTAAAGAGACACTTGCATTCGGAACATCTGTAAGTAATAAACCAAACCCATATATATGAATTATACTTTATATAATTTACATTGAATAAGATAGATAAAACAGGAAGATAGATCTTTAGAAGTGATCCGTTTTAAGGGTGTGCAGAGCTGAACCGAAACTGAAAACCGAACATAATCGAATGAATTTTGATTTGTTCGGTTTGGTTTATTTGATTATGAACCGAAATTAAAAAATTGATTTAATCGATTCAATTAAATTTTTATAATTGAAAATCGAAAGAACCGAACCGATCGAAGTTTTCAAAACTCACAGTTTTGCTTATATATATATATGTTGAGAAATCCCTAGCAGTCTTTTTCGAGCAACCTCATCTTCATTTCTCTTCTTCACGGCATCATTTTTCACTTCTTCATTTCTCTTCTTTCAACTGAATCGATATCTACAACTATAAGGCTACAACCACGATCATTATATTTCTCTTCTTCTTTTTGCTCTTCTGCATTCGTCTTCTATTTCTTCTTCTTCTTCTTCTTCTTTTTTTTTTTTTTTTGAGTTTTCATCATGTTTATTAAGAGGTGAAAATTAAAGGTAAAGAGATTTGTAGTTTTTTCAGTAGTAAGCCAATAGCTTACCTGCTGATGATAATCGTCCCATTTTTTATTAGTTTTTTTCTCTTTTATTATGTTTTTCCCATAAGATTGCTCCTTCCATTTTCATTGCAGGCAAGTTTCTTTCTCCTTAACGCATGTATATATATATTTTCGACTTTTGAAATTGTTGATTGTTGATTCTTCTACATCGAATTATCAGATTTTGAAATTTCTTGTTCCGGAATATGTCTGTATTTTTGTTTATTTATTATGTTTTTCTTTTGTACATTTTTACCAAAACAACGAAAGAAAACCATTAGGGTTTTACAATTTACTGGATGCCAATGCTACAACATGGGCCATTTCTAGGCTTGCATTTTGTTCTTACTTGGAATTTTGTAGTGTAAAGGTTTCAAGGGCCCAATCTCTAAAAAAATGAAAATTATTATTTTGGTTTTGACCAAGTACTTTAGGTTTATGTTTTCAAAATCATAGCTTTTTTTTATAGTCACTAGTTTCCAGATTAATTACTTAAATTCCAAAAAATAAAAATAAAAAGATGGAAAAAATAAAATATAAAAAGATGGAAATGAAAAGGTAGAGTAGCACAGTAGAAAAAGAAAAAAAAAAGAAAAGGTATAGTAGCAGCTAGTGGGACAGGAAATGACGATGAAGAGATGATATTTGATTTTTGAGAGAGATATGTCTCTTAATTTTCGTGCCATATTTTCCTTTCTCTCTTACATGTTGGCTCTACAGGAACCGATTGAACAAAACCGAATCGATCAAAAATTTTTCAATCCATCCGGTTTTTATTTTAAAAATTTCGATTTTGATTCAATTATTTTATTTTATAATGTTCGATTTTTTATTTTTTTGGTTCAGTCTAAAACCGAACCTACTATTTGCACACCCTTAATCCGTTTATTAAATAGCTTGGACATATATCCGTTTATTAAATAGCTTGGACATATATATATATATGGTAGTTGCAACAGTAACTGTGATTTATTATGACCGTAGGCCTACGTGACGCAAGATGATACCCTAATGACAACATTGACAGTAAGAGAAGCAGTATACTACTCAGCACAGCTACAGCTACCAGACTCCATGTCCAAATCAGAGAAGAAGGAAAGAGCTGAAACCACGATAAAAGAGATGGGTTTGCAAGATTCAGTAAATACTAGAATAGGAGGGTGGAGTAGAAAAGGGCTTAGCGGTGGACAAAAGAGAAGAGTTAGCATTTGCATTGAACTATTGACACGACCTAAGCTTCTGTTTCTTGACGAGCCCACTAGCGGATTAGATAGTGCTGCTTCTTACCATGTTATGAGCCGTGTCGTTAGGCTGGCTAAGCAACATGGAACGACTGTTATTGCTTCTATTCATCAACCCAGCTCTGAAGTTTTTCAGCTTTTCCATAATCTTTGCCTTCTCTCTTCTGGCAGGACTATTTATTTTGGTTCTATTTCAATGGCAGAACAGGTTCTTTAAATTTATTTATTATATAAATGATAAGGCGCAATATATATATTTGCAAAACAACTGAAATTAGTTCTCTTTCTTTCTTTCTTTATTTGCTACAGTTTTTTGCCTCCTGTGGCTTCCCTTGCCCTAATCTCAGGAATCCATCTGATCATTATCTTAGGACTATAAACAAGGACTTTGATGAGGTAAATTAACTTTATAATTTCAAGTAACACTTTTATAGGTAATTTTCTCTTCAAAAAATGTTTATTAAATAGTCTTCGTAAATGGTTGCCTGTCCCTTGTTACCCACTGCATCATCAGGACATTGAACAAGGCCTAGGGAGTTCAACAAGCACTGAGGAGGCTATTAATGCTCTGGTCAAATCATACCAATCATCAGAAATTTGGCAAAAAGTTCAAAAACATGTGGATTATATAAGCAGAAAGGTATATAATGGACCCATTAACAGGCTTAAATAAAAGTTAATTATAGGGCTTCTTATAATTAATAATGTTTATTGGTTTTAAAGAAAGGAGAAATTTTGGAGAAGAAAGGAAGCCAGGCAAGCTTCATTACCCAATGCATAGTTCTTACCAAGAGATCCTGTGTGAACATGTATCGTGACCTTGGCTATTACTGGCTTCGCCTTGCAATATATATTGCATTGTGCTTATGTGTGGGCACTATCTTCTACGACATCGGTCTCTCTTTTGGCTCAATTCAGGTATGTTTAAGTTTATTCATAAAATTAGTCATTAATTTAGACCTGGCAAATATATTGGGTCGAATTATAAACGAATGGAGTTGTAAACAGAATTGCCATGTTGACCCAAACGAATCGAAACACTGTCTGACTTGTTTGTTTTTTTTAATCAAATAATTGCATTTCCTACCTTCAAGTATTGCATCTTTACATGTAGATAAACAAAAATTAATAATCATTTGTTACGAGATTGTCTAATTTACTGATCGTTATTCTTTCTATTAATGGGCATTAAGAATATATATATATATATATATATATATATATATATATATTGCAGAAAGAAATAACATGAAAACATAATTAATCATTGGTGTTTGAATAAGAAAGAAGGGAAATGAAAATATAAACAAAAAAGGGATCGGGTGCATAGCATATTTTAACTGTGAAGATTTTCACGGGTCATAAGCTTGATCTACGGGTTGATTTTGATTCGAAATTATATGGATCATACGGATCGGATCATATTTAACTTTTTATAGATCATATCAAATTTGAGTACGAATCATACAACTCGGATCAAATTTTGACAAGTTTATTTATTATATATCAATTTTAATATCTATAGTTTAATATATATTATATTATATGTGAAAAAATTAATATATATATATATTCAGGCTAGAGGCTCAATGCTCATGTTTGTTGCTGCATTCTTAACTTTCATGGCAATTGGTGGATTCCCTTCTTTTGTGGAAGATATGAAGGTGAGTTGATTTTCTTAAGTATCTAACTTGGGTTAAATTATAGTTCTTTCTTATAATGACTTGGATAATATTTACTTTACAAAATTAGTTTTTGAAGTTAAATTAGAATTCGAGACCATTTCCTTTAAAATGGTAGTAAAGTAACCGATCTTATAATATTGAGTCACACATAAATGTTCGATTCTGTAAATTATTTCAAATGATATATATATTTGAAATGGAGTAATAATTTAAATTATTTTTCCTTTACCAAAAATCCAGATATTTGAACGAGAAAGGCTAAACGGGCATTACGGAGTTGGTGCATTTGTGATTGGGAATTCATTTTCATCCATTCCATACTTGCTAATAATATCAATAATCCCCGGAACAATAGCTTATTACCTAGTTGGACTTCAAAGGAGTCTTGAACACTTCGTCTACTTCTTATTGCTACTATTTGCATGCATGATGCTAGTTGAAAGCCTTATGATGATAGTAGCAAGTGTAGTCCCAGACTTCTTGATGGGCATAATAACAGGCGCTGGAATTCAAGGTGTGATGATGCTAAATGGTGGGTTCTTTCGGTTGCCTAACGATCTTCCTAACCCATTTTGGAGATACCCAATGTATTATATTGCTTTCCATAAGTATGCAAACCAAGGGTTTTACAAGAATGAATTTGAAGGATTGATTTTCCCTAGTAATCAAGTGGGAGGATCATCTAGTATTTCTGGTGAAGAAATTCTAAAAAATGTTTGGCAAGTTGAGATGGGTTACTCTAAATGGGTTGATGCTGGGATCTTGTTAGGGATGGTGGTTCTTTATAGGCTCATTTTTTTGGGAATCATAAAGATTGTTGAAAATGTCAAGCCTATCATCCAAAGCTATCGTGGATTCTCATCCTTCGGAGGTGCACAAATCTCTCAAAATCCCTCTTCTTCACCTTTGGCTTGAACCAAATTCATTTATCATGTTGTCATAATTTCAACTATATAGTGTTCACTAGCTAGCTAGTGGTATTATTTACCTTTTTAATTTAATAAAAGAGGAGAATTATACAAATAATTACTATATATATATATATATATATTAACCATCTAACATCCGAAATTTACTAATATGATTAATTCAAATTCGCATAGAGCATGCCTACAAAAGAAGTAAAGTGTTTCCTCGTAAATATTAAATTTGATTGGTTAAAAGATAAAGGACTCATGTTATCCTATTTTATTTTAGGATAAGAGGTTTTTAATGTTGCACTTGATATAGCTTCACTTGTTATTTAGATCCTTGCATACTTGAGTCACTGTTTTAACTATTAAAATAGAATTATCACTTTTTGTTGCAGTAATTTAAAATGGTTCTAGTTTTTAATATCAGAATTCGGCAATGTAAACTTTTCAAACAAAAACGAAAGAGCAATTTTTTAAATGAAATATGTATATATATACACCATTAGGGTTAGCATCTCTAGGAAAAGATGGCTTGGAAGTCGAATAAGATAAGAAAATATACTGTATAATAATTTTTTTTTGTTAAGTGAAAAACAAATTAAAGTTTTATATAAGTGTATGTGGATTACATATAGAATAAATATATTGTAGACACTTGAAAGCTAACGAATTGTGAAATTACAAAAACAAAAGCAAAAAAAAAAAAAGGTCAAAAACATTTATCAGTGTTTAATGGTTTTTGTTGTACGGATTTAAATCGGATCATAAATAAAATTAAATAATAAATACATCAATTTTTGGATTTAAATGGATCGTTGTTCAAATAAGTCCGATTGAATCACCTTTTAACTTTGAAAACTGTAAGTGGATAATAAGCTTTACTCATTGCCATCGGCGCAAATGGATCAAATAACGAATCAATCTATTTAACTTTTTTTAATCATTTTTTAGTTCATTCAATATAAATAAATGTATTTAATTTTTTAAACAATTAAAAAAAATATATATATATATATTGTTTTATGGAATATATATAATCAATGTTTTAGAGGGACTTTTTTTAATATTAACGTATTTTAAAAAAATAATTAGAGTTTTGGGATATTTAAAAAACAATTTGGAAATATGGAGTATTTTTTCATTTCCCACTATCTCTCTCGTTGACCCACTTTCCCTTATGGACACTCACGAGACGAGAAATCCCCGACCCTGACAGGGACCCGACCCAAACGGGGCAGGGAATCCCAAATATTACCCATGCGTGGATGGAAACGAGGAAAAAAAAATTCCAGATGTGTATATTTCGGGGCGGGGACAAGGAATGGGGTATCTGCCCCGCGAGGATTCCCGCCCCGCAAAAAAATAATTTTTTTAATAAAATATAATATTTTATAAATAATTAAAATTAAAATATAACTTAATTTATAATTATTAAGTTTTAAATTATACTTAATTTTAAATTTATCAATGGTTAAAATTTATATTTATTTAAATTATGATTGATTTTAATTTTTTTATTTATTAAATGTTATATTTTAATTTTAATTATTTATAAAATATTATATTTTAAAATTAAAAAAATATTTTTCGCGGGACGGGAAATCCTGCTACCGGCGGGACAATGAGCGGGAGCTGAAATTCCCGCCCCTGCCCGTGATCATCCCTACTCTCCCTCTCTTATCCCACTCTCTCACTCTTTCTCTCTTATTTCACCTTTTTCTATGCATCAATTTAAAATTTTTATACTATATTATTAACTATAATTTTTATTATTAATTTTTATATTATTTAATTATTTATTTTATATTTAAAATGGATATAATAGAATAATTATTAAAAAAAATAATTTTTAATTACAGTAATTAATATTCTTTTAATTTAAATAAAGAAACAATGAACTAAAATTAAGAAATAGAAGAGCATATTAAAAATCGTCTATACTTTGAAAAAGAAAAAAAATGGAGATAGTGAAATCAAATGCGATATTAGTATTTAATAAGTATATAATTAATTAATTTTAATTGAAAACTTAGGAAGAAATTAACTAATATTACATTTGTTTAACTACCTCCAATTATTTTCTTTCTTCTTCACCGTATAAACGATTTTTAATATGTTCTTTTATTTCATAATTTTAGTTGATTATTTTTTATTTAAATTAAAAAATGTTAGTTATTGTAGTTAAAAAATAAATTTTTTATAATTATTTTATTATATCCATTTTAAAAGTAAAATAAATAATTAAATATTATTAAAATAATAAAAATTATAGTTAATAATATAGTATAAAAATTTTAAATTGAGACATAAAAAAGGTGGGATAAGATAGGGATAGTGAGATAGTGAGATAACTGAGGGAGAGTGAGAGAGTAGGTATGAGAGAGAGAGAGAGTGGGGCCCAGGCCATTTCCGCAAGAAAGGACTTCGAAAATGAAAAGATACCCTATATTTTCAAATAGTTTTTCAAATACCTCAAAACTCTAATTATCTTTTTAAAATGCATTAATATTAAAAAAATCCCTATTTTAAATGTATTGTTATATTTAGAGGCAAAAAAAAATAAAAAATATAACTAATAGTAAAATTAGTTTAAAATTGAACCAATTTTTTCAGTCAATTGATCCAATGATTCGATTTCAATTTTTATTTTAAGATTTTTTATTACTAATTTTGATTTTTTATTTTAGATACTATTTCACTGCTGGTTCATGATTAACCGATATATATATATATATATATATATATATATATATATATATATATATATATATATATATATATATATATATATATATATATATATATATATATATATTATTTTTTTATATTTTACGAGTTTTTTTATTTTTTTTCTAAAATTTACATAGAGTAATCATTTAAACTTTGAAGTATATTTAAATTATATTTTTATTTTTATAACTTAATTTTTTCATATTTTTTATAAAATTTGTATAATATTTTAAAATATATTTAAATTACATTACTTTATTTAATTATATAGAGTAATACTTATATGAGTAATTAATTAACTTTTATATATGTTATTTTTTATTATATATATTGATATATATATTTTATTTGATAGTATTTAATCATTTTTTTTTAGTTTATTACTTTAGGTTTAAAAATTTAATTTTGTTAAGAAAAAAAAATTTTGACCTAAAATTAAGCATGTTCATTTCCAACAAATATTAAATTCACTTTATAATATTAGCCATTAATTTTCTGAAATAATTAACCATAAGATGTGGAACATTAATTTTGACTAGTATATTATGTTTATTTTGCAGTTTTTATTTTGAATTATTTTGAACATTTAAAATTGAATTTAATTTTGTTTTTTTTCTTAGTATTGTATGTTATAAATTTTAATGGTTGATAAAAAAATTATTGGTTAACTAAATTGAAAAAACCAAATTGATAAACTAATTATTTAAATGTAACAAACTGATTAATACTTAATAATTTTTAAAAATTGATATTAATAAATTGATTAATTTTTTTCTAATGAACTGGTTAATATCACTATAATGGCATCAACACCGGATCAGCCGTAAACAGTGCTTTTCGATGGTAAATAGTGATTTTCGAGTCAGAAAGGACACCCGAAAGTTAAAAATATTTTATTGAACCATCGAAAAGTATTGGTCATGGTGAGTCCGATGTTGAAATTTAAAGTGAAATTGAGGTCAGATGGGATTCAAAGGGTCAAAAATATGAAATATGTAGCGAGTCAATTTCTCTGGTAAGGAAGGTGATTTAGTTTTGCATAAATTATTAAAAATAGTAAATGAACTACAATAATTGCCATATTTTGCAGTTCTTCATTAATTTTTGTGTAGAATATTTTGATAGTAAAAATTAAATTTTTCGGTGATACCAGCAGTTGTCGAATCAGATCGATAAGTTTAAATCGAATCGACAACGGACTCTGATTGATCTAAAAATTTGTGTACTACCTATTTTTGATGTGATAAGAGTGATGAAATAATTTTTGAAGTGATTTGAAGGCTAAAAGAGAGAGAATTCAGATTGGGCTTTGTAAGGCCTAAAATGGGCCTTTCACTTAATGTGGGCTAAGCCCATTGATTAAGCTCAATTTAGGGCCCATTGAGAGGGTATAAAAAAGCTAAAAATATGAAAATTTTTCCAGAAATTCCAGCTCTCCTCTCTTTGTCTTCTTGGCCGAACCAAGCTCTCTCACTCTCTCTCTTTGATTTGCTTTTAATTCACTCAAAATTTCCCTTAGATCCCAACATAAAAACTGAAGTTTCATCTCTCTAGATCATCCTAGTGGCCTCAATCAAGTGATTTGAGCAAATGAAGGCAAGAAATCAAGTTGAGAAAGAAAATCAGGTAAGTTGGAATTTGAGAAATTTATTGGTTTAAATTAATTCTTTAGTATTTTTCATAGATTTTGAGGTGTAAATTATGAATATGATCTTGAATTTTGCATTTAAAGACAATCGAGTATTTTTATATTTTTAATAGATATTAATATATATTTAGAAGATATTTTTATTTATTTTTATTTGATATTTTTTCTATTATCTATTATATCAATCAATATTATATATATTGATTGATATATATTGATATATATTGATTGGTTGATTGGAATAGATATCTTTTGAAAGTCCTTACTTTACTTAAATATCTAACAAAAAAAAAAGGAAAACTAAGCTTGTTTGGGCCGGCCATGTTAGGTGTGGAAGGAGAAGAAAGAGTTTCAAGGGATAAGGGCGAAGAAAAGGAAGTCTAGGCACCCTTGAGCAAGAGAAATTGGTATGTGACTAATAAATCTTAATATTTTCTATTTTATTGAATTAATTTCCTTTATGTATTTAGGAAAAAAATGGTAAATTGCTTAATTAATGAAATTGAGATAGGGGAAAGGAGATTTGAACATGTTTTGATGCTATGTGAATGATTAGAAGGAAGAAAAAGAAATTTAAGGCTATGTTAGTGTGATGGCCGAAATTTCTCTTAGGAAAAAAATAGTGATTTTTGCATGAAAATGATAATTAGTAGCCTAAATTAATTATAAATATCATAATTAGCATCCATGAATTTTTAAATGATTTATAAAATTTATTGGAAATTTTTAAAGCTTGGTAATGGGTTATGTAAGTAGTAAAAATGATGAATTATAGAGAAATAATTCATAAATTAAATAAATATGGGTAGTAAATGTGAAATAATGTGTATATAAATTTTTAGAGAATTTATGTACATTACATGAATAAATGAGAAATAAAATGTTAATTATGTTCAATGAAAAATATTGAATTATTGAAAAATAATTCAATAAAGCGAAGGAATAATAATAATAATAATAATAATAATAATAATAATAATAATAATAATAATAATAATAATAATAATAATAATTGTGATTAGAGTGCATATAAATTTTTAAGAAATTTATATGTAATAATAAAGTATTTTCGAAATAAATTATGGAATATGTATAAAAAAAATTATTGAATTATGAAGAAATAATTCAATAAATGGTAAAAAGTAGTAAATTAATATGAATTAATTTACTATGAAGGAAAAGATAGTGAAATGAAATTTTTGGAAATGAAAAAGTTTGTAAGAATTGTGAACTAATTTAAAAGTAAATAAAAGTATGTACAATAATGTCCTTAGAAATAATCAGGCAGTAAAAACTAGCTCAGTAGAGATATCTCTGTATCCCGGTGCAAGTCATGACGACTTGCTATGCTATGGATTAGATCTCTGATCACCATGGCTCTCTCTGTCTCTGATATCTACTTTGTGAGAATTGGTCCTTTGGGAATCATTTTTTATCTCTGTTGTGGTACTGTGGGGTCCACGTCCCATGTATCCAGTTTGAGATTTTCTGTCGGGTCTAAACTAGGGGCATAATGAAAGTAAAATGTAAAAATATGAAAAAGAAGTGAAGAATGCTAATTAAAAGTGAAAAAGGACTAATTTGAAAGAAAAAGAAAATTTAAGGGCAAAATCGTATTTTTTTCCAAAAAAATAAAAATTAAGCAAAGTAATTAAGAATTGCTTAATTAAGGTTAAAACAATCAATTAATAGTTAAAATGTGTTAAAATGAGATTTTATAGTCAACAAGGACTAAAATATAATTTTGCATAAAAATGCTCAAATAAGTATAAATGGAGGGTAAATACCTTAATTAATACCATAAATATTAAAAGAAAGCATAAAAAGGTTAAATTCGTAATTTAACGATACAAATGGACTAAATTGAATAAAAATAAAAGTTCTAAATTAAATGTATAATTTGATAATAAATAAGTATTTGATGAACAAAAGTGTATTAAAATTAAAATGTTATTTGAAAAGAAATGATTTATTTAAGTTTGCTTGAAAAGTTAAAGTTGAGAATTTTTACATAATAGAATTATTTAAGTTATGTATGGGAAATATTTAGATTGTTAGTCACCACCGAATATGTCAAGTGCTCAGCGCGTAGTTATGACTGCGTGCAGGTACACAGAAGCGAAAGCAAGAGTATTCCTTGAAGGATTTCTTTTGATTGATATAGAGTTTTTAATCTTTGTGGCATGTATATATATAAATATAATACTTATGGATCTGTGTATTGTAAATATGCACAAAAGAGTTGATATTTTGGGTTGTAATATGGCATATATTGTGATGTAAAGTGAGACCTAGTAGATGTAAATGAATGTATGTGTAATATTTAGATGAATGAGTTATGAAAATAAATGGATGATATGATGATATATGATTTTGTTGTACCTCTGAGAGGCTGCGGGTATTATTTGCTTTTCAAGGGGCTAGTACAATATATAGCTGTTATATTGCCAAAATTTTATTAAGTACATAGTATTTTGGACAGTTAGATCTTCGGAGAATTTTATTCGGATTAAAAGTAAGAAAAATAGGTTATAAGAAATATTGTTGAAAAAAAAAATTTCAGCCTACGACGTACCGGAACAGTGATAGATGTGATAAGAGTGTTACAATCACCCTAGTTGTATCTAATATAAAGCAAATCTATTATAATTTTTACTTATCAACTTAATTTGATGGGATTTTTATATGTTAAATAATTATAAATTTATTGTGAAATTTTTTCACAAAAATCAACTTTTAATTTTGTATTAAAAATTTAGAAAATAACAATTACAAATTTACAGCAATTTTTTAAAGTAAAAATTAAGTTTAAAATTTAATTATTTTTAGGAAAAATTCATAAATGGACTCAACAATCTAAATGGATTATTTTTGACCGATTTGCACATTGATCTAATATTATTAAAAAAAATCGAATCATAAATGGAACAATTTCAAGTCAAATCGATTCGAGCCAACTTCTAGTGGACATATTGAATCAGGTTCATAGTAAGAGAGAAATTTTGGGTACATTTTTTTAAATACTTCAAATTTAAAAAATATTTACACAAATAGGGTGTGTCAGAAAAAAATTACAGGATTGAGTATTTGCTGAAATCGCTTTCAAGTGGAGCGGTTTCGTCAGATGGTGTCGTCGGCGCAAAGGATGGTCTGCAGCATCTAAAATCGTTGTAGACTGTAGCGATATATGAATTTGAAATCGTTACAGTCTGCAGTGGTTTCAGACGATGGCAAAAATCCCTCCTTAGTCAATGTGAATGCGCAGAATTTTTGAAAAGTCTCGGAATAAGTTGTCACTTCTTGTTCAACGGAAATAATTCAAATTTTATTCTTCTTTAAGAGCAAATGCCCTATATTAAGGCCATCATCCGAGATTGGTTTTGGCCTTCTCCTTCTCCACCATTTTTGCTTGCCTCTCACCATTTTTACTGCCTCTCAATCTCCATCCAGGTAAGTCATGCAATTTTTTTTTTGCTTATATTTTAAAAATGTAATTTTTCTTGTTTTGCTTATTCTAAAAATAATTTATCAATTATTTTATAAATGTAATATTATTCTAATTGAGGATTATATACGAAAAAATAATAATTTTTTACTCATTGTGTTATTGTAATACAGAATTTTAATTTTTTTGTTATATTAGATATAAATAAAATATGAAAATATTAATAATAAAAATTAAATAGGATAATTTTACATGTTTGGTAATTATAATATAATGTGAAATTGCTTAATATGAATTTTATAATTTATTAAATTAATAAAATTATATTGTTAGTAAATTTTGCTACAGTAAAAATTAATGGTGAATAAATTAATTGTTACAATTAATAATTAATTATAGTAAAAAATTTTAAATAATTTTTAATATTGTATTAATTTATGTTTGATAGGTGTTATATATTCGGTAATTTGATGATCTGCAAAAAAATATTTATATATTTGGTGATCTGCGAAAAATGTAAGTAATTCCATAATATTTAAATTTAAATATGTTATTTAAATGAAAAATATGATTATTTGGTAAGTTTCTGCATTTTTTATACTAATTTTGCTAAATTATCAATTAAATTGTCAATTAATTGGTAATTTAATTACAGTAAATTCCTAATCAATGATTTAATTATTTATTATGTGAATTTATTTTAATGTTGTAAAATGTGTTTAATTTATTATAGATTTATATAAAAAAATTCAATAAATTTAAAAAAATTAATTGTATTAGTCATGATAAATCCTATTAGATAATTGTTTTATAATATTAATTTAATACATTATATAAATGTGTTATTTACTGTTATTGTAATATTTGTACCAATATTCAATTTTAAAATTGATTTTTTTCAAATATTTGTAATGTTGGTATTTTATATTTGATGTTGAGTATGCAAATTTTGACTAGTATTTATTTTATTTAAGTGTGTTTTATTTTTTAAAATATTTTTTTATCAATTTTTGTATGCATTTAATAATAAAATTAGAGTAAAATATAAAAAAATAACTAAATTGTATTGTTAGTGAATTATGATGCGGTAAGAATTAATAGCGATTAAAGTAATTGTTATAGTTAATAATTAGTTGTAGTAAAGAATTTAAATATATTATTAATGTTGTTATTTTATTTTTGAATGGTGTTATATATTCAGTAATTTTGTGATCTGCGAAAAAAGGCAAGTAATTTATAAGAGGCATGAATTTTAATTAGTTATTGTGTGCATTTATTTGAAGGTTATTTATTTTTTTCAAATAATTTATAAAAGGCATGCATTTTGATTATTTTAGCAAAAATTATATCATTTAATTAGTATTATTATACGAAATAATTTTTATGTAGACATATAAATAGTTATTTATGACAAAAATGTTGATAATTCAGATATAACATTTATTGGTATAGTATCATCTAGGTAAACAAAAAAAATGGAACAATTTAGAAATCAAGAACATATTAATCCCAGATCCATCGAGGGTTATATCCTGATATTACAGCGCAGACTTCGAGTGGATGTTGTTCGGAATGGAACGATAAATGTATTTTAAAGTGTTTAATAATTTAAATTAATGTACGTAATTATGGATAAATTACTATTAGTTTTTTTTTTATTTTTAGGTTCAACATGATGTGTTGCCAGCACGCAGAGCCAGCTTGGACAGTCATCATAGGAATATTGCCGAGCGAATAATTCCATATTTATGATTAACTGGATTTTATAGAGTTTCGCAAATTGATAGCATTCATGTTAATGCTGAATTAATAATAGCATTTGTTGAGAGGTGGCGACCAAAGACGCACACAATTCACATTTATGTGGGTGAAGCGATAATAACTCTTAAGGATATTACTGTACTAACTAGGTTACTCATTGAAGGATGTGCTGTGAGTGGATATTTACAGCGTGAGTGGCATGCTCTTTGTGGCTGTCTTTTGGATAAAGTTCCCGATGAAGATGATTTAAGGGGAATACTGTTAAATTGACATGCTATCCAGAAATCTTAATTTGTTGCCGGTTGATGCAACCGAGTACCAAATACAATATTTTACTCGATCATGGATTCTTTATTGTATAGGTGGATTATTATGTCCGCGACAGTCAAATAGTCGTATAAATTTGATGTGGCTCCCATTATTAAAGAATTTACAAGTTGTTGGTGAGTATAGTTGGGGTTCTGTAGTCCTCGCATAGCTGTATAGAGAGTTACGTCATGCAACCAAGCCAACTGCCAATTCACTTGGAGGCTACCTTCAATTGTTACAAATGTGGGCCTGGAAAAGGCTATCTCATATTCGGCTCCCGTTTGTCCACCCTTATATTCTTGATTAGTTAATGCCTTATGGGTACAGTTAAATTTTATTCCATATTTATGAAAAAATAAATTTATTTATTTAAATTTTGTTCATTTAATTTGTTGGCTGATAGTATATTGTTAATCTTTATTTTAATCAGGTGGCAATCATAATTGGATTTAACCAAAAATAACAGTAAAAAAATTTTGGAATACCGTCTGGATTTGGACTTACAGCGTGATGACCAAGTTTACATACAATTTATAATTTTCATTAAATTTTGTAATCTCATTTAAAAAGAAAAAAAAAAGAAAATTTTGTGACAATATGATGTATGATATATTTTTTTTGTAGATGGATCGAGAGCCCTACAAGTCTGTACTGCACTTATTACCATAATTTTATATTAATGAAAATGGTATTTGGACATCAGTTGTGCCACTTATATGTTTTAATATTATCGAGTGGCACAATCCCGATCAATGTCTAAGATAATTTGGATTTGACCAACCAATCCCACTCGAAGCCCAATACAATAATATTGTGCGCTCTTATAAATAATTCTGAAAATTATGTCGTTCATACCTAAATCCAATTTTATGTGAATTTTATGGATCAATTCAGGAAGAGTTGGCTTATTTTTAACTCTCATCCTCCTTGTAATGGCATTCGGACCAGATATATCATATTAAAAATCCGACGCTCCAACACTTATTTTTCCTCCCGTGTGCACATAAAAGTCAGTATATATCCACATCTTTCAATTACCTGCAAGTGATAAAATATTCAAATATATTATTAAATTTACATAATAATAATAATAATAATAATTTTTGGCTACTTAAATTTATTAATAAATTTTAATTTATGTTAACTATTATATTTATTTCTAATTTTTTACGGCTATATCCCAATATTTTTAAACAGTTTTAATAACATTGATAATAATTATAATTTTTATATTGTATAAATATTACAATGTAATCACACTATTTAGATATAATAATAATAATAATAATAATACATACATACATACATACATACATACATACATACATACATACATACATACATACATACATATTCATTTTATTTTTCTAAATCTATAGTACACAAAAAATAGTACGTTCAAATTAATAAAATACATTTTCCTAATAGATACACAATTGTGATTCACTTAGCTTGTTGGTTGAGTATTTCGATTAATTTTTGCATTTTAATAAATAAAATCAATATCATTATATATCACACATTAAGTTGAACATATAAAATTATAAATAAAAAATTAATAAATATTTACTAACCTTGCACAATGGTACTACAAAAATTATTACTAATCCGAGATAAACATATCACTATGGTGCAAACGAAATGAAAATGGACAACATTTATATAGAAGAAAGTAAATAATTTTTGAACCATGCTAGGGGTGGGGGCCGGATTTTCTGCATTGAAATCGCTGGAGTGGACAATGATTTCAGACCTGAAACCGATGTCCCTTCCAACGGTTTCACTACAATCTGTCTACCTGCACCAGTGACACCATCTGATGAAACCACTCTACCTGGAAGCGGTTTCAACAAACACCCCAGTTCTGTAATTTTTTTTTCTGACACACCCTATTTGTGTAAATATTTTTTAAATTTGCATTATTCAAAAAATTATCCCAAAATTTTGCCACATTTGCAAACATAAACATTGTTTTATCATTACTACAGTTTTACGATGCCGTTTTAATACGTGGCTATTAGGAGTGTACACAGTTCGGTACAATTCAAAGATTTATAAATATCGGTATTGTCTTGAAATTTTGGATATTTTAAAAATCAAGTATTTGTATTGTTTTCAAAATTCGAGACAATTCGGTACAGTTCTATAAAAGTTCGGGATAATTCGGTACAGTTCTTCAATTCTTTCGATACTAAATAATACAGTACAGTACAATTCGGTACTTCGAATAATTCAATATTTTTAAAATTTTATAAAATAAATTCACACAATAATAAATACAAATGCATTTAAAATATCTCAACAAGTATAATTAAAATTTAAGTCAAAATACATTACTTAAAAATCAACATTCAACAATCTTCATCTGCATTATGCTGACACTGATTTCAGAATCTTGAACGATATCTAAAAAAATACAAATTTTAAATAATTAGATCACCAAAAAATATAAATATTAAATAAAAATTAAAAAAATAACAAAAAATAATAATTATCCGATTCAAATTTTTTAAATTCTTCTATCGATGTCTCTGAAGCCAAAAGTGTAGCCGATCTCAATTAATTTTGACAACAAATAAAAATTTTGGCTATAATCGAAGTTAAATAACTTCTAAATTTGTCTAAAGTCCTTCCTCCGGTGCTAAAAGCTGATTCAGAAGCCATAGTCGAGCACTAAATAGCTAATACATCTCTAGCAACTTTAGCCAAATTTTGCTCATTGATCTTTCACCAACTCAAAATATCAAAATTAGGAAAATTTTTTACTAGTTTATCGGTCAAATAAGTATCCAAATCTCCTTAAGATACAACTTGCTTTTTATCCTTATTTTTCAAAAATCACGCATCAATATCATCAAAATTAAGTGGTGGGTTGCAATTTGATTAACATTAATCTCTTTCAATTTTTTATGTTCTTTTATCAGTCCATTCAAAGCAATTTTTCCTCTTGAAAATTTTAAAATTTAATTTTTAATTATAAATTCAGTTTTTTTATCAATAGAAAAATAATTTATATTTACCATTAATTATAAAAATGAGAGTAAATATAAAATATTTTTTTAAATGACTATTAAATTAATAGTATTAATAAAATAATTTATAAAATTAAGTATTTTATAAGCCGATTTTTTTTGTGTTAAAAGAAATATAGATATTTCATTATAATACATTAATTGGTAATATTTTTGTTATATATAATAAATATATTTAATTACATTATTAATTTAGATATTCATATAGGTATTGTACTAAAAATATATGAGTATTAGTTAATTGATACTCAGAGCAAATGAAATTAATTGATAAAATATTTATGTGATAAATTGATTAACTTACATATCTATATAGATATTTATAAAGAAAATTAAATAGTAGTGGAGTGATATAAAAAATAGATTAAATTAAATATAAATTGTTTTAGTTACAATTAAAGTTCAATATGTAATTTATAAATATTATGATATATAATTTTATAAAATATATATTTTTAGTAAATAAATGTTAAAATTATGTGCATAATTAGCGTTATTTTGTTAGTTTATATTGAATATTTTTAATTTTTATAATTAATTATGAAAATTTTATTTTTATTTTGATTATTTTAATGAATATTGTATTTAATTAGTATTTTTTCATTTTTGAAGCATTTTTAACTATTAAAAATAATATTATAAATTGTATAATTTATTAAATTTATATATTAAAATTTTTTAGTGGTTAACCGATAAATCAATCCGAAAAATCAAGTTAAAAATCAAAACCGATATAACGATTAACCGATAGTAATGGACTAGTTTAAGAAAATCATTAATGGACCAGTTAACAGGTCCATGCCTACATATATAATTACATAAATTGATAAAATTTCATTAAAATAATAATCGTATATAATTGTATTGTTAATTTAAATACTCAATTACTTATATAGGTATTATGAAAAATTAATAAATATTAGTTAAGTAATACTGAGAGTATAAGTACTTATATAAGTAAATTTAATCATTCATGATATAAAGATAAATAAAGTTAATTGATAAGATAATTACATACTCATATAATTATATTGATTGATAAAATATTTATATACAATAACTATATATAATCACATTATTGATTTACAACTTCATTATTAATATAGGTATTGTACGAAAATATATACATACTAGTTGAATGATACTTAAAATAAATGAAATTAATTGGTAAAATAATTATACACTTATTTAATACAATAATTGGTAATATTTCATTATATATAATAAATATATTTAATTACATTATTAATTTAGATATTCATAAATGTATTTTTCTAAAAATATATGAGTATTAGTTAATTGATACTCATAGTAAATGAAATTAATTAGTAAAGTACTTATATGATAAATTGATTAATTTATATATCTATATAGATATTTATAAAGAAAGTAAAATAGTAGTTGAGTGATATTAAAGATATATTAAATTAAATATAAATTATTTTAGTTATATATAGAGGTGGCAAATGAGCGGGTTGGACGGATTTGGGTTGGGTCATTAATGAGTTAAAAAATATGGATCATTAATGAGTTGGGTCATTAATGGGTTGGGTTGATTTGGATCGACCCATGGATGATTTAAATTTATAAGTTGGCATTTTTATGATTAAAAAATAGACTCAAATGGGTCAAGATCTAATTTCTCTATTTTTAAATAATAATGGCTAACATAGCAGCTATTGTAATTTAAAGAATAAAGGGGTAGCTTGTGAAGCCTGACGATGGTAACAATTTCAGAATATAAAGATATTGTTATCTTTCAATTTACATCAAAATAAGGACATAATTGAATGATATCTAGTGGAGGAGGGGTCAAAAAGTAAATGAAGGACCAAACTGAAACTTTATAAAAAAAGTCGGTCATTCCCTTCTTCCTCGCTGGAATTTCCAATTCATCTTCGATATTCAACCAGTGCCGCCATTTTGTTCATCCATCACCGGTGTCCATTCTTTCCCTTCCCTTTTTTTCTTCCATTTCTTCGAACCCCAGTAGATTTGCGAGTCGTTTCGCATTTGCATTTTTCCATTTTTGTCCCTCCTTTCATCATTGTCCATTGCGAGTTGCTGGTCCTTTCACAGCCACGAGCAGCAACTCTTAGAGATGAAGTTTCGACTGCCAAAATCGTGAAAACAAGAAGAAAAGAGATGGAATTGTTTGTCTAATGATTGGTGGATGATGCTCGACGGTGATGATGCCCAGTATGGGATTTAGTGGCGTGAAAGGCGCCAAAAAAGTAGCAGCTGGCACGGCGACCAAGGGAGAGGAGAAGGTGGAGAAGCTAGGTTAATATCCAATGGGTCAAAATCTTTGAATCTTGAAAACATCCATTGGGTTAATATCCATTGGGTTGGAAAGTGAGATAGGTTAATTTTGGATTGATCCATTGGGTATTGGGTTGGGTTGAAAAATAAAATAGGTCAATTTTGGGTTGATCCAATGGATATTTATGTGGATTGGATTGGGTTTGGATCAAAATTTTTTAGGTAAATTTAAATCGATCCATGAATTTTGGTCAATTTTGCCAGGTCTAGTTATATATTTATATTTATATTCATATATATATAATGATTATTAAAATAATTAAATTTATGTTCTTAATAATTAAAATATTTAGTTTAATTTATTAATTAATTATTATCTTAATTTTGTGTATTAAAAAATATAATTTAAATCATTACGAAGTTAAATTTATGAGTATACATAAAATAATAATTAATAAATATCGATTCTTTCGATACGATTCAGTATAAGATAATTCAATACAATTCAATATGGTATGATCCGATTCTAGATAAAAAAATTACTATCGATTAACCGTTATATCAATTTTTATTTTTAACTTTATTTTTTGGATTAGTTTATCAGTTAATCACTAAAAATTTTTAATATATAAATTTAATAAATTATATAATTTAATAAAATTAAAGATATAATTCGGTTTAATTTTAGCCAAAAAGTTGACATCGATTCTGAATCTTTTTTTATAGTTCGGTTTGGCACATAAAAATCCAGATCTCTTGTGGCTATCCCCCAAATTATAAACTGAAGATCCCGAACCCAAACGAATCTTACAGCTCCTGGTAACATCAATCCAGAAAGTCATGGAGGAAGAAGAGCATGAGGTTTACGGCGGAGAGATTCCTGACATGGAAGGTGATATGGAACCTCACAACGCTGATGTCGATATGGCCGGCGCCGACGAAGACGCCGTCAAGGTTTCCCTCTTTCTATTTGGGTTCCTAGAATCAAAACCCTAGCGATTTTATCGATTTATTTCGTTTTCTCTGTCATACACAATTTTTACTCAGGTTAGATGCTTATAGTACAATTTGAAAATAATGACCTGTGTGTTTGGGTTAATGGAGCAGGAATTAGATGAGATGAAGAAAAGATTGAAGGAGATGGAGGAGGAAGCGGCGGCTCTTCGTGAGATGCAAGCTAAGGTCGAAAAAGAAATGGGCGCTGTTCAAGGTTCAAATCCTTTTTCTCATATTTTCTACTATGAGTTCTTTATTTTCCATCATTTTAGAGGATTTTTCTTTTTCTTGTTTGGATTATGAGAAAATTTATAAGATAATATTTAGCTGGTTAATTGATATGAAAATGTGTTTTGCTTAAGTGTGAGATTGAGTAAAGGTAACGTGTAATTGTAGCATTAATAAGCACAGGAAACACTGGAGCCAATTTGAATTAGCCAAATAATATGATATATGAAAAGTTTTTAGGTGCTGAGGAGAGGATGGTCCGTGTTGGCAGCTTGACTACCTTTATTTTTTTCTTTTTCAGATTAAAATTCAAGTGGAAAAATATATGCTATATCTTTCTTAGGACTTAGATTATTATGTTTGGCTCAGTGGGCTGTATTTGGTTTCTGTCCTCAGTTGATTTTGCAATGTTTCTTGTTTTTCCTGGTAGTTTAAACTCATGTTATTGTTGTTGATCTTGTGCTGGTTATGTCATACACAGATCCAGCTAGTGCAGCTGCTAACCAAGCCAATAAGGAGGAAGTGGATTCTCGTTCTGTGTTTGTTGGCAATGTGAGTTTCTTCTATGCCTTCCTATGGTCAATGTAGAAAACATTATGCTTATTTTTGTGTGGCCGAATACAAAATTTCTTTTGCAATACAATGCCTCATCTATCATGCATTTGAAGGCATAGACACCTGGTTTTTTAAATATCTGTATTTGGTGATGTGCTCCCTAGTATTCCATTTCTTCATCTAGACTCAGAACACCATTTGAATTACAGAGTGCAGCAATGGATATAGACGCTAATTACTTGATACTCCTTCTCAGTGACTGTATAGAACATCTCAATAGAATGCATTTTTGTTGAGTTAACAAATCATGGAGATAAATTGAAATTGTTTCGTGCTAATAGTGCTTAAAAACTGTTTATGTGCGGAGAATAGGATGCCTCCAATCTCATGTTTGGTTGCATGATTTTTCACACCCTAAGATAATGCCACTGGTTCCTAGCATGTCTGACTATTGCTTGTTATGACATTTTCAAGGAAAAGACATTCATTCCATGTATATTAATTTCAAATTAAGTAATTTGTAATTTAATGTAATAAATTGTTCGAATGCATTCATGGGCATGTATCTGTGTTCATAAATACATGCTCTCACATCTGTATAGATCTAGCTTTATTGTATAATTATTTTATTTTGGTTTCCTCTTATTGTATGTCAACACTTTAGTTTTTTGTAGGAAAAGGTTTACAAATGAACTTGGGAGGTTTGTCCCTCAAATGTAAAATTTCTAGAGTCTAAAGTTGTTCTACTGTCTGCAGTTAAAGTCCTGTGAATCTCACAGACACACACACAACAAACAGAGAGAAGTTACACATTAATACTCCCTCCACCCCACTTTAAGTGGTCTCTTTTTTGTATTTTATTTTGTTTCACTTTAAATGTCATTTTAGAAATTTGAAGAAAAAGTTTACATGTTCATCCTTATTTGATATGCATTACTACAGTAAATAGAGTTGTAAATTTACCTTTGATCATGTGAAAATTAAATGGTGTACTTGGAATTAACAAAGGGCAAATTAGTCTATTGTTAATACTTTTTTATAAAATTAAGATTTTTCAATAATTTCCTTAATTCCTGTATTAAAGTAAAAATGACCACTTAAAGTGGAATGGAGTACTTATGATGGACATAGCTGAGTATAATGAAACACAGTCTCTAAAATATAACAACTTTTGGCCTGCTCCAAACCAAAGCCTAAGGATAGAAATAAAATGAGGGAATGCTTGCCGCTGTTACAAACTTCTGGTTCCACCAATAATAATCAAGCCACTGTGACTTATGTATTTTTCGCGGAACTGCTATGTTTGAGTGCAGGCTTTCTCAGTGGAATCCGTTTATGTATTTGAAATATTAGTTGCATTAATTTCCTTGTTTTTACTTCTGATGTGGATTCTTACCTTTCAGAATCATGGTTTGACTTTATGTCTCACTATGATCGCAGGGTTCTTCTTATTCTCCAAGTTCTCTGTTTGTTAGTGCTGGACATATTTGTACTGTAATTTGGGGTGGGCCAGAGTCATTGTTTTGTTAAATAAGCTTGTATTACGGGATATTGAAAAAATGTTCTGCATGTTTATAGAGAAAAGTAATGCAAAAAAAAAAAAAAATGTCAAAAGAAAATATGAAAAATTCACTAGGAAAAAAAGAGGAAAAGAAAAGGGAATGAAAGAACATTTTTACGAGCAAGGAAAAAAAAAAGGAAAAAGGAAAAAAAGCAATTAAAAAATAAATGCAAAGTGAAAGAAAAAAAAAAAAAGAAAAAGGAAAGTTAATGTAGAGAGTGAGAGAAATGAAAAGTGAAATGCAAATTTGATTCGTAGAAATTGGGTGAGATAGTCCAGCAAAGACTTGTTGAAGGTTGCTGGAATGGATGGAAGTAGTGTGTAAATTGAGTTGCTTCTGCCGTGATATGTGAGAACTGTTCCTTTTGAAGAGCAGAGGCAAGTCAGGATATGCAATCTAAGTTTGCAGACTACGGAGCCTCATCGCTACTGGTGGGTGGTTGGTGCTCCTGAGATACATTTGATCATTTAGCAGATCTGGTCAAGGGTGTAAGCTTGTTGCTTCTTTTTGGTGTCATAATCTGTTGTCTGCTAGTTAATCTTATCCCAAGTGTCATGAGTTTTCTTGAAAGATATGCGTTTTATGCTTTGCAATTTAATCATCTATGACTATGAGTTCTTTAAGTGCTATTATCTCACTGTGAATTGATCATTTTATTCTTTACTTTAGACACATTATGGGAACAGCAGCTTGAAATTTGTGGATGTTCAAAGTAAAATATTATAACTTTTAAACAGATTGATCATCTTGCACTAAATGTCCTTTTCCCATGCTTTGTCTTTTATTTGAGAAAATCCTTTTTATGTATGTTCTTAATCATATGTTCATCTAGTGTGTTCTTAATCATATGTTTAAGCACTGAAAAGACAGAGTGTTCTTTTTAGCTAAGTAGCCGGGAATTTGATGCTACAAGTGGCAGTATGAAAATTTTCATAATATCCATTTATAATGTAAATTTTAGATTTCCAAGCTTTTCAGTTAATGACATGCTGTATTAGGAAAGTCTCATCTAATTAAAGGTCTCTGGAACTTCATGCCTTATAATTTTTCTAATAAATAGGTGGTGTAATTTGCTTTACACGCGTTTATATTTAAGTCCTTTGTTGACTGGAATATTGATGTAAGGTTCTGGTGGTTTAAGTTGAAGTGGAAGTTGAGGGGAAAAAATTTGGACAAGGGATGATCCTGAATGGCGTAAGGTTTAAGGATTAAGAAGCAGATGTTGAACTGCTTGGTTTATTGATTGGGTGAGTAAAACATTGTGATGCTAAAAAATAAATTGTGATGCTAAAAATTAAATGAAAAATAGTAGAAATAAGTAGGGAAAGTTGTATTTGGTTGCTTCATAGAGTGAAAATACCAAATGAGAGATGATGAACTTAAAGAAAAACATGGTGGCAAAATCTATATTTGAAAAGGGGGTGCTTTTGTGATGATTTGGTGATAAAAAAGATACCAGTTAGAAAATGCCAGTGTAATTGATGGATGTCATAACGGAAGTGATGTTTTAGTAATGAATTGCTTGAGGTTTGATGGATGGATTCTGACAAGTTGATTTGGCAGATCTCTGCATTGCATCTGTGCCCCAGTAAATTTGGTGATTTGAAATTGTGGATAGGGTAATAAGTATTTTGAAATTTGGTTTATGAACTCAAAATGCTACCAAAGATGTTGGGTTGGGTTTGGCAGTATCTTGCATTTTGAGAATTTGGCACAAGGAAATTGTAGTTGCATGTGTTGATGGGACAATAATCAACAAGACAATGCAATTTTTAATTTGCCTCCAACATTTTGATTTCAGCTACCTTGCCTTTTGTTTTTTTGGGCACATCAACCTGTTTCGTTTTCTTATGGGATGTTGGATCCAGCATATAACATCAAAAAAAAAAAAAAACTTATATCCAAATTGTTTGTGTCAGAGTATTAGAAAATCGTGCTTTGATAGTTTCTTTACCCCAATATATCTGTTTTTTGTAGTTAGGATATTGTTTAATGTTTTGAAATTTTTCGTGTGGATTTGATCCTGCAGGTTGATTATGCTTGCACACCAGAAGAAGTGCAACAGCACTTTCAGTCCTGTGGTACTGTTAACAGGGTTACTATTCTGACAGACAAGTTTGGCCAGCCAAAAGGATTTGCTTATGTGGAGTTCGTTGAAGTAGAAGCTGTACAAGAGGCTTTACTCCTGAATGAATCTGAACTGCATGGACGGCAATTGAAGGCTAGTTTTTATTCTTTTGTGGAAGTTGGCGAGTTTGTTTGTTTTTAGTAAGAAATTTCTTTGGGGTGAATTTCCATCTCACACATGATGCACATTTCAGGTTTTGCCGAAGAGGACAAATGTTCCTGGAATGAAGCAGTATCGTCCTAGGCGCTTCAATCCTTACATGGGTTACCGGTTTAGGAGGTCATATGTGCCCCCCTATTTCTACTCCCCCTATGGATATGGGTATGTATTTCTTCTGCAGCTCTTTAATGCATGGTGGGCTAGTGATTTTATGAATATACAGATTGCTAGGGGACCGATAACAAATTATTGTTACCTCTGCAGGAAAGTCCCTAGGTTCAGAAGGGCCACGAGATACCTGCCTTATTATTAGATGACGCTTAAACGGGGTGACCTTAATATTTTATCCACATGCCCTTTGTTACTTGAGAGATGCATTTCTTATTATTAGATGATTTTATTAAAGATGGATTGACGTGGATTGTTTAGTCATATTGATGATCTGTTGAGAGGATATTCGCGTATGGGATCTTGGCTTCATGATTTATGTTGTTATCACTTGTAAGCTTATAACATGTCATAATTAAGATGAATGAAGTTCCATTATAATGATCAATGATAATAAGTTATACCTGCTGCCAAGTTTCTCTTTATTAATGACAGATTTCTTGCATTAATTTGAAATGCTGAGGATCCATATTTGACCTCTTTGATTTGGTTTTTAGCATGTATGTCTCTTGTGAAAGGATTATGGACAGCTTCACCAAAGTTAAAAGCTGGGCCATTCTTCTGAAAACCTTTTATGGAATTAGCAGTCCCTAATTTAAATCTGCCTATGACCCTCAGATAGTTGTACTTTAAGATTCTGTCCTTTTCAGTGATAACCTAAGTCTCTAAGTTGCTAATTACATTTAAATTTAAGGTTAAAATGCAAATCGGTTCCTAAAATATGGCAAAAGTTATAATTTAGGTTATAAAATTTTATTAGGTGAAATATTATATCTAATATTTTAAAATTTGGATAATTTAATTTTTGAAATGATGGCTGACGTTTAAAAATTTGATATATATCATTTTACGATCAGATTAATTTTTTTGAAAGTTAAATTATTTCGATTTTTAAAATTCATGGATGATATTAAATTAAATAAAATTTTAGGTACTATATTACTCTTTTTACTAAATGTTAGGCATTAAATTACCCATCTAGTTTAAATTTAATTAAGGTAAATTGATAATATTAAAAAAAGGTACGAAAGTGACAAATTGGTTGGTTATAGGGGGATCCAATTTTTAATTTGTCTGTACCCTCGGCTGTCCACATCTTCAAGCTTAATATAATACCCAATTAGATTGAAACTCATTAGGGAGAAAACCACAGTTCAATGACATTAAAATTTGCCTCTTGATAGACATAAAGGCGAAGGTGCATGCTTCAATTTTGAACAGTTCTTTCATATTAAATTCTCTCTATAAGTAGGAGAAAATACATTAGGAATGAGCATCGGTCAAAAACCGAACCGAATTGATTAGAATGATCGCAATTTATGCATGCAAAACTGATAAATAAGAGATGAAAAGGATACCAGGGCTTTTGTATTTTCTAACGAAGACAAAAGGTTGATAAGGAAAAAAAAATGAAATCAACGGAGATCAAAAATTAATTTTTTACAAGAAAATTTAAAGAAAGAAAATGGCAGAGGACAAAAGCAAAGAGGGAACGATAAATATTAGTGTTAGATCACGAAGACAATAAAAGTTACGACATGAACTGGATTTCTGTTGAGTTTGAAGGAGTGGAGAGGTTAATTTCACTCGAGCTTCCTGATTTATAGTAAACTTACCATAATGCTAGAAAAAAAACTTTTTGTATGAGAAAAATAATTTCACTTAAAAATGTCACAAGAAATTGACCGGAAAATGAAATAAAACACCAAAAGTTTATATGGATATTTTACATAAGTATTTTTCTTTTAGAAATATTACATATGATCAATCATATCACTGATAAATTATTTTAAAGGTGACACATCGGCGTGACACATAAATATTTTTCTTTTAAAATATTACACGTAATATGTTATGTCATCAATTAATGAATCAACTTGAATATGACATATCAATTTGCCAATGGTCTTATTCAAAATTTCCTATCAAAAATATTATTTTAGTTCAAAAACATAAAATAATATAAAATTGTTGCAAATAAATTGAACCATTGCCAAAATTATACTGTATGAATTTTTAGGAATTTTGGTTTATAAAAGTCCATCTCAGGATAAAACTTTCATGGGTTAAAAGGAGTTTTTACCTTTAGCCTTCAATTATTGTTTTCGAAGGGAAAAAAAATGTCATCCACCGGTCTTTATGGCTTATGCGAGTCTTACATTTGCTTGAAATGTTTCGCTCTAATGGAGCGAGGGAATATCCCAAGCATTTTTCTTTTAAACCATCTCTTTCATGCTACTTCAGAAATTATGGTTGTGAGATTTCGGATTTGAGACCTCATCAAAATTTTTATATAATTAAAGAACTGAAAAAGACTAATAAGTTTTAGTTAGTAAACAATGACTGTGACATCTGAACTCAAGCTTGAAAACTCAATCAAGCCTTTTATGTAACATAAGAAAACAGTGAGAAGAGCAAGAAAGTTATAATCCATTTTGGATGCAAGTATAGACTTCGCTTTATTACTTGAAAAATTCCAAACACAATCAAACTTTCAATTCTACAAAGATTACATAAACATTCAACCCAAAATAATAGAACTAATAGAGATTCTATAAAGCCTACCTCCAGCTTTGCAGCTACCACTCAAGAAGAGAGGGCACCAGAAACATGTGAAAAAAAAAAAAAAGCAACCAAAGATACAAGGAGTTGCAGAGGAAGCAGGCTTCATTTTGGAGGATTGTGGAGCTGGGGCCGATTGCTGGAAACGAATAATGTGGTGACGCATAGTAAATTTATTCGCTACAAAATACATTGAGACTGCTGACCAATGAGAGCTGATGAATGGCCTTGAAGCTGCACCTACACGCTCAAGGAAAGTAGGCGTTGGGTTCCTATCCTTCTTTTTCTAAGTCGCTCTGCAACGATAAATGCTAGCTCAAGAGACTGAGAAGCATTGAGCCTTGGATCGCAATGGGTGTGATAGCGTGAGCCCAAGTCATCGAAGGTCACAGTCCTAGACCCTCCAATGCACTCTGTCACATTTTGGCCAGTCATCTCTAGGTGAATCCCTCCTGCGTGGCTTCCTTCTTGCTCATGAACATCAAAGAATGCTCTAACCTCCGCCTGCAAATGATTGCAATAACATAATCATGAGTTTAAGAAGGGAAACAGCGAATATTTAAAAATTGTACTTCATTAAATTGACAAATTTTTGTTGGGATTTCCAGAGACAATAATTGAGAATGAAAAAGACATGTGGTCCTTACAAACACCATTCAATTTGTTGTAGGATGGCCAAGCAACCTGTTAGCCACTAAATGGTTGTAAAACTGCCCTATTCAAATGGAAACCTCCTTGCTGGATTGTTCAGGAATTGATGATTCACCTAACTATAAATTCAAAATGATATCCGATAGTGACATGATACTAAGGCATTGCAACTCTCTGCTACTAAGAATGCCAATTCCAGGCCTTGGCTAGCATACTTCCCAACATACCATTATAAAACTAACTTGGATTAACACTAACTTGCATAAAATTTACCATTATAAAACTAACACAAGTCACTTCAATTTTCATGTCCTTTCACCTTGGATTAACGGCAACATTAGATCGCAGTAAAATTCATAGACAAATTGAACAGCCCAAAAAAATATTAAAATAAAAGAAAGAAAGAAAGAAAGAAAGACGTCTTACCAAAATTGCATCAAAGGCACGTGTCTTTAACCCACATGGTGCCTTAATGGTATTCCCATGCATTGGATCACAAACCCATGTCACAATTTGTCCTGCCCTGCGTACCGCTCTGATCAAGTGAGGAAGCTTGACTCTCATGTTCTCAGCACCCATTCTACAGATGATTGTAATTCTTCCTGGCTTGTTGTTAGGATTCAGAATCTCAATGAGTTTAACCAGCTCATTTGGATCCATTTTGTTGCTCACCTGAATCACAACAATTTTCAAACATTATTTTTGGCTGGCACATGACACTACCATTTTACTAAATCAGACCAGCTAGGCATACAAAGACAAGCAGGTACTGGATTTAAGTTTTTGTGATGACACGAATGGATTAAAGAGGGTATCTCAAAATGCTTGGTCTCGGAAAACAATTGTCCATAGACTTTGAATGCTCAAGCTTCAAACTTAAATAGGAGTTGACAGTATAAACAATAGGATTAAATCAAAGATGTTATCATATCTATAGTAACAGAATTTTAGAATTGTGAGAAACAAGAAGTTCCAGAAACTGAGAATTTGGTCAAAAAATAGGGTATTTACTGCACCATAATTAGTGTCCAGAAATTATGTTCGTTTTCCATTCTATGTATTTGTTCTAAAAAGACACGCATTGATGTACCTTGATACCAAGAGGGTTAGAAATTCCTCTCAAGAACTCTACATGGGCACCGTCCAGCTGACGAGTACGCTCTCCACACCAGAGCATGTGAGCAGAGCAGTCGTAGTATAGACCAGAAGTTGAATCCAGCCTCGTAAGAGCTTGCTCATACGGCAAAAGCAAGCATTCATGAGATGTCCAGAATTCAGTGGCTGTCATGACAGGATGCTCCACTGTGAGGCCAGCTGCAGCCATGAATCCTAAGGCCTCATCAACGCGATGTGCCAGTTCTTGGTACCTACACAAACCAGCATAAACAATGTCAACAGATCACTTCCTAAAAAGATTTAATTTGCAAATAAAATTGATCAATGCACCTACAACTATAAGGTAAATCCAGTCTGCATACCTATCGCCTTGCTCACTATGCTCTGCAAAATCAAGATTCCATTGTGTAACTCTCTGCATTGCAGCATACCCTCCAGTGGCAAAGGCCCTAAGAAGGTTAAGAGTTGCTGCAGACTGGCAGTAAGCTCTTATCATCCTCTCTGGGTCTGGAACTCTTGACTTTTCATTAAAAGTATCTCCATTGATATTGTCCCCTTTGTAGCTTGGCAATTTCACTCCATTCTTCTCCTCATATGGATCTGATCTAGGCTTTGCAAATTGACCTGCCATTCTTCCCACCTATAGTAACATATTCACAATAATTAATCCTCCATGGAAAATTCCATTCCATCTAAGGAGGTAAGAGAGACAGAATACTGCCAATAAAAATATTAAAATTGACAAATGTGATCTCAGATTCACAATCCCATATTCTGTAATTGCAATTAATCATTATAATATAATACAATTATCACCGGAAAGAATAATCAATTCTCAAAAATAAACATCATTTATGCAAAAAGGTGAACACTTTTAACTCTAAAAATTAAAATACTAACCTTAATGACAGGCATTTGGCCACCAAACATAAGCACAACACCCATCTGAAGCAGAATTCTGAAAGTATCCCTTATATTGTTAGCACTAAACTCCTTGAAACTCTCAGCGCAATCACCACCTTGCAACAAAAAGGCATTCCCCATAGCAGCCTCGGCAAGCTTCTCCTCCAAACTCCTGGCTTCTCCGGCGAAAACAATTGGAGGAAAAGCTTCAATTGTTTTCAAAACTGACTCCAATCCATTCGCATCCGGGTATTCCGGAAGTTGCAGTGCTTTCTTGGATTTCCAGCTATCCACGGACCATTTCCCACTACCCGGGGCGGCGACGGGAGCGGCCACCGCTGGGGATTTCTTCACTGCGACGGAATTGTTGGTGGGTTCTGCAGCGTGGACGGCGGAGATTTGAGAAAGGGATCTGGGTTTACAGGGGAGAAGACCAAAAGGCGGCTGCTTGTGTTGGTGGTGAGGCTGAGAGAGAGTGTGGGTGTTGCTGTAAAGAGACTTGGAAGAGAGAGTAGAGAGAGCCATTAAAGGTGTTTGTTTCTGTTTCTCTCTCTGAAGGAGTGTATTAGTTTTGATAGAGAGAAAATGTTGCAGGGAAAATGGCGAGAAGAAGAGAGATGGAAAGTGTGTTTTATAGGGGTTTAAGTGTTTGGCCTTGGAGAGGAGAAGATGGAGCAATGGTTTGGTAGACTTCAACGGTCAAAGGGCGAAGGTTGTTGGGAAAACAAGGGAATGGCATTCTCGTAAATATTAACATCTAATGGAAAAATTACAAAAAGATGCCAAATGTTTAATTGTTTTTTCATTTCTAATCATTTGTTTTTCTTTTTTAATTTTTACAATTTTTTTTACTCAACATTTTCTTCATCTTCACATTGTTTTAGTTGAAGAAAATCACGTCTTCTTGGAGTCTCACAGTACCAAAATTCTTTAATTATTGTTGGGCATTTCAAGGCCAGTTGAAAATTAAGTGAGTCCCTCTCTTTTCAATTTTTTAAAATTTGTTCTTTAATTCAAGTCTTAATTAAATAAACTAGAAACTATGTTATTAATTATTTAAAGGGAAAAGGTAGAAAATATCCTCACATTTTACTAAAATACTTTGATCGATTGTTTTGGAGCAAAAATACTTCTGACATAATAAAAATTGGTACAAAAATATTTTTGTAAGTAATTTTACTTAATTTTAAATTAACAACATTTACATGATACTAATACATAACAAAATATAATATTTTTAACGCCATTAATTCAAAATTGATAATAAATACTTATAATTGCAAATGAAATGTTAGAATTGCAAAAGCATCATGGAGGAGAGAAGGGTTTTTGTAATATTCCTGAAGTCACATGGAGAAAAGGGTAGTTTGGGAAAAAGAAAAAACAATAAGAGTTAATGGCACATGGGGAGAGGGTTATTTTCGTGAAAACAGAGATGATTTTATACTACTACCTACGGACGGCTCCACTTATAATTCATTACCTACCAAAATAGGGTTCGTAATCAATCAGTTTTCCATAAGTTGATAATCAGTTCGCAAATGAAATTATAGAAGCAGAGATAACTGCATATCATACCCATCTTATTCTTATATTATTTTACGCTATAAAGACTTTCGGATACTCAATCTTTTATTATTTTTTTATTTACTATTTCTATTCATATACTTTATTATACCTTAATCTTTATAAAACCATATAATATATATCTTTTTGTTGGTCGCTGGCCCATATTTAAGAGACAGTCTTGGATTTACAAACATATTTTTATATATTTGTGACATTAAAAAATGTACGAGTTATAAGGATATTATATCAACTATACATTTTTTTATATCAAATTTTTTAACCGACATAAAATTTTATTTTATTTTGTTAATTTGAACGATATCCCTTTTTGATCTATGTATATATTGCAAATATTCACCATGACATTTTTTGGTTTTTTCTAATAGAAATTTCGCATTTTGATCTCTTCTGGTTTTCACTTTTTGCCTCTTTAAACTTATTTCTCCCTCGGTCTCGTCAAATTGTCACATTTTATACAAATAACTAATATTAAAATAATTACTGATTTTGCTAATTTTGTATAAAAATTTATAATGCCTCCGTCCTTTTAAATTATAGCTTTTTAGAAAAAAAATAGCTTATCCCATCAAATTGTCATTTCGGTAAATTTCAAAAAATATTTAATGCATTTTTTCAACTTTACATATAATGTCAACAAAATGTTTAATAATATTTTTTTTATTTTACACACATTATTATGATAGCTTCAATTAAGATGCTGTATTCTAGTATATTCAATATAATTTTTTATAAAAATTAGTAAAATTCATTATTATTTTAATATTTATAATTTTTGTAAAAAATGACAATTCGGTGGGATGAAAAGAGTATCGAATATACTACAATAGACCATTATAGTAAAATGTATTGAAAAAAGATATTAATTAAATTATTGAATATTTTGTTAATATTATATAAAAATAAAGTTAAAAAATATATAATACATATTATTTTAAATTTAAGAAAATGAAAATTTAATAGATCAAAATTTCTTTTAAAAAGTGGTAATTTAAAGAGAATTATCAGTGCATATTCGGCATATTTTGTAGCAAATCTTTGCAAGACAGACAAATCTAAGAGAATTTATTGCATGCTTTTCCTTTTTTTTTCATTATTTTTGGTGATAACAACTGAACTAATAAATCGATTTAGAGGTTTGACATAAACCAAACATCTAATTCAAGGAGGACCCGACGAGCCACTCAAAGGCCCAACTTCTTAGAAACCTACCACCAAACTATAGATCGGCAACCAGTTGGTTCCGAAAATAACTCCATCACGTTGGATAAACAGTAGCCACTAACCCACGTTTCCCTCGAAAATTACCGAAAATGGATTAGTAGCCGAAAAAAAAGGGAAACTTCTCCCATTAACTCTTGAAAACGTGTTACCTCCCTCTATAAAAGGAGTAAAAATAGGTATGAAAAGGTTACTTAATTTTTTGACTAAATAATTCTTATTTTCTCACTCAAAATTTCTAACTTGACCGTCGAATGCTCCCTTGTTTAAAATTCACCGGTCTATTGTTTATTATTGCAGATGATCGCAAGGAGCTTGCTATGCATTTCACTTGTCATTATTTGGTGTTGTAAGCGTGAAACATGGACCTTTTCCCAGACCTCAACCTAAACACTTCCAAACAAGAAAACCATACGTCCAACTCCACCCCACCAGGAACACTGCAATTCCTCCCTCAAACCAATGACACTGTCTCTGCATCCCCAGCCATGGTAATTTCACTCATTACTCCTAGCATTACGCCGCAAACTGCCCAATCCCTCATTGCCGCACTGTCCGCCATCGTAGCTCAAGCTCAGCCCCAACCCTTACCACCGCAAAACACAACCCTAGCACGGCCTCCCTCTCAGCCTCCTGCTCGGGAACCCTACTCCCCTGCATTAACCCAAAACCCAAACTCCACTGTCACCCTTACTACCGAACAATTCAATCGCCTCTTGGATGACAAAATTCAAAGGCAGCAAAATCGAACTACCCTTCAGTACCAAGGCAGTTTCCGATCACCCCTCTCTTGCGAAATATTAGCCGCTCCATTTTTCAATATTTGCCTTCCTCACCTCAAAACCTATAGTGGGAACACCGATTCCCGAGCTCATATCGACCAGTTCCAACACACTGTGCTGGTGCTCACAGCGGATAACTCTGCCTTATGCAAAATCTTCCCCCAAACCCTAGTAGATTCAGCCCAGATCTGGTTCTGAAATTTTCCATCACATTGCATCAAGAGCTTCGAACAGTTCAGCGACATGTTCGTCGCAAAGTTCATGGCAGCCATTCGCCCGAACAAGGTATCTGCCGACCTCAACCTGGTGCAATAAGAAAAGGGTGAAACGCTACGAGCATACGTGGAGAAGTTCAATGATGTGGCCATGGACATAAAAAATTTGAACCTGAAGGTCGCCATTAATGCCCTAATCCAAAACACGAGGTGTCAGAATTTCAGCGATTCTCTAAGCAAGAAACCACCCAACGACTTCACCGAGCTTATGTCACGAGAACACAAATACATCCGAATGGATGAGGCCCGGCACCTATGCCACATCTCCTATAAAGCATGGACATCAGAAAAGAAAGGGGGAGAAAGCGCAAGAGTAGCTCGGGAAGGGGGACATCCCAGCAAAGTCGACCCAAAGAAATACCGAGGAGGTAACTGAAACAACAGGTCATATGCAATCACCACTCCCCATCCCGACAATCGGAGAGACGACAGATTCACGCCCTTAACTTCCTTTCGAGAACAGATTCTGGATTGGCTAAAACAGAATGGGCAAGTTAATTGGCCAAGACCCATGAGGGAAGATCCAAATAGGGATCAGGGCCTTTACCGTGCTTTTCATAGAGACAAGGGCCATGAGATCGAGGAGTGCAGGCAACTCAAGCGAGAGATTGAGCACCTGGTTCGGAAAGGTACATTAGCTCAGTTCACCAAGCAGGATGATAGAGGGAAAAGATAGAGGTCAGCTTCCCCTTAACCAAACAAAAATAGATCCAATGGTGGCAGACGGACACCTGCTGGGGTCATACATGTAATTTCCAGGGGGGGTAATGGGATCATTCACGTAAGAGAAAAGCTAAAGAGGTCATGTCTATCTGTTGGGGGGCGAGCTCAGTCTCAAAGTCAGTTCAGTTTACATCTGCTGATGGGTCACACGTTCGGCACTCACACACAGATGCTCTAGTCATCGAAGCAGTCATTCAAGACTTCTTGGTCCAGCGGATACTAGTCGACACAGAAAGTGCGATCAACCTCATAACAATACAAGCATACAGAGCATTGGGAATGGGAGACCATGGGCTCAAAGAAGTCAGCGTCCCTCTCATTGGCTTGTTTGGAAAGCCTATCCAGGTAAAGGGCCTGGCAAATCTATCTGTTCAGCTCGAAGACGACGAGGTGATTTGTGCTTGCCGAGCAGATTTCATGGTTGTCGATATTCCACTTTCTTACAATGTGATATTTGGCCAACCTCTACTATCCGAGGTGGATGCCCGTGTCTCCTTGAAGAACCTTGTGCTTAAGATCCCCACAGATGATGGAGTGGCCGTTTTGAGAGGAAATCATAAAATTGCTCGAGAAACATACTTAACAATGCTCAAAGGGGCCAATCAGGGCCTATCCTTAGACACGATGGATGTACCTGATAAGGAAGAACGAAGAATGGAGCCAGCAGAGGTGTTATAGGTGGTCAAACTCGAGCAAGGTAAAAAGGTTCAGATATCAGCTGGAAAGACTGGGGCGAAGAAAGAGGCTCTACTCTTAACACTCCGGGAGTTTGTCGATGTTTTCGCCCGGCAGACCTCAGACATCTAAGGGGTTAGGAAAGACTTAATAGTTCACTCGCTGAATGTTCGGCCGAAATGCAAGCTGGTAAAACAAAAGAAGAGGAATCATGTCCCCGAAAGACAATTGGCCATCGAGCAAGAGACTGTAACTTTGCTGAAAAGTGATTTCATCAGGGAGATATTCTATCCAGACTGGTTGGCTAATGTCGTTCTTGTCCGGAAGAGTAGCGACAAATGGAGAATGTGTGTCGATTTCACCAATCTAAACAAAGCATGCCCAAAAGACTGCTATCCATTGCCGAACATCGACACACCGGTGGACTCAACGGCAGGATTCGAAGAGTATGCCTTCCTTGATGCCTCGGGGGGCTACCATAAGATCCCGATGGCCTCCTCAGATGAAGAGAAAACGACATTCATCACTCACAGAGGAACATACTATTATTGGGTTATGCCCTTTGGATTGAAGAATGCCGGGGTCACCTACCAAAGGCTGATGAATAAGCTATTTGTTGAGCAGTTGGGGAGAAATATGGAGATCTACATAGATGACATGATCATCAAGAGCCGATCTTCCTCTGACATGTGCGCCGAGCTGAAAGAGACATTTTATAGACTCCGAGAATTAGGCTTGAAGCTTAACCTCGAGAAGTGTGCCTTTGGGGTCCAGTTCGGGAAATTCCTTGGCTTTATGATATCGAAGCGGGGGATCAAAGCAAACCCGGAGAAGATCAAAGCGATTATGACCATGAACCCGTTTAGAACAGTCCGAGAAATACAAAGATTGAATGAAAGGATCACAGCATTGGGCAGGTTCATATCATGCTCGGCTAAACGGTGCTTACCTTTCTATTGAGCAACCAAGAACCTCAAGAACTTTGCTTGGACAGAAGAATGCCAGCAAGCATTCCAGGCCTTGAAGTAGTTCCTGTCAACCCTATCATTGCTCAGCAGGCCACTAGCTGGTGAAGTTTTATACCTCTACTTGTCTGTCTCAACTGGTGCAGTAGGTTCGGTACTGGTCCGAGAAGAGGAAGGCCAACAGTTTCCCATTTACTACATGAGCAAAGTACTTCGGGGGGCCAAACTAAATTACCCCATCTTAGAGCAATTGGCCCTTGCACTTATTACAACAACAATCAAGCTCCGTCCGTACTTTCAGACGCACACAATTTCGATGCACACAGACACAAACCTGCGAAAGGTGTTGTAAAGGCCAGAATATTCAGGCCGATTGACAGAATGGGCTGCACATCTAGGAGAGTTTGATGTTCGGTATGAGCCACGGACATCCATGAAAGCACAGGTGCTGGCAGACTTCGTGACTGAGCTATATGAACCAGTTTCCAAACCAGATAAAGTATCATGGAAGCTGTATATTGATGGGGCCTCGAATTCAGAAGGAGCAGGGGTCGGAGTAATTTTGAGGAGTCCATTGGTAATCCAGATCCGGGCCATGGCGCGCCTGACCTTTCCAGCCTCCAACAATGTGGCAGAATATGAACCTCTATGTTAAGGGCTGTAGTTAGCAACAGAAGTAAAGCCGAAAACCTTAGAGATATTCTCAGATTTCCAACTTGTGGTTAGTCATCTGAAAGAAAATTTCAAAGCTAAAAATCGTTTAATGATCCGCTATAGAGAGCTGACCTCTGCCCTATTAGCCAGGCTAGATGAAAGAGGGGGAGCTTGGTCCATCACTCAAATACCCTGGGCAGAGAATGCAGAGGCAGATACTCTGGTAAAGAAAGCTAGTCTCAATAGCTCGGTTGATAATGCAAACATCATTTCCATCATCATCTCATGCCCCACCTACGAGATTTATCAGGTTCAAGTTCAGGAGCCAATGGAAGGTTGGCGCTTACTTATTTATCAATACTTGATGTCAGGAACTCTGCCAAAGGAACGAGCCCAAGCCTACAAAATAGTTCGAAAATCAAACTTATATGCCGTGATGGATGACAAGCTGTACAGGAGATCTTTCTCCAATCCGTGGTCTTTATGTGTAAGCAGTGAGGAAGGGGATTACATCCTCAGAGAAATTCATGAAGGTATCTGCGGAGCCCATGAAGGCGCGCAAGCCATAGCTCGAAAAGCTCTCTTACAGGGGTATTATTAGCCGACCATGGACGCTGATGCAAAGACTCTGGTGCAAAGGTGCGACAAGTGCCAAAGGTTTGAAAATATTCCACACCAGAGCCTAGCAAAATAGAAGCCGATCCACAGCCTTTAGCCTTTCACACAGTGGGGGATTGACATATTGGGCACTTTCCTCCGAGAAAAAGGACAGCGATGGTTCTTGGTGGTAGCAGTGGACCACTTCACCAAGTGGGTGGAAGCCGAATCACTCTCAACCATCCCACCGGTAAACATCCTCAAGTTCCTGAATAAGAACATTATAACAAGGTTCGGTATCCCCCACTCAATTATATCTAACAATGACAAACAGTTTGATTGTCAAGCTTTCAAGAACTTCTGTTCAAAGCTAAAGATCCAGTTGAATTTCACCTCAGTTTACCATCCGTAATCCAACGGAATGGCCAAAGTGACAAACAGAACTATCTTATCCGAACTCAAGAAGTGGCTCGAAGATTCCAAAGGCTTGTGGACCGAAGAGCTTAACAATGTGTTATGGGCCTACCGGACATTGCCTCGATCAGCAATAAGGTTAACACCCTTCGCACTCACATATGATACGAAAGCAGTCATTCCCTTTGAGATAGGGGTGCGAGGTGTCCGAGCATCTTCTCCCAATGCAGAGAACGGCGCCGATCTATTGTATAATTTAGATCAGCTCGAAGAAAGGAGGGAGTGCGCCCAGATATATTTCATGGCATACAAGCAGCGCATGGCGGCTTATCACGATCGCAGGATCAGGCCGAGGTCCTTTTGAGTCGGGCAAATGGTACTGAAAAAGGTGGTGTCTGCTCAAACAGAAACAGGGGTAGGCAAGCTGGATCCCAACTGGGAGGGGCCATATATTATTCGGGAAGTAAGCCAAAACGCAGCATACAGGCTAGAAGACGTCGCGGGCAAATGACTCCCGCACCCCTGAAACGGACTCAACCTCAAATCATATTATCAATAGCTCGGCACTCATCGCGCCATATCTTATACTGATTCTTATTTTATCATCTTTAATTTTTGTTCGTCATTTTCATTGTTTCTTCATTTCTATTGCAAGTGGCTGCCATGATATTCTAGCCTCAATGCAAGTCCGACAGACGTTTTTGCCTGCCGGACATAAGTTTAAGGAACAACATATTCTGTGCAAAATATTTGGCAAATTTATAGTAGGATATGTTCGCAAGCTTGGTATCTTCGCCACTAAAGCCCTATCACTAAAGTAAGTTCGGCACCTAACGCCGCTAAACTTTCTAATTGCAAGGCTAAATATGCTTACGGTTAAGAGACTCGGCATCATCGCCAAAACCGCTCTATCAATAAATTAAGTTCGGCACCATACACCGCAAAACTTAATAACTTACAAGGCCACCTAGGCCTATGGACAAGGGACTCAGCACCTTCACCAAAATTGCCCTGTCGCTAAAGTAAGTTCGGCGCCATACGCCACAAAACTTGCTAACTTACAAGGCTAACTACGCCTATGGTTAAGGGACTTGGCATCTTCGCCAAGATCGTCCAATCACTAAATTAAGTTTGTCGCCAAACGCCCCAAGATTTAACTTGCAAAAACAACTACACTTAAGGAAAGGGCTCGGCCTCATTGCCAAAACCACCCAAATCGCTGATTACATCGACCTGAGGTAAATTTCAGTTTGGCATTCCAAATCCCTTGCACCGAAGTCTCGGATACAAGGTACGCGTCGTAACACACCCATTATTTAAATAGCTTTTTTACCGGGCAATTTCTTTATTTAATTAATTAAGCGCGGTTTGGCGATCTTAGGTTATATCGAAAAAAAAATCGAGGCCACTCACCTCGCCATACATGAATATTTTGCACATATTAGAATGCTTAAAAAAGTAAATCAAACACAAATTGCGAACTTAAACACAACAAAAAGAGTTCGAATTTGCATTAAAGGAGACATATATTACAGGGAGTTAGTCCTCATCTGGATACACATCATCCAGGAAGGACAGATCGAGTTCATGATATCTCCCATTTATAGTAGAAGATATCTTAGCGTTAAACGCCATACACTTCTCTGCTAAAACCTTGGCATCTTTCTCCTCCCGAGCTTCCTCCCTTTTTTCCCACTCGGCCTCCTTTTCCTTATAACGATCGAGTTCAGCCTGTAGAGCGGAGTTGGACTCTTTCTCCTAAGTCAAAGGGGCCTCCAGCTCGGCCACCTTCGTTATAGCCTCTTCGGTCTGCTTTTGGGCCTTGCAAGCTTTCTCCTCCGCCTGCTCCCGGGCCTTACGTGCGCTCTCCTCAACCTCGCCCATCCTCGATCGTATAGCGCCGAGGTTAGAATTGGCTCATCGACACTTCACGATGAGATCATTTATCTTTGCTATAGTCGCGCCGATCAGTTGGGATCTCTACATAACACAAAAAATATATAAAGGTATTTTCAAGAGATGAACACTACCAACAAGTCTAAACCACTCACCTCGAGCTGATGCCTCTTCAACCGCTCATCCAAGCATTCGGCACTTAGGGCGGTGAGGGGTGCGACCTCCTTCGGCATGCAGGAAGCTAATTGTACAAAGGTGCTGAAATTCGGGTCCTGGGAGGAGTATTGTCCCCCTTAGCCTCCCAGAATTTGCAGAGTTCGCTGAGCAAAGTTCGAAGGTCTTTTGGCTCCCTATCATCCTGGCCTCGGAGCTCGGACGGTGCAGCAACCTCGATCTCGACAACTGGAGTCCCTGACGCCTCTACAGTGGTCGTCACTGGCTGAGCCTTTGGAGGAGGGTTCGCCTCCACCTCCTCCACAACTAGAGGCATGCTCGGAGAACCTTCGACGACCTTCTGCCTCTTCGCCCTCATGATCTCCGTAGCTCTGCTCATCCTCCTCATAGTTGCAAATAGAAAACAAATTAAAACAAGGCATCAGTATCACGAAATAAGAAAGCACCAAGCGCTACCTTTTTTTCAGCGAGGAACCAATTTTGAATCATAAGGATCCAATATATTCTTCAGGTCCCACTTATCCCTGGCCAGTTCCCACCAATGAGATAAGATTAACTCCTCTTCATTAGAGAGCCACAAGTTTCCGTTGTTACGATTTGTGTATCTCCCCCAAGTTGTACGCACTTGAAAGTCGGCTCACACTCTTTCCACTAGAAATAATCGATCCTTCCACTTCTTCAAGGACTCTGGGTTCCCAGTAGACACCCCATAATCAGGCCGAGTTTGTATGTAATTGTGGTCCTCGGTACCAGCTCAGAGACCGACCACATGGGTTACTCGGAACAGATTCAAAGTAAGCTCTATGCCTTGTTCCACGACCCAAATCTAAAGGGCGAAAAGGGTCCGCCAAGCATTGGGGTGGAGTTTTTCGATAGCCATATCAAAATATCTCAGCACGCTTACCTCGAAGCTCGTCAAAGGGAGGCGGACACCGGCCTTCAGTTGTGCCTCGTAAATGGCGGTCTTCCTCTTGTTAGTAAATTTCGTATTCGCCCTTTGTGAGGTGCTGGGCCTACTAGCAAAATAGTCCGGCTCGGAAGTCAATTGGGCAAGGAGCGATCCGAGCTTCTCCTCCTTAACTGTCGAACTTATACTCCCTACTCCAGGCAGCCGGTGTGGAGCCTTCTTCTTTGACGACGTAGCAGTTCGACCGAAATCAACGGGTTGAACTCCCTCACTCGAAGAAGAGCACCTACTCATGCCCGGGACACTACCACTGGGAACATCCCCACTGGCCCCAACTCCTTCACTTAAAGCGATCTCCGAACTCATGACAAAAAATTAAAACGAAATACAGAGAATGAGAAAGGGGAATGAAGGACAAACCTGGTGAAAATGGATGAAAGATTGCGAAAAGTGAACAACGACTTCGAAGCTCCAAAACAATGAGCGCAAAAGGAAAAACAGAAACAGAGTGAAATGAACGAAAACGAAAGTGAAAAAAGATTGAGATAAGGTTTATATAGGAGGTTACAATGAATTCGGGCCTTACACGTGTTGGCTGATCCGCACTTGGAATAACACATTTAAGGCGACACACCCAGATCGAGGCGTCCTTGCCGTTACACATGGTAAAAAAGCCGTTATGCACGGTAACATAGCCGTTACCCCCAGTAAAATAGGGAGCTATAATTGTTCTCCAATAAGTGCACGTGTGAGCTGACGTCATCCTGTCAAGCCGCGTATGGCAGGGTGGTCCTGGATACAAGCCCCCCCGACACCTGAACAAAGCAAGTACGCCGACCTTTGACACCGAACTTCGACTCAAAGTTCGGTAAGCACTAAGGCTTCAAGTTGCCGCGACCAGCTCATTCGGCCCAGTCGCCACGAGCTCCGATCTTGCATCACTAAGTAAACCTGTTCGGCGATTATCCGCCAGCTGCAGACATAAATATCGCCCACTGGGGGGACTTATGATAACAACCGGACTCATAGACCGATTTAGAGGTTTGACATAAACCAAACACCTATCCCAATGAGGGCCCGGCGAGCCACCCAAAGGCCCAACTCCTTAGGAACCTACCGCTGAACTATAGATTGGCAACCAGCTGGTCCCGAAAATAACTCCATCACGTTAGATAGACAGTCACCACTAACTCATATTTTCCTCGAAAATCGCCGGAAATGGATTAGTGGCCGGAAAAAATAAAAAACTCCTGAAAACTTGTTACCTCCCTCTATAAAAAGAGTAAAAACATGTATGAAAAGGTTACTTAATTTTTTGACTAAAGAATTCTTATTCTTTCACTCAAAATTTCTAACTTGACTGTCGGAGGTTGTTTTGTCAAAAACCCACCGGTTCATTGTTTATTATTGTAGGTGATCGCAAGAAACTTGCTGTGTATTTCACTTGTTATCATTTGGCATTTTAAATATATTTAGAAAAAAAATATTTTTATCACCTCTTTATTTTGATTAATGAAAAATTAATTAAAGTGATTTAAAATATTTTTGACAGTGTAAATTAGAGACTGTTTAATTTGTGAAGACAAAAAGTTAAAATCTAGGGATTTTATGAGAGGGTAGTTATTTGTCGATAAAGAAAAGGTGCAGCACGAGGTTGACGTTGAATAGAAAACATGAAACTTGTGTTGGATTTCCAGATGATATTTTTAAGAAAACGTCTTTTCAGAGTTAATTAGGTTGGCATTCATAGAATTTTTTGATTTATAATTAAATAATTATAATAAAATAATTTATAATATAAAAAAATTATTAAAATTTTATTTTATTTCAATTAAAATATAAATAATATAAAAATTAATTTTTAATGTCATTAAAATAAAATTTAAGTAGATCATATATAATTATTATATTATTTTAACATCAATTAATTTTATAAATAGATCATTATTTGTTATTTAATTTTTTTATATTTTGTATACATTATTTTTTTATGTTTATATAATGATATAAATTTTTTTTAATTTTGTGATTCAATTTATAAAGATTATTGATCATAAAATGATGTATTAATAATACATAACGTATTTAATTATAATTTTGATGATAGAAACAATTAATTTTTATATTATTATTATTTCAATTGAAATAAAATAAAATTTATATAATTTTTATTTATTAAATTATTTTATTATAAATTTAAAAATTGGATGGTCAATCCCTCTTATCATTGAACAGTTACATCATTGAAGGGCTACAGTTCAAGGACAAGTGTAACCGCATCTTCCCTTTACGGAAAATGTGGTGAGAATGCATGCACTCCACCCATGCTTGCTTTAATGCTTAGGTGGAAGTAATATTATTTTTGTTTTACAGTTTTATTTTGTCTTTTCTTTTTTTAGATTATATATTTATTTAAAATAGTGCTGAAATCCGGGAATTTTTTTTAAATAATATTTTCTTAAAAATCATTAGATTATTCTAATGTATCAGATTTTATTTAAAGGATATAGGAAATTTTTACGAGAACGAAACGTTTTTCTGCATTATATCGTTCGATTGTGTGTACTTGATATGGGCCCCACTCATCTAAAGATATAGCACATGGCTACGTTATCCAATACGGCAGACCGGATCCTTCTCTTTCCTCTACCTGGCATGCTCCCTTTAAAAACGCAACGGATGGCGGTATTATCAGCCGGTTTCTCCGTCTCTCCGCCACGTGGTGCGTGCTAGTTGATCAGGCTCCAAATAGCAAAAAGCAAATGACAGTCACTAATTGCTCAAAATATCTTTATATAAAATTACAATAGCAAAATAGAGATTGATAAAACATATAAGTAGTATGATTTAAATCTTTATACTATGTAGCAAGATTTAACATCAATGCATTATTATATATAATTTTATTAATAATAAATGACACTGAAAAATAAAATTATTTTATTATTTCCTTCTCGACATTTTTCAAAGATATTTTAATTTAAAAATAACAAAATAAATAAAATAGAGACTCGTGATAATTATTTTTTTTATCAGTGCTTTGAGCGTATATTTACAGAAGCTAATGCTATATTTAAAAAAAAAAATCTAAAAATAATTTATAGGATTGTGATTTGATGCATAAGTGCACACCGATTCACTCTGTTATATTAAAATTAAAATATTTTAGTAGAATAATATATAATTTTTCTTTAAATTGCAAATATTTAATATCTATTGAGACACTCAATACATTATAAAAAATGCATGAAATTATGTATACGTGTAGCAAATAACAATAGGTAAATTGACATTTTTAACAATTTAATTTAATGATTTTTATATAATTTTTAATAACATAGAAATATTACTTATATTTTTATTAAATTTATAGAGTAATCCGATATTTGATTAATTTTTGGTTTATACAGGTGATAATTTAGTTGAGAATTCATTTATTATCCTTATTTTAATTCGAGTACAATAGCTACTACTGGTGCACCATTCACTCTCCAGTTGATAAAGATAAACAAAGGAATCAACCGGTGGTGAGTGGAGATAGGAAATGCTTGGCTAGGAATCTCGACGATACACTTTCTCTTTCTTTTAATTTATTTTGCTTTTTATAAACAAAAAATAGAGGTATAATTTGGTGAGCATTTAACGACTATGTATCACTTATATTCCAACATTCTGCCTTGCATGTAATATTTGCTTAATACGGTATCATCAAATTCCAATAAAATCATTATATAAGTATATACAACCGATAAATTTGTAATAATCAAGTAAACGGCAGGGAGTGACTGATGTGGAAGTTTAATCAATTCTAGTGTTTTGAAATGGTAAAGTTCAAGGCTGAAGTGTTCCATTTTGACGTTAATGGCAGTGTTGGTTTGAGATTTTTTGAATAGGGTGACTCTGAAAAGCTTAACCAAACTAAAATGGTAATTCCAACAATTATAAGATAATAATAAATAAACATTTACAAGGGGAGAATTACGGTTGAAATTATGTGTACTGTAATGGTTAGCATTCTGCCCATATATATATATATATATATATATATATATATATATATATATATAATACAAGAGGTAAAATTCTGATAATTAGATTTAGCTGTGAAGACACTAGCGTGAACACAAAATTAACTCGTAGAATGCAGCCTATGAACCATTTTCTACCTCTTCACTCCATCTTTAGTTATTTACCCTTCATCATCTTCTTCTTCTTCCGTCTCACTTTTCCTTTATTTTCTTTGATTTTCCTTCTCTAATTTCTGTCAAAGTTGAAAGTATTTCATTCTTATTTTCCTTTCATTTTCTTTCCATTTTCCAATTAAAAAAAAATCTACTCCCCTCACCAAAAATGTCTCCTGTAACAAATAAACCGACCACAAAATTGGTCATCTGAGCAACCATGTTGTCAAAGGCAAAGAAAAAATTAGTCATCGAATAATATGATACTCTGCACCCTGCAGTCTGCATTTGGTTGAAAGTGTGGAGTAAGTTCCATGAAGGACGGGAATTATAATTGAAGAAAAGCCCTAAAAATCCAAAACCTTTTTTTCTGGGCTCACGTGGATGTGGTACCATCTCCTTTATTGATTGTCAGCCTGTGTCGCAGTCTGTTTTTGTGGCTTTCTAGGTCTGTTGTTGGTGTGGAGATCATGTGGATGTGGGCAGTGGCAGGAGACAAAAAAATCATGTCAAGGGGGCCACAAGTACGGACACAATTGTATGAATTTTTATAGCACATAAAGTTGATTTTATTAAATGATATTCCATTTGGCTTTGAGTTTATTTTAGCTCTATAATTACTAATACATTTTCAATTTACTCGTCTTTATTAGTAATTTTGGGTTGCAAAAATCGATTCTAGAGTTGCAATGCAGGGTCGGATCATTTCTTCATGACTGTAAATAAATTATTCGTTTTCTGTTTATAAAATTTGTGAAATTTATGCAATTGGTTGAAGTAAGTAAAGGGACGCATCGTTTTGTTTACTGGAAACTAAGGCAAAAAATAACAAAATTCCGTTTCCAACTTTAGTTTTCTTCTTTTAGTTTTCTTTTCTTTTCCATCTTGTATAAATATCCTTTTCATTCTAATTAGTTGGTAATTTTTGGAGGAATAAAAAATTTATAAATTTTGTTTCTCTCGTTTTCGCATGATATCAGAGCAGGTTTTGAATTAATACTACAATGGCAAGAGGTAAACAAAATCAAAATCAAAATCGATTTCGTGAAATAGCAACTAATGCTATTTTCCTGATGATTCAAGACCTGGTGCTGGCAGTGCGATTGGCGGCATTTCAATCGAAATTGAAGGTAATGTTAATCATGTTACTGGTTCTAGTTCACAGACTAAAAATCCTGGATTGTTATTTGTTAGCACACAACTTAATGGACATAATTACATATCTTGAAGTCGCTTTATGATTCGTGCCTTGTAGGTGAAGGAATTAGAAGATCTGATTTTAGAGGAACTAGAAATGCCTGTTGAAGGTACACCGACATTTAGGAAATGGATAAATTAGATAATATGGTTATTGCATGGATTTTAAATGCAATTACCAAAGACTTATCTAATGGTTTTATTTATTTATATATATATAATTTTATTTATTTATCTTAAAATTTTTTCTTTTTCTATTTTTCTTTAAAATTTACATAAAATAATATATTAAAATATATTTTTTTATCCCTTAATTTTTTATATTTTCTTATAAAATTTATATAATACTTGAAAATAAATTTATATTATATCAGTCTCTTAAATTATATAGTAATATTTACATATAGTATCCAAATAACTTTTATATATGTTATTTTTTTTATCATATATTAGTGTTCATATTTTATTTAATAGCATTTAATTATATTTTTTTATATTTTAGTGTTCATATTATAACATTTAATATTATCTAAAATTTTATTTGACTTACAATCAAACATATTAATTTTCAACAAATATCAAATCTATTTTTTAATATTAGCTATTAATTTAAGAATATGAATTTTGGTTAGTAATTTATATTTGTTTTCTGATCTTTATTTTGAATTACTTTGTACATTTAAAATTGAATTGAATTTTATTTATTTTTTTATAATTTTATTTTATAAATTTTAATGGTTAATCAAAAATATTGATTAACCAAATTGAAAAATCAAAATCGATAGACTGGTTAACCGAATGTAATGGATTATTTAATTGTTAGTGATTTTAAAAAATTAATATTAATGAACTGATCATTTTTTTGCTTATAAATCGGTTAACCGATTCATGCTCACCCTAGTAAATATATATATTTTTTTCATTTCTTTTATGAGGCGGATGTGGTCCTTTTATTTTAAGTCAGGTAAGGAGGAGGAGGAGGAGGAGGAGGAGGAGGAGGTGATATCGGATGGAGGAGTGGTTAGGAGTAATGGAGCATATGGAGTAACTATCAAAGGAAGTTTTTTTATTTTAAATTAGAATTTAATTCTATAATTCAATTTTTTAAAATTATAACTTCGACATTTTTTAGAGCAATGTTTTATTTTTTTGTTAATATTGCTTTTATATTATTTTTATTAATTTAGTTGAATAGGTATGCACCTCTTATATATATATATATATATATATATATATATATAATCATTGATCTTTCATAGGGATGTGCACGGACCAGTTAATCGGTCCATTAACAATTTTTTTAAATCAGTCCATTATTATCGGTTAACCTCTATATCAATTTTGGTTTTTAACTCAATTTTTCGGATCGGTTTATCTGTTAACCATTAAAAAATTTTAAATTTAATAAATTATAAAATTTATAATATTATTTTTAATAGTTAAAAATATTTTAAAAATGAAAAAATACTAATTAAATACAATATCCATTAAAATAATTAAAATAAAAATAAAATTTCCATAATTAATTATAAAAATAAAAAATATTCAATATAAAACTAACAATAAAATGCTAATTATGCACATAATTTTAATATTTATTTACTAAAAATATATATTTTACAAAATTATATATCCTAATATATATAAATTACATAAAAATTGAAAAATATAAGTGTAAAATTTAAAATATAATTCATAAAATATATATATTCGGTTTCGATTTCGAATCGGTTAACCACCGATTTTTAAAGTAAAAATCATAAATCTAAAATTTTGGTTCGATTAATCTATAAATCGGTTCGATTTCGAATTAATTTTTTGATTAATCTAAATTTCAGTTAACCATGCTCATCCCTAATCTTTCATCTTCTTTCTTTTTTTCTTATTACTTATGTGAAATTATTTTTATTAATGCGTCAGTAGCAAATTTCTACCTTTTTTTATCGCTTTATATGCTCATAATTTTCCTTCATGTTTTGAGGCCAATATGCTTGAGTTATGCATGTATTTGTGTATTAAAATACTAATATATTTAAAATTTAAATTTTGTTTCATAAATGTAAAATTATGGAAAAAATTAGGTTTTTGACCTAAAATTATGTTATTAATTAAGGTAGTATTTGTTAATCTTGAAAAGGTCGGGATGGAAAGAAAATAAAATCATTCCAACTTTTTCAATATTTTCAAGCGTTTGTTAAAAAAATGGATCCCACAAAATTTTTTTTTTAACTACCTATATTTTAATATTTTAAGATATGCATATCTTGACATAGGGTCAAGATATGCATATCTTGATCTTTCAAGATAAAAAATAACTAAAAAATTAAAGAAAAATTTTTTTAATTCATCCCAAAAAATTTAACGATTGGAAAAAATTTTCGAAATATTTTCCAATTTTATCTTGACCATTCCATATCTTGCTCTGGAAAGTATTATAGCTTTATCAAAAAACTTTTTATTTTGATCGATTTAACAAACACTATCTAAGTAGGAGAATGAACAAATTTTTAGTTTTTGCCCATTTTATGTTATACTCATGACTTTTTTCGTTGTTATTATTATTATTATTATTATTATTATTATTATTATTATTATTATTATTATTATTATTATTATTACTGTCACTACCATAATTTTAGAAGAAAAATAGGCAGTTTAATTAAGGTCTTCATATAATCTTAATAATTAAATTGTTATATATAATCGAATGTTTTTCCACTTACGATCTTAATAATTGAATTGCCAATGTGATTGTTTTGCATCTATAGTTTTTTTTTCTTTTTTTAATTGTGCAAGCATTAACTCTTAGAGTTAATATTAATAAGAATGTGTTTTTGTATGTGAATTTTTTTTACATTAAATACTACCATGCACTCACCTATTTAATTATCCAAATTAAAACATAATTGATAATTCTGACTTCCGAGGATATTAGAAAGAGGAGTTGGTAGGATCTTGTCGGATTGGATGTGATTTAGAACCTGCAAGAAAACTACTCTGGTCGGACCGAATATTAGCATCTCGAAATTTAAATCAGTAGAGAATTTAAAGAGAGAATCTCAAGAATGCAATATTTTGAACTTACATAATACTCAAGTGGGATTAATAAATAGGTAGAATGTATGATTATACAGTGATTTGACTATCCACGGCTTATTGAATGTGTTAGTGCAATTGATATAAGATGACTTTGTTAGTCCAATCGGATTAGTTGGATGGTTGGCAGGTCTGATTTAATAGGCGACATACCTTTGATAAAATTTGTCTTGTGTGATAGGGGAGAGCAACAGTTTATTTGGTTTAATAATCGAACCAAAAATCAACATTTTATTATTTTTACCAACCGAATCGAATCGAACTTTTAGAATAACCAAATTTAAATTGAATCAAAAATTTCGATCGGTTTGGTTCGATTAACTGAAAAACCGAAATTTAAAACTATTTTTAAAAAAATAAAAAACATTGTGTCTAAAAATCATAAAAAATTATAAATCATAATATACTAAAGTAAAAACATCTAAATTGTACAAATAAAAGTTAAAATTAAAGAAATAATCCCAAAATTTATAATAAATAATACAACAAATCGTTAAATAATTTTTTTCATTTAATTGTCAAAATTCTAAATTATCACCTAAAAAATAGATATTAATAATTGATAAATGTACTTATATAATTTACAACTCAAATAAAATAATTTACATGTATAAAATAATTATTCAAAAAAATTATATAATTATATAAATTTTGGTTCAGTTCGGTTTTTATATGATTTTCTCCTTCAAAAACCGAACCAAAAAAATCAAAATTTCCTGAAATTGAAAATCGAATCGAAAAACCAAAAAACCAAACCAAATTTAAAAAATCAACCAATTTGGTTCGGTTTTTCGGTTTTTGCTCACCCCTATTGTGTGAGTAGTGAACTTGTAAAATGGGTCTTGGGTCTTGAGGTATTTATGGACCTTAAGTGATGATATGTGTTATCAATAATTAATTAGGATGTTATTTTTGCTGTAATTGTGATATAAATTAGTTTCCATGAAAAAGTAAGGATATAAGTTACCAATGCAGGGAGCTAAGGATATAAATTACCAATGCAGGGAGCTTATTATTATTATTATTATTTTTGGAGAAAAAATCATTTTGCTCAAGTTGATGACTCAATAGAAAAGTCACTACCTATAAGTACTAAATAAATTAATACAGTAAAAAAATCTTATTTTGTAATATATATATAATTTTTCATAAAGAAAATGAAGAAGAAAGCCATCAAATTTACGCCTACTTGTATATATTCATTATTCAGCTTTTCTATCATATTCATTATTGAAATTATTTATTTATTCAAGATCTCAAATTTTATTTTACGAATGTGGTGAGGTTCATTTTGCAGAGGTGGTGAAGTTCACTTTATATATGTGCTTTATTATTATTTTATTGGTCCAATTTTTATTTTAAATTTTCAAAATGACTTCACAATTTGCTCCCATTATTAAAGAAAGAATTGGATTATTAAGGCTAGAGTTATTTGACAAGAATCGATTTGATATTATTCTAATAGTAAAGGGAATTGAAAGATATTAAAAAAATTTTTATTACCAAAGAAATAATTATATTGTATAATTTTCATTTATTTTATTTTAAAATTTTATTAAAATGATCAAATTAGTTAAATGTAATTTTTGTTTTGTTAAACACGATGGATTTGATCTGTTACTAATAAGTTTTGAATTTGTTTTATGGGTACTCAAATACAACATATGATGATTTTTTTTCAATAAAAAAGTTTATATAATTGTATATCATTTTAATTCAAATATTATAATAAACATAATTATCCATAATAAAATTTTACTTTTATTAAAATAATAATGATTTGATTGTTAAATATGTATATATACACAAACGCACAAATGTGTTCATGTTAATTTTTACAAGCAAAGCAAAAATATAACACAGCCATACATGAAAATATGTCAAAATAGGGGGAAAAACCAATTTAACATGTGCAAGAGTTTAGACTCGGTAATTGGGTCAGGTCAGGATAATTTATATCGAATTACAATTAAAACTAAAAAAATTAGACAAAAAATGGAATCAAATTTGATCGAACCAAATAAAAAATAATATAACATATTTAGTTCGATTTATTCGAATAAGTTTTGAAATAAAAGCTCAGTTATATCCATTCAATTTTTAATATCCAAAAATACTAAAATTAAACCGACTGAAATATGAATTTAGTTATGTCATCCTGTAATCTTTTATATATTTATTTATATAAAATTTTTGAACCATATTACTTTCTTTATTTTTTGCACCGTGTTGGGTTTCAGATCAGTCTCATAGATAAATCCGTTAGGATTTGAACATGTCAGAACAACTCGCTTAAGAGTAAAAGGTATTTCTCTCATGTCATAACTTGAATCAGAGCTTGCTATGAGGCGACTTTTGGGCGAGCGAACAGCCGACAAGGATGACAATAGAGATAAATAGCCAACAGTGACATAAATAAAGTGAGATGGACAAACCAGCAAACGAGGGAGATATGCAACAAAGACGAGAAGAGAGTCGAGATATTACCGATTTGAAATTTTGACAATATGTATTTTATTAAATATAATTATATATAGTAAATATATACAACATAAAATAAAATTTAACCGAAAAAATCGAGATATATGTTCGGATTGAATAGATTGGATTTTAAATATTTTTGAGTAAAATTTTCAGATTATTAATTTGGATCGAATTTAATAAAAAATTTTTAAATTATTCGGATTCTTTTGAATTCGAGTCGAATTAAAAACCGACTAATTTACATACAACAGACGTGCAGAAAAATTTATGGTAAAAAATGTAGTTCAACTGCAAGTGATTATAAATTAATATTTCTTTTCCTACTTTTACATATCAAACGTTGATTCAACACATGTACACACTTGAAATTGACTTTAAACACTGAAATTTTATCAATGATGTATTGGTAAAATTTTATAAATACAGTGTATCAGTGAATATATACACTGATTAATTTTATAAATAATAAATACAAATTCACATTATTTTTAGAAAATTGAATCACATGGCATTTATATGCATTGATGTGGCATCACTAATATCAAAATCAATTAAAAATCCAAAAAATAAAAATAAAATTGTTCTGTTTTCAAATCCAGCAAGTTGCGCTATATACCTGCGGAATACATGTTTTCGCCACGATATAGGGAAACAGAGTTGTGTTTTCCACGTAAAACTCCATAATTTTCACACATGTTTAATTGTTTATTTTGCAGAAAAAAAAAACAAAAAGGGAAGCTAACCAAACATTCTTGTCTGTGTGAATGAATTACAGGTACAGTGCATCAAATGTTTGAATTTTGAATTATTAATGTTGAATATATACGTATGTATTTTTTTTATCAACTATATTTCAAATTGTTTGCCTTTCAAAGGTGGATAGTACGTTCTTTTTTTTTTTCCTAATTAAATAAGTATGGTTGACTTTCGGCTAACGTTAATTCATGTAATAACTTAGCTAAGATTCCTTCCAGAAAAGAAAACACTATTTACGTAGGTTTTTCTGCTTATATAGATTGATAATTGACTTACCTATCTAATCTATGGTGAAAAAAGAATATTTATCTACTAATTTTGGTTGATTAAACAAGTAATCAAATTCAAATTTTGAAAATTAAAAAAAAAAAAAATACAGCGTCAAGAGAGTTTTGCCCGTTTGACAAGACAAATTAACCCGATTAATCAAGCTCCAATGCTTTTGGACATGACCATGACTAGAAAAAGAAAAACAAGAGTTACCACTTATCTCATCATATAAATAATGACAAATTGTAAGAGTTACCACTTATCTCATCATATAAATAATGACAAATTGTTTTCTTGATTCTTATTATATGCCTAAATAAATAATAATCAATCATCATTCTAAAATTTCTTAATACCAATGTCATCATTCCGGGAAGGATCTTGCCGAAATTTGTTGACCGTGACTTTTATGCAAATATGTGATAAATTCAGTAATTTTTAAGTCAAAAAAAAAAAATCGGTTACTTTTACGTAATGAGTGATAAGTTGAATGACCGTAGATGAAATTGACCCACTAACTAATGTTTTCAAAAAACTTAACAGTACCACACACATGCATTGGATCTTAAACAGCTTGCTGCTCCCATGAATGGCTAGATTCGATCTTAAATATATTTATTTCTCTACATAATATATACATGCATATGGTAAGCATTAGAGATTTAGAGTGATGGATATTACAGTATATAATCATTTAATTATTATGTGCCTATTTAATTAGCTAATAGAAAAACTTAGTCAAACTAATTTTTAAATTATTTAGGCTCTGTTCATTAACATTGCAGTTTCCTGATTTTCGTTTTTTTTTGAAAAAAAAAAGAAACGTGTTTCGCTAGATACATGTGTTTTAGTTTTTGCAAGATTCTATAAGAAGTGTTTTCCTAATAAAAAACAAAAAGTAAGAATCTACAAAATGTGAATTTTAGGTTTAGTTGTCGAAGAGAGTTTTTTTTCACAGAAACTTTATTAACGCCGTCCTCTTCTTGAGTGTCGCTTCATTCGCAGCCGCCTGTCGCCATCGTTCGCCGCTAGCTGCCGCCATCGTTTGCCACTAATTGTCGCCGTCGTCCGCCATTAACTGCCGCCTACTTCTAATTTCTCACAGTCGATTAAAGTTTAGCATCCTAATTCATTCTTTGTGCTTTTCTTTGATTTTTTAGTATTTATAGCAAGAACCCAGTTGTAAAGGCAAAGAATTTAAGAACTCTCTCGTTTTCTTGGATACCCAGTTCAAATTCACTATCCTTTGACTAGACTGAGGTAGTTTCTAGTGAAATGAACACTCTGCAGCTTTTTTGTTTGTGATTATGCCTGTGGGAGCTTTGATTTAGGCAAATTTTAACAGGGTAGTTTTCTTCTTCTTTTATTTTTTTTTGATTTAGGGGAATGAGAAGAAAAGATTGATCATTTCTTGTTTGCGGAGTCAAAATGGAGTTATTTTTGCCTTTTGGTCCTCGTGTTTTCTTTTGGGTTTTCTCTGGTGTTCTTGGTGCTGAATAATGGAGTAGTGGTGTCGGATAGTAAATATCTGATTAGGCTTGGAAGCTATGATATAACAGGACCTGCAGCCGATGTTAATATGATGGGATATGCTAATGCTAAACAGATTGCTTCCGGGGTTCACTTCAGATTGCGAGCTCGGTCTTTTATTGTGGCCAAGCCATAGGGTAACAGGGTAGTCTTCGTCAATCTTGATGCTTGTATGGCCTCACAACTTGTTACTATTAAGGTGTTGGAGAGGTTGAAGGCAAGGTATTTCTCATTTTGGCATATTAATGTTTTGAGCTTTAAAAAGACTTAAGCTTGCTTAACCAATTAGGACTGGCTCAATAGATACACTGGATAGGATCTTAAGTTTGGAAGATATGAACTTTTCTTAAGAAGTGTAAATTTAATTAAGAACTTGAAATTATGAAATTGTATACCTTTAAAGTTTTGTTGGATGAGAGGGAAAGGAAGTGGGTATCATGTATCCAAGTGGCAGCTTGAATGTTCAATTTAGTGCTTCCTTTACTTCCTTTGAGGGACTAGGTTGCAGTTTACATGCAGTATTTGACAGGGGCTTTGGCTTTCTATTTATAAGAGAGTTGTTAGGTGCTGGTGTAAATCGTAGTCCTAATGCATATCTTAATAATCCTGCAGAAGAATGCAGCAAATATAAGTATGATGTTGACAAACAAATGACCTTGTTGAAGTTTGTTGATGATGAGTGTGGTCCAGTGGGTAGCTTTAATTGGTTTGCTACTCATGGAACATCAATGAGCCGTACAAACTCGTTGATAAGTGGGGATAATAAGGGTGCTGCTGCACGATTTATGGAGGACTGGTTTGACAAGAATGGCAGTGGAACTGCATATTTTGATGAAAATGTGGTTGATGGAATCCCACAAAGAGTCTCAAGTATAATTGCAGACATGGAGGATAATAGTAAGTTATCAGTTTGTATGCTATAATTGGAAAGTGCTTTAGAAAATCTATATGCTATAATTTGAAAAGTGCTGTAGAAGAGCTTGTTTGATGTATGGTTTCAGAGAACATTTTGCAACTGATAAAGAATCAATTTTTAAATGTCTCGAAGCACTGCCAAACCTTGATGGAATATATGGATCGTCTTTTGCACAAACTGCTAAATTTATCCATGATGATTCATTACAGAGAGATGTTTTTGGCTATGTCTGAAGAAAGGAAGAAAGATTGGGTTTTAAATATTTAAATTTAATTTTTTTATTATTATTATTTTTATATTATTTTAGTTTGTTATCTATTGACCTATACGAATATTTTATTTGATGTTGGATTTGTTTAATTGACATTAAAGATTTTGTTATTATCAGAAATTGGTTGGAATATATTTCTTTTATTTTATTTTATTTTGCATATATTATGCCGTGAGAAACTGTTGATATAAATGCAAGTCATCTTCGTCAAATGAATAACACTCGAGATAGAATAACATAGAGATTATGATTGAGTTAAAATAATTGATATTTATATTGTTAATTTTTCTTAAACAGTGATTGGTTTTTTTTATTACAATGATTATTTTAATGTAATAGATCTTAAATTTTGAATTTTATTAAATATTTATTATTCAATAATAATAATTAGATTATATATATATATATATATGGGTATTAGAACATTTTTTGAAAAACAATTAAAAAAACAGTTTTTGAAAAACAAATAATAAAAATTAAAAATAGTTTATGAATTTTAAAAAATAAAAAATAAAAAACAAAAAACGTTACCAAACGTATCCTTAGTTGCTACGTTTTTTATTTGAGATCGAGATTACTGCTGAGTAAAAAAAATACAATCTCAACTTTTAACTCATTATTCAAAGTGTTTGACATTTATTTTCTTCAATTAAGAGGTGTTAGATTCAAATTTTGCAAATAAAAAACAACATTGAAAGTGTTTTTTAAAAATAACATTTCTTTTTAATTCAGTAAAATTATTTAAAAATTAAAAATTGATAAAAACTAACAATTGAACTGTCAATTTCTGACGCAAATAGACTCACAAAATCTAAGCAAAATGCTAAAAGAACCGGCAATTATTATACTATTTCAAAACTTGGAGTAAAACCGGCACTGACAGTTAAACTTAGGGAGAGTAAATTTTAGCCTTATAATTTTCTCAAGCAATGGTCACCGGAATAAATCGAAAAACATGAAAAATTAAAAAAGTCCGACGAGCTGCTTTTGCCAATTTTCGGGCTCTGTTTGCTGGGACTCTAGACATTATCCCACTCGTTCTTTGCGGTAGAATCCAAATATTACCTCCATTATTTTTAATCAAGAAATCCTTGAACGTTAAGAAACAGAAATTTAAACTCTCCTCACCCCAAAATTTGAGCCATTTTTCACGAAAAAACATGGCCATGAGTTTCATAAGGTTGAATATCACAAAAAATGGGGATTTTTTTTTTTTTTATGGTTAATGCATTTGTTAAAAAAATTTGGAGAACTGGCAATGTTATTAAAATCGTGCTGGGTAAAAAATCAAAGAGGCAAAATATTTTTAGTTTGACCGGTTCTATAGTATTCAACCAAATTTTTTTCTTTTTTCTTTTAAATAATATTATTTTTAAAATTTTTTTATAAATATTATGAAAATATAACTATATAAAAAATAATTTAAAAAATACTTTTATCATCAAAACATTAATCACAAAGCAATATTTTCAAGTTATTTACTATTTATAATTAATATTTAAGATAAATATAGTAAAAAATTACAAATGTTTAACAATATTCTTCAATTATAAATTATAATTTTTTTATTTTATTCATAATAAATTTATTAAAATTGCTTAAATATCAATTATTTTGTATTTATATTATATTTTTTCCAGAAAAAATAATGTTATATGGATATTTTGACAAAAATGATTTTTTTTTGTTCAAATCGGTTTTCTCTGGTTATACCCGATTTTATCCGATTTTCACCGGTTTATACGGTTTTATCTGGTTCATATCGGTTCCTTATGATTTTTTGCCAGTTCGATTTTTAGTCATCAAATCAATTGGACAAGCTATCGATTTGCGGTAAAACCGATTCGATTTTAATAACATTGGGAATTGGTGTGATTTGATAAATATTTGAGAGAATGGGGTAGTTTATCACATTTTCTGTAACACCCCAAATTTGCATCCTTCATATATGGTATGATGTAGAGTATAAATAATTACCCTATGATAAATTTTGGAGAAATCAGAGTTGATTAAAATAGGAAAATTGAGAAAAGTATAAAGACTAAACGTGCTCGGGCCTAGCTAATTCAAAGATGGGTGATCTGATGGGCAGTTTAGCCTGAGAGTAGGTTATGGAAGTAGGTGTTAAATTGATTTTGATGGTACAATTGGAGCAAAAAACGAGCTTAGATTAACCTTTAAACGAGACAGATAAATTTTACTCGATACCGTAAAAATAGTTGACTGAAAGTTTAACCGAACTCTGAAGTAATGTACTGACCTTCAAAAATTATTTTGAATGCATAAATATGTTAGTAATAACTTAAATGACCCGTTAGAAGTAAAAAATAAGTGTTCTGGCAGTTTCGGAGTTTTAAATTTCGGACCTACTGCACAGATCATCGAAGCTAGAAGTATATCAAAATGATATTGGAGTAAACACATATTCTTGAACTTACTATGACACACGGGGCAAAAATTTAGGGCATTCTGACATGGAAAATGAAAATTCAATATTCAGGGTGCAGAATCGAGACCGGGTTAATCAGGGGGTTAAATTCAGGAATTTTGGACATATGAGGACATGAGAGCTATTAATGAAAATCTATAATCTGGTACAAGCAAGATTAGAGTAGTAGGATGTGTATAAGTGGGTGATTGAGTGACATGTGGCTTAATTTAAAGCCATTAGATTTAATAGTTAAATGATAAATCCTAGCCATGCCTTTTACATATTTAAAGACCATCCGAAAAGAGGTAGAAAAGTCTAGAAATCTCTCAAAAATCACATCAACTCCCTCCCTCTTCTTTGCAAAATCCGAACCATAGCTACCTCCCCTCTCTCCTCCATTTTTCTTTCACCTAAGCTCTCTCTCCAATTTCAAAGCCTAAGTTTCATCCCTAGACATAAAAACACTTCCTCTTCAACCTAGAGAAAGAATTATAGCAAGGGGATATCAAGAAATTGAAAATTAAGGTAAGGGAAGTTAGGTGTAATTTTGTGATTTTGTGAGTTCTAGGTGGAATTAATGACGGAGATCTATATGAGCAAGTAGAGAATAATTAGGAGAAGAGTGTAGTAGCTTTAAATTGTTTAAAATTGCAATTTAAACTCACGATTTTCTTTCTTATATTTTTGGCCAAAAGAAGAAAAACAAGAAGAAGAAAAAGGCAAGGTGGGCAAGGGAAAGGAAAAGGAAGAACATGAGTATTTCAAGCTAAATAGAGGTTAGTGGATGCAATTTACATTCAATTTCACTATTTTAGTTAAATTCCTCACAATTTTTACGTTATGTAACTATACCTAATTGCATGAAATTGTGAAATAAATTAATAGAACATGATAAATTGATAAATTATGATAATGTGAACACAATTAAGTGAGGAAAATAACTTGAAAATGGTAGATCACATAAGGGCCAAATTATGTACCTAAAGGCAATGTAATGGAATTTGATGTATAATTATATATTTAATAATAATTAGGCATTATATGGCATAAGGGATATTATGGTAGGGATGAAAATGAAAAATGGTTAATGTATATTATTATGTAATGGTTAAATAAGGGTAAAAGTTAATAAAACTTGGGAATTTTCATGTGAAATTGGTGTATTCCACTATACTATGACTTAAAATGGGTATACAACTAGATATGGTATGCAAATGGAAGATAAAATATTATGTGTGGATGATTTCATTATGTGGCCGAATGGTGTGGCTATGTTGAAAGGTATGTTTTAGTTATATTTTCATGATATTAAACACATATGTGAGAAATTAATGGTTAATAATGTTATATGAATTCAAATAAAAGCATAATGTGGTTAGTAGAATGTAATTAAAGTAATTAACAATATAAAAATGTATTATAATGAGAAGATTTTTATTGCTCTTAGTGTATAGTGGATAATCCAATACCCCAGGATAGAATGGTTAGCCATAGGGGCATATTTATCGCAGTATTACTGTGAAAATATGATTATATTGCTCGGTATCGTACCCTGACTGTGCGGTCACTCCAGTACATGTGTATTGATAATATGAGAACATTAGAGAATCGGTATCGTACCTTGGCTGTACGGTCACTCTAGTATAATGAGATGATTGAAGTCTTCATCCCGCTTATCCGGTTCGAGAATTTTTACTGATAAAAATTAGGGGTAAAATCATAATTTTTCATGTAATCAGGGATAAATGAGTAACTATAACATTTAAAGATATTATAAATGTAAATAAATAAGAAATCAAATGAAAAAAGAACCTGATAAGTTAAACAGGGGTAAAAAGGTAATTACATGATAAAAGAAGGGTATAATGGTAATCTGACACTAAAAGGATAAATAAATAAGTCAATATAGCTAAATGGGCCAAAAAGGATAAAACAGTAAATAAAGTAAAGTTCAGGGACCAAATCGTAAATTCCCACCCTAAGAAAAATTTTGAGGGACTAAAATGTAAATTATGCATTTAAATTAAATTGAAAGTCAAAGGCAGTCAAATTGGTTAAAATAGAATAAAAGTTAAACTTTAGTGATTTAATTGAAATTGTCCACCTAATTTGGAAAATAAGTGAAATTAAGTAAGAAAAATAATTATTAAGGCAATTAGAAGAAAATTTTTATATAAAAGGAATAAACTTTGAATTTAATTTATAAAAAAAAATTAAGGCAAATGGTAGTTACACTTAATTTAAGTAAATAAAAATATATTTAGGTGAGATTTTATGTATATGCATACACCATTAGGCAACAACATTACTTAGCACGTAATTTTATTTTGACTGCGCGTAGGAACATGTTGGAGGACCCAATTGAAGATCAAGAGTGGCATGTACATATGAAAGTTGTTGGATTTTAGTTATGTAGTTATTATACGGCCTGTAATATTATGAAGTTGTAAACTTAGTGACATTTAGTAAATGATGTATGTAATATGTATATATATGAGATGTGTGTGTGACTTGTGATGGAATTGGGGTTTAAACCTTATAAGTTCTATGTGTGTGAATGGAGTTTTGGAGGAGAAGAAAATCATTAGGAGTGTTAATTTGATTAATTGCAAGTTTAGGTAGCATGATTTTTAAGCTGTCATGCTGCCGAAAATTTCATCAATTGAACAGTGAATTTAATAAAGTAATTATATATCACAATAATTGATGGGAAAATAATATTAGTAGATTTACCCACTTATACTTAAACGTAGGGTTACACAATTTATGGTATAAGAGCGTGGTTTAAGTGGTCCTAAGATCGGAGTTAATATAAACGATACTGATTGGAATAATGAATAAGCATATGATATGTACATGCCACATTATTGTGATATAAATTCTGAAATTTAAAACTTACCTGTTTTTTGTGTATTTCAGTACTGGCTATAGCTTGCGGATCCCGACAAGTTGCTAAGTTATTGAGTGATGCTGAGAGCGAGGCCTTAGCAAGTCCAGAAATACAAGAGTCCATACTAGCTCCAGCTCAGTAATAACCACCATTTCAGCCATCTAAAAGATCCATCCTAGAACAATTAAGAAGGTTGGGTGTAGAGAATTTCTATGGTCAAGGGCAGATTACAGCTACGGAAGCCAAAGAGTGGCTTAATAAAATTGAAAGATTATTTGAAATTACTCACAGCCCGCTAGAGGAGAAGTTAGAGGGAGCAGTGGCTTTATTCTAAGGTCCAACCTATGTATGGTGGGACACAGTTAGGCGCCACACCCCATCTGAGCAAATCACCTGAGATTATTTTTATCAACAGTTTAGGGATAAGTATGTGGGCAAAAAATATTTGAGATTTATGGAGGAGGCCTTTTGGTGATTGCGCTAGAGTACCCAGACAGTACAAGAGTACAATCGAAAGTTTGAAAGACTCAGCTTTTATAAGAGGGATTATCAAATTCCACTAGAAAAGATGTGTTAGCTTTTTAAGAAGGGACTTTACAATGATTTAAGGAGAGTTCTAACAGTTCGGGAGTACACAAACATAAAGGAGTTAGTTGATGCAGCAATTAGAATGGGAACTATTCAGCAAGAAAGAAGTGAACAAAAGGGCCCGATTTTAGCAAAGAAAGAGATCAACTTTAGGAGCAGCAGGTAGCAAGTCCAGTAAAAAAGCTAGGGACTCCATAGCTATACCAGTAGTGAGTCAGCGTACTACAGCTCGAGCAGCCCCTTCTATGGAATCAGTGGGTAATGCTCCTCAAGGTCAGGGATCTGGCAGATATGAGGTTTCAATTTGTGAGTACTGCGGATGATAGCATCTAGATGAGTGCTGGAGATTGATAGGGGCATGCTTGAAGTGCGGGTCTCGAGAGCATTTGCTGAGGAATTATCTGGAGCGCAGGCATGGGCTACAACATCAGTTGCTCAAACCCCCTACCGGCAGACAAGCTACTATTTCAGCTCGAGGTTGAGCCAGGGGTGGACCCAGTGAGGTTACATCCACACGTGGTAGTGTTCCAGCTCTACCAATGAAAAATAGGTCTTCTTTTGCTAGGAACTATGCAGTCAGAGCCCGGGAGGATCACGAAGCATTAGACATGATTATAGGTAAATTTTATCTGTTTGATGATACTGTTTGTACACTGATAATTCCCGGGTCCACACATTCTTATTTGAGCACCAGAGTCATATAATGAAAGAGGTTATAAAAAGTACAGTTAGATGAGGATATCTTGGTAAGCAACCCATTAGGTCTCAGTGTGGTCGTGAACAAGATATATAAGGATGGCCTCATCCAGATACAGTAGGCTACCTTCCCTGCAAATCTGATTGAACTTACATTCTATGATTTTGATGTTATCTTGGAAATGGATTGGCTCCACAAGCACCAGATGATAGTTGATTGTCACTTGAAAATGATCACCTTAAAGACTTCAAAAAATAAGGAAATCACAATTGTAGGGGAATAACCTGATTCCTTATCCAATGTTATCTCGGCTACCACGGCACAGGGGTGTATTAGAAAAGGATGTGCAGCTTATTTGGCCTTTGTCACTGAAACTGAAGTTGAGAAACCAAAATTTAGTGATGTACCTACAGTTAGAGACTTCCCTAATATCTTTCCTGAAGATTTACTAGGATTGCCTCTAGAAAGGGAAGTTGAATTTACAATTGATGTACTATCAGGTACAACACCTATGGTAATGGCTCTTTATCGCATGGCACCAGTGGAACTGAAAGAATTAAAGATTCAATTGCAAGAATTGTTAGAAAAAGGCTTCATTCATCTAAGTATTTCTCCCTGGGGAGCTCCAATATTATTTGTGAAGAAGAAAGACGGATCTCTCAGGCTATACATTAACTACAAGCAACTGAACAAAGTCAACATCAAAAAGAAATATCCATTGCCCAAGATTGATGGCTTATTTGATCAATTGAAGGATGCCAACACATTTTCGAAAATTGACTTGAGGTAGGGTTACTATCAGCTTGGGGTAAAAGAAGAAGATATTTCAAAGACTGCTTTTCGTACCATGTATGGGTATTATGAATTTATGGTTATGCCCTTTGGCCTTATTAATGCACCGACTGCTTTTATGAATTTAATAAATCGCATTTTCCATCTGTACTTGGATCAATTTGTGGTGGTGTTCATCGATGGCATCTTGGTATATTCTAAAGCACAAGAAGAACATGATTAGCACTTGAGAATTGTTCTATAAACATTGAGAGATAAATAGCTATATCTTAAATTCAACAAATGTCAATTTTGGCTGAATGAAATTACTTTCCTTGGCCATATAGTTTCAGCAGAGGGCATTAAGGTAGACCCCAAGAAGGTTGAAGCTATTCTTGAATGGAAGCCACCTAAAAAATTCCAGAAGTTTAAAATCTCCTTAGATTAGCTGGATGCTACAGATCATTTGTAAAAGGATTTTCTATGATAGCTTCCCCACTCACTAAGTTACTTCAGAAAAATGCCAAATTTGAGTGGACTGAGAAATACCATAAAATCTTTGAGAAATTGAAGGGTTTATTGTGTTGGAAATTATCGGTTACATGCATCACATGTATAAGCGAAATTTAAAATTTTTAACCAATAGATATGATCTTGCCATGAATTTACAATATAAATATTAATGAGAATAAGAAAAATTACCTTTAATTTTTGTTGAACAGTTAATTTTCCTTCTCACTGGGTTGTCGCAAACCACAGTGTCCAAAATTGAACACCTCCAATTAGTAATCCACACTAGAGAAGGATTGAATGGACTAAGAATGATGGAACACAAGGGCTGGCCGAATTTCCCTTGATGCTAGCAAGGGAGTGGCGGCTAGGGTTTTTCAAAGAGAGAATTTCTTTTCTCTAAATGTTCACTTTGCCCTAAAATCCTTATCACTTGGATTTTTATAGTTAGGTTAAAAATTCATCTTCATAATGGGATTGGGCTATTTAAAATTGCTGAAAAAATATTAAATGGGCTTCTAGAATTATTAATAATTTAGAGATAGATCCAATAGGTTACTAGGTATTTCTCAAAGTACATATATAAATAAAATATTAAAGATCATTACACAAATGAGATCCACATCCGGTATCAAATACCCAAGATTATTTTAAAGCAATAGAATAAGTATTAATTTCAATCATGTGAATACCTGAAGTAAAGGCATCAGCTTGCTTCTTCTCCTTAAGAGAATCTAGATAGGCCTTGCAGTTACGCTTCCAATGACCATATTTTCCATAATGGAAGCAAGTTCATTTGGGATTCTCTTTCTTAGCAACCTTTTTCTCGGAAACCCCACCATTCTTTGGCTGCGCTTTGGTCATCATCTTCTTCTTCTGCTTCTTTCCTTTATCAGAAGTAACAACCATGATACTTTTTGAATCCTTCTTAAAGGATCCATCAGCTGTTTTGAGCATGTTGATTAACTTAGGAATGGTTACTTGGATCTTGTTCATATTGAAGTTAAGCACGAAAGGTGCATAACTTGGAGCCAACGAGTATAAGATTAAATTTATGTATAGATCATTATCCATCACATAGCCAAGTCTACTCAAATGCTCAATATACCCATACATCTTTAATGCATAAGTAGCAGCCGAAGTGCCTTCCACCATTTTGCAGCTAAATAGAGCTCGAGCAATCTCATATTACTCAGTTCTAGCCTGAGAAGAATAAATCTCCTCTAGATGCAAAATTATGGTTCTAGCATCCATCATCTTATGTTGCTTTTGAAGCTCTGAGGACATAGCACCCAGCATCAGACATGCCGCTGCTTCACTATCCTCCATGTATTTTTAATAAGTGCCCTTGATCTCATAAATGGCATCATCTGATGGAAGTGGTGGTGGATCTTTATCTAAGATATAATGGATATTTTTAGCTCTGAGAATAATTCTCACTTGTCTGATCCAGTCAGAATAGTTGCTGCCAACCAACTTGTTATCCAAGGTTGATCGTATGTTAATGTTCGATGTGCTTATGATGATGACCTAGATGTGAAAAGAAAACATATGAGAGTATGTTCATATATATGTATGCATTAATTAAGTCTTTAATTAATCCATTTACTCTCACTATTTTATTGCGAATTAATAGCCCTCACTATTTAATCCGAGAAAACCCGATGGTTTTCTTAGTGGGCCAATATCCAATCCTTGATATGAAATTTGGCCTTGACTGTGGTCAACAAATCAAAACTCCATACCCTTGAAGGGTAGATATCTCTATACCAATTGTGTCTCTACACAACTATTGGATCATTAGGTTATTAACTCTCAATACATGCATATCATATATGCATTTTTTAATCTTGCCTCTAGAACCATTAGCCTTGACTGTGGTTAACAAGCTAATGGGCTAGCTAAGATGACACATTTAATTAGATTTGAACATATTCGATATAATGTAAGCTTGACTGTGGTCAACAATCTACACTATAAAGAACTTTGGTTCTTCTCAAATTAATAGAAGACTTATATACCTTAGTATTAGTTTGAGGGATTTTAGTTAATTAATTTTCATCATACATGGTTGGCATACATTGGTATGCATCCTATATCTATCACATAAATATAAGCATATAAATATGGTATAGTTATGGACTTTACTACATTGATCTCCCCCGAGCTAAAAGGAAAATCAAAAGATCAAACCTAGGTAATATGTATGATTCAAACAAGAAAAATAATTACATTTTCTTCAATCTTGTTGGATCTTCATCCGGCCCATCTTGCTCCTTGATAGTGGTTTCCATTTATATCTCTAATTCTAATCTAAGTAATCTAATTACATGTTACAATTTGAAAAAGAAATACAAACCAAAAACAAGTGGCCGGGACATGAAAGTCCTCATTGGGCCGAAACATGCATTATGCTCAATCACATTAGACCTTTGTTCATAACTATCCATCATACTAATCATACACCCTTATATGCATTTCTAATGCATAAAGTAAAACCATATAATGGAATACATACTATGTTTCAACTCTTAAAACTTACTTTTGAGTTATTTTAATAATGTGATCAAATTAGGAAACTTTTTTCATTTTGAAAACTTTCATTTTAGGAAACCTTTTTGCATGCATGTGTTCTTGCCTTAATTATCAATCCAATTGATTGTTAATTAATTATTTAATTAATTAATCATATTAAATAATTAAAGAATCAATTTTTGGGCTTAAAACAAAGGGTAGGCCGAAACCCACAAATTTAAACCCTAAAGTGTGTTCACACACAAACTAATTTTATGTCTTTTGGACTATTTGGGCCTTTTAGAATGAGCCATGCCCACTCCATCCCTTAAAACCCATTAATAAACTTAATTAAAGTCTATAATATTTAATTTAAATCAGCTCCTTGGGCCAACCAAGTCATTCACTAATTTAAATCAAGTCCGTAAATATAATTAAGCCCATTAAGTGGTTTTAATGAATTAAAATTAATTCAAGGCCCATTTTAATTAATTCAATTAATTAAAAAAATATTAATATATAAGATATATCAAATTTAGAAGATTAAAATCGTTCTAAACATGAACTTACCAAGAACACACGAAGAACACCAATTTATCGAACTTTTCGATTAAACTAGTTTTCATGCAAAACTTGTTCGATTTTAATTTTTTTTTATCCTATCTCTTAATATCATCTATTAAACACATAAATTATCATTAAAATAATTTTAGAGTGCAAAGAATCGTTTTTATTTTTCATTTTATATATTTGATCACATTCCAGAAATCAATATTTCTCATTCATGAACAATCAAATATGATATTTTAAAGTTCATGAAATAAATAACTCAAAAATAAAAAGAAAAACTATTCTGCAAATAATATAGAATTGTAGATTCATGGTAAAATCGTAGCTCTGATACCATGTGGGGAATTATCGGTTATATGCATCACATGCATAAGCAAAATTTAAAATTTTTAACCAATAGATCTGATCTTTCCATGAATTTACAATATAAATATTAATGAGAATAAGAAAAATCACCTTTGAATTTTGTTGAACATTTGATTTTCCTTCTTACCTGGTTGTTGCAAACCACAGTGTTCAAAATTGAACACTTCCAATTAGTAATCCACACTAGAGAAGGATTGAATGGACCAAGAATGATGGAACACAAAGGCTGGCTGAATTCCCCTTGATACTAGCAAGGGAGTGGTGGCTAGGGTTTTTCAAAGAGAGAATTTTTTTCTCTAAATGTTCACTTTACCCTAAATTCCTATCACTTGGATTTTTATAGTTAGGTTAAAAATCCAACTTCATAATGGGATTGGGATATTTAAAATTGCTGGAGAAATATTAAATGGGCTTCTGGAATTATTAATAATTTATTTGGGCTCAATTAAATCCAATTTAAATCTTTTCACAAAAGACTATGCACAAAACTCACAAATTAGACCCTTTGTGCATACACTTGGATTTAATCACCCAAATTAATTTCAAATCCATCCAAATTAAATATGTAGGCTCCATAACACTTATAAAATATATTTAATTTATTTTGGTCCAAGAATTAGGCCTCTAAGGTCTTCTATATGGGTTTGGCGTGTAACCCTTCCTCTAGAGGGTTTTTGTGCCAAAACTAATTCTCTGGGTCTCTTTTAATTTCTCCAATGGATCTATTAATTATTATATCAGCCCTATAATACTTATAGTCTAATAATAATTAATTATGAAATATAGTATTTCAATTAAGTCCATTTTGCAGACTATGACTGCTTAATTGACTATTACCCTGATAAAGCAAATCTTATGGCTGATGCGCTTAGCAAGAAACACTTAATGGCTTTGAGAGCTTTGAAGGTGAAATTAAAGGTGGTACAAGATGGAGCACTTATAGTTGAAATACAATTGAAACCGGATTGGCTTCAACAAGTAAAAACTGCTCAGAGGTAGGATGACCGGTTAGCCTCTATTATCTCTCATCCTCAAATACAAGTGGGTAAAGGCGTTGAATTCTTTCTTGGCCACGATGATTATCTATATTATAAAGGCAGAGTATGTGTACCAGATGATATGGAGTTGAAGAAAAGTATCATGACTGAAGCTCACAATAGCCACTACACCATGCATCTAGGCAGTAACAAAATGTATCGGGAACTGAAAAAATCTTACTAATTGCCAGGAATGAAGAGGAAAATAGCAGATTTTATGGCTAGATGCTTAGTATGTTAGCAAGTAAAAGCTGAGCATCAAGTAAAAGCTAAGAATCAAGTCCCATCAGGGTTATTACATCCCATCACCATACCAGAATGGAAATACGAGTGAATTACTATGAATTTTGTGTCTGGATTGTCACTTACCAGGAAGCAGCATGACTCCATTTGGGTGATAGTAGACAAGATGACTAAGTCAGCTCATTTCCTTCCTGTGAGATTAGACTTTCCCTTATCCAAGTTAGCAAAAATCTATGTAAATGAAATTATGAGATTGCACGGCATGCCTGTTTCTATTATTTTTGACAGATATCCACAGTTTACTTCCAAAATTTGACAGAAACTTTAGGAAACATTGGGAACCTGCTTGGATTATAACACAGCTTTCCATTCACAAACAGATGGCCAATCCAAGTGGATGATACAGCTATTAAAAGATATATTACGACGTTGCACATTGGGATTTGGCGGAAGCTAGGAGAGATACCTTCCACTAGCTGAATTTGCTTGCAATAACAGCTATCAGTCTAGCATTAAAATGGCATCTTATGAAGCATTATACGGAAAGAAGTGCAGAACACCTTTATGTTGGACTGAGTTAAGTGGGAGCAAGCTAGTGGAACCCGATTTGATAAAAGAAATTGAATAAAAGGTGAAGCTGATCAAAGACAACTTGAAAAGCAGCAACAGATCGACAAAAGTCATATGCAGATTTGAAGAGAAAGGACATAGAATTCAATGTGGGAGACAAAAGTGTTCCTGAAAGTTTCACCATGGCGAAAGATTTTCCACTTTGGCAAAAAGGGCAGTCTCGGTCCTAGATTCATCGGGCTATATAAAGTGATACAGCATGTGGGATCAGTTGTTTATAGGTTGAAGCTACCCTCAGAGTTGGAAAGGATCCACGATGTATTGTATGTTTTTATGCTACGGAGATACCGTTTGGATCCTTCTCATATCATTGCACCAAAGGAGATCCAGCTGAGACCTGATTTATCCTATAATGAAGAACCCGTGAGAATTTTAGCACGAGAAATCAGACAACTATGGCACAAGAAAATTCCATTAATCAAAGCGCTCTGGACATGCCATAATATAGAGGAAGCTACCTAGGAGTCTGAAGAGATAATGAGACAACAATATCCTCACTTATTTAATTTAGGTAAATTTCGAGCATAAAATTTTATTTAGTAGGAGGGTACTGTAACACCCCAAATTTGCATCTGTCATGTATGGTATGATGTAGAGCATAAATAATTATCTTAAGATAAATTTTGGAGAAATCGGAGTTTAATAAGATAGGAAAATCGAAAAAAGTAAAAAGGTTAAATGTGCTCGGATCAGGGTAATCCAAAGATGGGTGAGCCGATGAGCAGTTTGGCCTAAGAGTAGGTTATGAAAGTAGGTATTAAATGGAGTTTGGAGATACAATTGAAGCCAAAAACGAGCTTATATTGATCCTTAAACGGAACAGAGAAGTTTTACTCGGTATTGTAAAAAGAGTTGACTGAATGTTTGATCGAACTCTGAAGTAATGTACTAGCCTCCAAAAATTATTCTGAATGCATAAATATGTTATTAATAACTTAAATAACCTGTTAGAAGTGAAAAATAAGTATTCTAGCAGTTTTAGGATTTTGGATTTCGTATCGGCTACACAGACCGTCGAAGTTAAAAGTATACTGAAACATTATCAGAATAGGCTAAAATTTTAACCATGTGTTCTTGAACTTACTGTGACTTGTGAGACAAAATTTTAGGGCATTCTGACGTAAGAAATGAAAATTAAATATTCAGGATGCGAAACTGAGATCGGATTAATCAGGGGGTCAAATTCAGAAATTTTGGACATATAAGGATATGGGAGCCATTAATGGAATGTTATAATCTAGTACAAGTAAGACTAGAGTAGTAGGATCTGTATAAGTGGGTGATTGAGTGATATGTGGGAATTTAAAGCCATTGGATTCAATAGTTAAAGGATAAATCCTAGCCATTCCTTTTACATATTTAAAGATCATCTGAAAAGAGGTAGAAAAGATTGAAAATTTTTCAAAAATCACAGTAACTCCCTTCCTCTTCTTTGTAAAATCTGAACCATAGCCATCTCCCCTATCTCCTCCATTTTTCTTTCACCTAAGATCTCTTTCTCCAATTTCAAAGCCTAAATTTCATCCTTAGACATAAAAACACTTTCTGTTCAACCTAAAGAAAGAATTATATCAAGGGGATATCAAGAAATTGAAAATTAAGGTAAGGGAAGTTAGGTGTAATTTTGTGATTTTGTGAGTTCTAGGTGGAGTTAGTAAGGGACATCTATATAAGCATGTAGTGAATAATTAAGAGAAGAGTGTAGTAGCTTTAGATTGCTTAAAATTGCAACTTAAACTCATGATTTTCTTTCTTATATTTTCATCTAAAAGGAGGAAAACAAGAAGAAGAAAAAGGCAAAGTGGGCAAGGGAAAGGAAAATAAAGAATAGGAGTATTTCAAGCTAAATAGAGGTTAGTGGATGTAATTTACATTTAATTTCACTATTTTAGTTGAATTCCTCATAATTTTTACATTATGTAACTATACCTAATTGCATGAAAGTGTGAAATAAACTAATAGAACATGATAAAATGATAAATTATGATAATATGAATACAATTAAGTGAGGAAAAAAACTTGGAAATGGTAGATCACATAAGGGCCGAATTATGTACCTAAAGGCAATGTGATAAGTTAAACAGGGATAAAAAGGTAATTACGTGATAAAAGAAGGGTATAATGGTAATCTAACACTAAAAGGAAAAATAAATAAGTCAAAATAGCTAAATGGGTCAAAAATGATAAAATTGTAAATAAAGTAAAGTTCAGGGACTATATCATAAATTGCCACTTTGAGAAAAATTTGAGGGATCAAAATGTAAATTATGCACTTAAATTAAATTAAAAGTCAAAGGCAATCAAATTGGTCAAAATTGAGGTCAATTTGATCAAAATAGAGTAAAAATCAAACTTTAGGGATTTAATTAAAATTGTCCACCTAATTTGGAAAATAAGTAAAATTAAGTAAGAAAAATAATTATTAAAGCAATTAGAAGAAAATTTTTATATAAAAGGAATAAACTTGGAATTTAATTTATAAAAAAAAAATTAAGGCAAGTGGTAGTTATACTTAAGTAAATAAAAATATATTTAGGTGAGATTTTATGTATATACCTCCACCACTAGCCGACAACATTGCTTAGCGCGTAATTTTATCTTGACTGCGCGCAGTAACATGTTGGAGGACCCAATTGAAGATCAAGAATGGCATGTGCATATGAAAATTGTTGGATTTTAGTTATGTAATTATTATACGACCTGTAATATTATGATGTTGTAAACTTAGTGACATTTAGTAAATGATGTATGTAATATGTATATATATGAGATGTGTGTGTGACTTGTGATGGAATTGGAGTTTAAACCTTAGAAGTGCTATGTGTGTGAATGGAGTTTTGGAGGAGGAGAAAATCATTGGGAGTGTTAATTTGATTAATAGCAAGTTTAGGTAGCATGATTTTTAAGCCGTCATACTGCCGAAAATTTCACCAATTGAACAGTGAATTTAATAAAGTAATTATATATCATAATAATTGATGGGAAAATAATATTAGTAGATTTACCCACTTATGCTTAAACGTAGGGTGTCACATTTTTACAACCTACCTTTGCGAAATTTGACTTCCCAAAGACCAAATAGGATTGAACTGAGACACTTGAAACATGCAAGAATCGAGGCATAGGAAGACTTAATAGCGCAAGAGTCTGTGATACCCCTCCATATATCCTAGAAGAATTTTCATTAATTAATTATTGTTGCTTATGTTTAATTAAGTGTAATTGGGTATGAAAGGACCTAATTGCAAAGTTAAAGGGAAAGATTTGGGGTAATAATTGAAATAAAGGAAAGTCAAGGGATTAAAAGGAAGTTGGCTTTAGAGAGAGACACTTGGACCAATAAAAAAAAAAAAAAGAAAAAGAAGGAGATATTTGTTGTTGATGAAGGAGGGCCGGCCACCTAAGGGTCTTCAAACTTCATCTTCAACCACTCCCTTATGCCCAAATTCTCTCTCTCATCCTCTCTCTCTTTTAAACCCCAAACTCTTTCTCTTATTTTTTTCTCTAGATTTCTTGGTTTGGTGAAAAGTAAGGAAAGTTTATTGGATTGTAAAGATAAGGTAACTTGTTTCTCCTTTGATGTATGTATTTTATTGAATAATTTGATAGATTCATAGATGTATCTTGTATTTTTTTAGAAGGAGAATCAAGCAAGAGAAAAGGCAAGGAAACCCTTCAAGGTTAAAGAAATAGGAGGAGTTGAACAAGGTATGGGAACTTAGGTTTATGTATGTGTGTGTGATGCTTAGCCATGAGAGAGGGAGACCTTGAATGTCTCTCTTATATAATTTATGGATGATTCCAAGGTTAGAAGGGTTTAGAGTTAAAAATATGCAAGTTTGGTTGAAAACATGAAAAATCGATTTTAAGGGTCTCTGAACCAGTTTGCACCTTTTCGCTCATATCTTGAGCTATAGTTGTCCAAATGATGAAATTACAGTTGGTATAGAAACTAGACTTGTAAATCTTGATTTTGTTAGAAGAAACCGGAATCTGATTTTCACTGCATGATAGTGAAAATCGAAATTGAATTCTGACTGTGGTTGTGAATGTATACTTATGAACAGTCTGTGGTTTTTCTTAAATATCTAAAGATTTACAGGTCCTATTGAGGAGATTTTTAGTGTTTTGAAAACTAGAAATGTAAACCTAAAACTTTGTAGAAGATAGTGTTTTCTGAAAAATTCGTTTGGTATGTCAAAATTGAGATGCAATCTGAGTTTTTAAATTAATTTACAGGATTTTTGAACAATAATCACTTTAAGGCGGTTGCCCCGTCGTTTTATGTCGCGAGCGCGACATCAAACGGAAGCCTTGTGTCCCGAGCGCGACATCAAGAAATGCTTATTTAGGCCATTGCCTTCTGTCGCAAGCGCGACATTAAAGAGTGGTTCAAGGCCATTGTTCTCTGTCGCGAGCGCGATTATCGCCGCGACATTCGTCGCGAGCGCGACAATATGCCTTTATGTTCTATTTTAATGTTTGTATTTTTACGACTTCAATTGGGATTTAAAATTTGCCTAAACTCTTCTAAGCTTACAAATCATCCTGAATTACAAGTTTACAGTAAGACATCTCTTTAATTACTAGATTCGCTAATAACAAAAAAAGGTATGTTTTATTACCTTAAATGAGTTTATGCAGGCGTTATTCCCTTGTAATACAAATAAATGATTATTTTAACAATAAAGAATAGTAATAAATGATAGTAAAGTTTTCTTGCATTTATTAATGCTATAATGGTATTTGTTGATGTAATGTCACATAATATGAAAAGTAATCGAATTAGGCCTGCACTTAAAGACTTGGTAGTGGAGGCATGCCTATAGGGTTATAATTGCAGCTGCTATAGTCTGACTCTCATGAGTCCACAGTTTACTCTATGATGACCATAGTTTCTGACCCAATGGGTCTACAGATTTAATACCTTTCGGTATTCACAGATTTGATACCTTTGGTATCCACAGTACCCGTTATCCACTCCCATAGAAAATTGAGCAGGCAAATGATATAAGATAAATGGAATATAGTATACAGTTGATGATTTATGTTAAACGATCCATTGATTTAATCGATCTTCTAATATGTTGTGCATATACTCTATAATTGCATGCTTGTGAATAATATTCATGTGCATAAATTAGTTGTTCCCCACTAAGCTTTATAGCTTAGCACGGGGTGTTTATCCGTGTAGGTTCACAGGATAGGCCGTTGGGTCAGGGACAAGGCCCACAATCTTCTCAGCTAACATCAGTTTAGGAAGAGTGAACTGAAGTAATGAATCTATTTTATATCTTATTTGATAGTTACAGATAAATTCATATGTAAAGGCATGTAATTATTAACTTTATGTATAAGTATGGCTCTACATTATGACATGATAATATAGTATGGGTATGTGTGTATGCCCTGTATGCATAGATAATTGATAATTCATAATGAATTGACGAGATAGTGGTATAGATAAATGTAATCAATAACAGTAATTAGGATTATCTATTATCTAGTATAGTCATTACAGAGTCAAGGTTAGTCAACACTGCCATTTTCGCAACTGACAACTGCGAAACCGCCTAGAAATGTACCAGAAGTCCGAAGTTTCTTGGGCTTAGCCGGTTATTATAGACGGTTTGTGAAAGGATTTTCAGTTATTGCCTCTCCACTCATTAAATTACTACGGAAAGAAGCTACATTTGAGTGGACGGATCGTTGTCAAGCCAGTTTTGATCAGTTAAAAGAAATGTTAACACAAGCTCCAGTTCTTATCCAACCAATGGCGGGTAAGGAATATGCTATGTACAGTGATGCATCGAGAAATGAATTGGGTTGTGTGCTGATGCAAGAAGGTAAAGTAGTGGCCTACGCTTCAAGACAGCTAAAGCCTCATGAACAGAATTACCCTACTCATGATCTAGAGTTAGCCACAGTTGTGTTGCTTTAAAGATATGGCGGCATTACCTTTATGGTGAGAAATGTAGGATCTTTACTGATCACAAGAGTCTTAAATACTTGCTCACTCAGCGAGATCTTAATTTAAGACAACGCAGATGGCTAGAATTGTTCAAGGACTATGATTGTATAGTCGACTACCACCCAGGAAAGGCAAATGTGGTAGCTGATGCTTTGAGTCGGAAGATGATGGCAACTTTATTATTACAAGATTGTAAATGAAAGTTTGCTTCTGATGGAGCTTTGTTAGCCCAATTGCGAGCTCGTCCTACCCTAAGACAGACAGTGATAGATGCGCAGGCAGATGATGTAAAGTTGCAACAATTGGTTCACTCAGTTAGTTCAGGAGGTCCGACAGAATATTCTGTTGGAAGTGATGATGGTCTTTACTATCGTAATCGTCTGTGTGTACCAGATGTTAAAAAGTTAAAGGAAGCTTTATTGCACGAAGCCCATAGTACAGTATTCACTATGCATTCAGGTGGCAACAAAATGTATAGAGATTTGAAGCAATTCTACTGGTGGCCAGGAATGAAAAGAGATGTAACCGAGTATGTCTCCAAGTGCCTAACCTGTCAACAAGTAAAAGCAGAGCATCAACTTCCTTCGGGCTTGTTGAATCCTCTTCTCATTCCTCAATGGAAGTGGGACAATGTCACCATGGACTTCATTTCAGGTTTACCCATTACCCAAAGAAAACATGATGCAGTGTGGGTTATAGTAGACAGATTGACAAAGGTGGCACATTTTATACCAGTTCGAACTAATTATTCAATGGATAAATTGGCTGAATTGTACATAGATCAGATCATTAGATTACATGGAGTGCCAATCTCGATTGTTTCAGATCGAGATCCGAGGTTCACTTCCAGATTTTGGAAGAGTCTACAGCAAGCCTTGGGCACAAAGCTTCTCCTTAGTACTGCATTTCATCCTCAGACCGATGGACAGTCAGAAAGAGTTATACAAGTGCTAGAAGACATGTTAAGAGGCTGTGTTCTAGATTTTCCAGGGAGCTGGGACAAATATGTTACTCTGATGGAGTTTGCATACAATAACGGCTACCAAACTAGTATTGGTATGCCACCTTATGAAGCACTCTATGGTTGGAAATATAGAACTCCTTCTTGTTGGACAGAGTTAATTGAAAGAAAAATGACAGGTCCTGATATCGTTAAAGACACTGAAGAGAAGATTCAAGTTGTCAAACAAAGATTGAAGGAAGCCAGTGATAGACAGAGATCGTATGCCAACTTAAAAAGGAAAGATATTGAATATCAAGTTGGCGATAAAGTGTTTTTAAAGGTATCCCCATGGAGAAAAGTATTACGGTTTGGAAAGAAAGGAAAGCTTAGCCCCCGGTTTATAGGTCCTTACAGGATCTTGGAACGGATTGGACCGGTAGCATACCGTTTGAAACTTCCCAATGAAATATCAAGATTGTATAATGTTTTTCATGTTTCTATGCTCCGGCGATATCGATCTGATGAGTCACACATCATACCAGTCCAAGATATCAGTGTCAAATCTGATTATACGTATGATGAGGAACCTAAGCAGATTCTGGCCAAAGAAGTCAAACAGTTGAGGAACAAAGAGATTCCCTTAGTCAAAGTCTTATGGCAACACCATGGTGTGCAAGAAGCAACTTGGGAGCCTGAAACAACTATGCGAGCTCAGTACCCACAACTCTTCCATAAAGGTATAAATTTCGAGGACGAAATTCTTTTAGGGGAAGAGAGTTGTGATACCCCTCCATATACCCTAGAAGAATTTTCATTAATTAATTATTGTTGCTTATGTTTAATTAAGTGTAATTGGGTATGAAAGGACCTAATTGCAAAGTTAAAGGGAAAGATTTGGGGTAATAATTGAAATAAAGGAAAGTCAAGGGATTAAAAGGAAGTTGGCTTTAGAGAGAGACACTTGGACCAATAAAAAAAAAAGAAAAAGAAGGAGATATTTGTTGTTGATGAAGGAGGGCCGGCCACCTAAGGGTCTTCAAACTTCATCTTCAACCTCTCCCTTATGCCTAAATTCTCTCTCTCATCCTCTCTCTCTTTTAAACCCCAAACTCTCTCTCTTATTTTTTTCTCTAGATTCTTGGTGTGGTGAAAAGTAAGGAAAGTTTATTGGATTGTAAAGATAAGGTAACTTGTTTCTCCTTTGATGTATGTGTTTTATTGAATAATTTGATAGATTCATAGATGTATCTTGTGTTTTTTTTTAGAAGGAGAATCAAGCAAGAGAAAAGGCAAGGAAACTCTTCAAGGTTAAAGAAATAGGAGGAGTTGAACAAGGTATGGGAACTTAGGTTTATGTATGTGTGTGTGATGCTTGGCCATGAGAGAGGGAGACCTTGAATGTCTCTCTTATATAATTTATGGATGATTCCAAGGTTAGAAGGGTTTAGAGTTAAAAATATGCAAGTTTGGTTGAAAACATGAAAAATCGGTTTTAAGGGTCTCTGAACCAGTTTGCACCTTTTCGCTCATATCTTGAGCTATAGTTGTCCAAATGATGAAATTCCAGTTGGTATAGAAACTAGACTTGTAAATCTTGATTTTGTTAGAAGAAACCGGAATCTGATTTTCACTGCATGATAGTGAAAATCGAAATTGAATTCTGACTGTGGTTGTGAATGTATACTTATGAACAGTCTGTAGTTTTTCTTAAATATCTAAAGATTTACAGGTCCTATTGAGGAGATTTTTAGTGTTTTGAAAACTAGAAATGTAAACCTAAAACTTTGTAGAAGATAGTGTTTTCTGAAAAATCCGTTTGGTATGTCGAAATTGAGATGCAATCTGCGTTTTTAAATTAATTTACAGGATTTTTGAACAATAATCACTTTAAGGCGGTTGCCCCGTCGTTTTATGTCGCGAGCGCGACATCAAACGGAAGCCTTGTGTCGCGAGCGCGACTTATGCCGCGAGCGCGACATCAAGAAATGCTTATTTAGGCCATTGCCTTCTGTCGCAAGCGCGACTTATGTCGCGAGCGCGACATTAAAGAGTGGTTCAAGGCCATTGTTCTCTGTCGCGAGCGCGATTATCGTCGCGACATTCGTCGCGAGCGCGACTAGTGTCGCGAGCGCGACAATATGCCTTTATGTTCTATTTTAATGTTTGTATTTTTACGACTTCAATTGGGATTTAAAATTTGCCTAAACTCTTCTAAGCTTACAAATCATCCTGAATTACAAGTTTACAGTAAGACATCTCTTTAATTACTAGATTCGCTAATAACAAAAAAGGTATGTTTTATTACCTTAAATGAGTTTATGCAGGCGTTATTCCCTTGTAATACAAATAAATGATTATTTTGACAATAAAGAATAGTAATAAATGATAGTAAAGTTTTCTTGCATTTATTAATGCTATAATGGTATTTGTTGATGCAATGTCACATAATATGAAAAGTAATCGAATTAGGCCTGCACTTAAAGACTTGGTAGTGGATAGATAGGCATGCCTATAGGGTTATAGTTGCAGCTGCTATAGTCTGACTCTCATGAGTCCACAGTTGTCTCTATATGAGACCATAGTTCTGACCCAATGGGTCTACAGATTTAATACCTTCGGGTATTCACAGATTTGATACCTTTGGTATCCACAGTACCCGTTATCCACTCCCATAGGAAATTGAGCAGGCAAATGAATAAGATAAATGGAATATGTATACAGTTGATGAGTTATGTTAAACGATCCATTGATTTAATCGATCTTCTAATATGTTGTGCATATACTCTATAATTGCATGCTTGTGAATAATATTCATGTGCATATATTAGTTGTTTCCCACTAAGCTTTATAGCTTAGCACGGGTGTTTATCCGTGTAGGTTCATAGGATAGGCCGTTGGGTCAGGGACAAGGCCCACAATCTTCTCAGCCAACATCAGTTTAGGAAGAATGAACTGAAGTAATGAATCTATTTTACATCTTTTTGATAGTTACAGATAAATTCATATGTAAAGGCATGTAATTATTAACTTTATGTATAAGTATGGCTCTCATTATGACATGATAATATAGTATGGGTATGTGTGTATGCCCATGTATGCATAGATAATTGATAATTCATAATGAATTGACGAGAATAGTGGTATAGATAAATGTAATCAATAACAGTAATTAGGATTATCTAGTATAGTCATTACATCTTTGGTATCAGAGCCTGGTTTAGGCGGTTCTGGCCAATAGGCAATTTCAAAGGTTATAGATATAGAAGTATGTTGATGTTGGCTGATTGTGGTTGTCCCTGTGTTTTTTTTATAGTTCGGAATGGAAGGTCATCATGATGGAATAGATGAGTCGGCTGAGAGCAATTTATCGGGTCAATCGCATCCTTTTCAGCCTGAATCCTCCACATCTACGAGAGGTGGTTCAACTGCTGCTAATGCTGGGGAAGCCTTGTTACAAATTTCCCAGAACATGGCTCAGATTTTACAAAGAATGACTGCACCCAAGGCTCCTATTTTTGAACTCAGGAAGCATGGTGCGGAGGAATTCTTAGGCTCTACGTGGGAAGAGTCTGAGAAAGCCGAGTTATGGCTTGAAAGATTGGAGAGAGTGTTCACAGAGATTCAATGCCCCGTCAATCAGAAGGTAGCTTGTGCTGTATCTTTGCTTCAAGGAGCGGCTTATGACTGGTGGAAGCTAGTCCAAACTCAACCCCAGCTACCTGACATTCTCACTTGGGACTTCTTTGTTGCTAAATTCAAAAAGAGATATGTAACAGAAGCATACAAAGATGAGAAGCTAAAACAGTTTTTGAATCTAAGGCAAAGAGGTATGTCAGTGGCTGAATACGAAGCAGAATTCAGTCGCCTGAGTAAATATGCACCGAGGCCTATGTTAACTGGGACTTTTCAATGTCGCCAGTTTCAAGAGGGATTGAATGATCATATCCGAGATCATTTGATAGGCCCTATTTCTTTACATCCTGTAGATTATCATCAGTTGGTGCAGGCGGCTATTCGGGTTGAAAAAGAAGAGAATGTGAAAAGAGAAAGAGAGCAAAAAAAAAGAAGTTTTTCTCGGGGTGGTTCTTCCTCGGGAAAAAGAACAAGAGCATAGCAAGGAGAGCAATCTATAGAATCTGGGAATCGCCCTGCTTCTAGAGGAAGACAACAGGGGACCTTTAATTCGGGGAGATCTAGTAGAAGTGCTGCTTCAGGACAGGGTAGAGGACAAGCTCCGGAGTGCACCTATTGTTTCAGGCGACATTGGGGCACCTGTAGGATGCTTACAGGTGGTTGTTTTAGATATGGCAGTACGGAGCACTTTATGGCTAATTGTCCTCTGACACAAGAGCAAGCTTCCAGTCGACAGAGTAATCGAGGAGCTTCTCAAGCACCTTCATCTGGCAGAGGTCGGGGTAGAGGTAGAAGTGGATCGGGCCAGTTTAGGGCTCAGTCCAGGAATGTATCTGAGACGGTGGATCGACCATTTACTCCGACACCTCCTGCTAGAGCTTATGCGATGAAAGGTCGAGAAGATGCTGATGCTCCTGATATCATAGCTGGTACATTCTCCCTCTATGATACTGATGTGTATGTACTTATAGACCCAGGATCTACACATTCATATATCTGTAATGGGGAGTTGGGTAGGCATGTATCTGTTGTTGATCGTTTGAACTATGATATATGTGTGATTAGTCCTTTGGGCCATAGTATACATGTTAATAAAGTTTATAGAAATTGCCCAATTAGAATTCAAAAGAGAGAGTTCCCAGCTGATCTAATAGTGTTACCTTTTCACGAATTTGATGTAATCCTGGGTATGGACTGGTTGTCTAAATATCAGGCTATAGTGGATTGTAAAGCTAAAACAGTAATTGTTAAGAAAGATAGGGGAGTTGAGACATTGATTCAGGGTAGTAAGTTTAAACCCTTAACCAATGTCATTTCTGCAATGAAAGCGAAAAGATTCCTTATAAAGGGATGTGAAGCATACCTGGCTTTGATTCTTGATTCAAAAAGGGAGACAATTAATCTTCAGGACATTCCAGTAATCAATGAATTTCCTAATGTTTTTCCCGAAGAACTTCCTGGGTTGCCACCGGAGAAAGAAGTTGAGTTATCAATTGAAGTTGTACCTGGTACAGCTCCTATCTCCCGAGCACCTTATAGAATAGCACCAACCGAATTAAAGGAGTTAAAGGTCCAGTTGCAAGAGTTGTTGGACAAAGGCTTTATCAAGCCTAGTGTATCGCCCTGGGGTGCACCAGTGCTATTTGTCAAAAAGAAGGATGGCACTTTGAGAATGTGTATAGACTACAGGCAGCTTAACAAGGTGACTGTGAAGAATAAGTATCCTTTACCTCGGATTGAGGATCTTTTTGATCAGTTGCAAGGTGCAGGAGTGTTTTCTAAAATTGATCTGAGGTCGGGATACTATCAACTTCAAGTTAAGAATATGGATGTCCAGAAGACTGCTTTTAGGACTCGATATGGACATTACGAATTCTTAGTAATGCCTTTCGGGTTGACTAATGCACCGGCTGCTTTCATGAATCTGATGAATAGGGTGTTTAGACCCTATCTAGATCGGTTTGTTGTGGTGTTTATAGATGATATTTTGGTTTATTCTCGTGACGAGGCGGAGCATGCAGAACATCTGAGAATAGTATTGCAAACTTTGAGAGAGCAACAGTTGTATGCAAAGCTAAGCAAGTGTGAATTCTGGCTTAAAGAAGTTGCTTTCCTTGGGCACGTGGTGTCTTCTGAAGGCATCAGAGTGGATCCTAAAAAGATTGAGGCAATAGTAAATTGGAAACCGCCTAGAAATGTACCAGAAGTCCGAAGTTTCTTGGGCTTAGCCGGTTATTATAGACGGTTTGTGAAAGGATTTTCAGTTATTGCCTCTCCACTCATTAAATTACTACGGAAAGAAGCTACATTTGAGTGGACGGATCGTTGTCAAGCCAGTTTTGATCAGTTAAAAGAAATGTTAACACAAGCTCCAGTTCTTATCCAACCAATGGCGGGTAAGGAATATGCTATGTACAGTGATGCATCGAGAAATGAATTGGGTTGTGTGCTGATGCAAGAAGGTAAAGTAGTGGCCTACGCTTCAAGACAGCTAAAGCCTCATGAACAGAATTACCCTACTCATGATCTAGAGTTAGCCGCAGTTGTGTTGCTTTAAAGATATGGCGGCATTACCTTTATGGTGAGAAATGTAGGATCTTTACTGATCACAAGAGTCTTAAATACTTGCTCACTCAGCGAGATCTTAATTTAAGACAACGCAGATGGCTAGAATTGTTCAAGGACTATGATTGTATAGTCGACTACCACCCAGGAAAGGCAAATGTGGTAGCTGATGCTTTGAGTCGGAAGATGATGGCAACTTTATTATTACAAGATTGTAAATGAAAGTTTGCTTCTGATGGAGCTTTGTTAGCCCAATTGCGAGCTCGTCCTACCCTAAGACAGACAGTGATAGATGCGCAGGCAGATGATGTAAAGTTGCAACAATTGGTTCACTCAGTTAGTTCAGGAGGTCCGACAGAATATTCTGTTGGAAGTGATGATGGTCTTTACTATCGTAATCGTCTGTGTGTACCAGATGTTAAAAAGTTAAAGGAAGCTTTATTGCACGAAGCCCATAGTACAGTATTCACTATGCATTCAGGTGGCAACAAAATGTATAGAGATTTGAAGCAATTCTACTGGTGGCCAGGAATGAAAAGAGATGTAACCGAGTATGTCTCCAAGTGCCTAACCTGTCAACAAGTAAAAGCAGAGCATCAACTTCCTTCGGGCTTGTTGAATCCTCTTCTCATTCCTCAATGGAAGTGGGACAATGTCACCATGGACTTCATTTCAGGTTTACCCATTACCCAAAGAAAACATGATGCAGTGTGGGTTATAGTAGACAGATTGACAAAGGTGGCACATTTTATACCAGTTCGAACTAATTATTCAATGGATAAATTGGCTGAATTGTACATAGATCAGATCATTAGATTACATGGAGTGCCAATCTCGATTGTTTCAGATCGAGATCCGAGGTTCACTTCCAGATTTTGGAAGAGTCTACAGCAAGCCTTGGGCACAAAGCTTCTCCTTAGTACTGCATTTCATCCTCAGACCGATGGACAGTCAGAAAGAGTTATACAAGTGCTAGAAGACATGTTAAGAGGCTGTGTTCTAGATTTTCCAGGGAGCTGGGACAAATATGTTACTCTGATGGAGTTTGCATACAATAACGGCTACCAAACTAGTATTGGTATGCCACCTTATGAAGCACTCTATGGTTGGAAATATAGAACTCCTTCTTGTTGGACAGAGTTAATTGAAAGAAAAATGACAGGTCCTGATATCGTTAAAGACACTGAAGAGAAGATTCAAGTTGTCAAACAAAGATTGAAGGAAGCCAGTGATAGACAGAGATCGTATGCCAACTTAAAAAGGAAAGATATTGAATATCAAGTTGGCGATAAAGTGTTTTTAAAGGTATCCCCATGGAGAAAAGTATTACGGTTTGGAAAGAAAGGAAAGCTTAGCCCCCGGTTTATAGGTCCTTACAGGATCTTGGAACGGATTGGACCGGTAGCATACCGTTTGAAACTTCCCAATGAAATATCAAGATTGTATAATGTTTTTCATGTTTCTATGCTCCGGCGATATCGATCTGATGAGTCACACATCATACCAGTCCAAGATATCAGTGTCAAATCTGATTATACGTATGATGAGGAACCTAAGCAGATTCTGGCCAAAGAAGTCAAACAGTTGAGGAACAAAGAGATTCCCTTAGTCAAAGTCTTATGGCAACACCATGGTGTGCAAGAAGCAACTTGGGAGCCTGAAACAACTATGCGAGCTCAGTACCCACAACTCTTCCATAAAGGTATAAATTTCGAGGACGAAATTCTTTTAGGGGAAGAGAGTTGTGATACCCCTCCATATACCCTAGAAGAATTTTCATTAATTAATTATTGTTGCTTATGTTTAATTAAGTGTAATTGGGTATGAAAGGACCTAATTGCAAAGTTAAAGGGAAAGATTTGGGGTAATAATTGAAATAAAGGAAAGTCAAGGGATTAAAAGGAAGTTGGCTTTAGAGAGAGACACTTGGACCAATAAAAAAAAAAGAAAAAGAAGGAGATATTTGTTGTTGATGAAGGAGGGCCGGCCACCTAAGGGTCTTCAAACTTCATCTTCAACCTCTCCCTTATGCCTAAATTCTCTCTCTCATCCTCTCTCTCTTTTAAACCCCAAACTCTCTCTCTTATTTTTTTCTCTAGATTTCTTGGTGTGGTGAAAAGTAAGGAAAGTTTATTGGATTGTAAAGATAAGGTAACTTGTTTCTCCTTTGATGTATGTGTTTTATTGAATAATTTGATAGATTCATAGATGTATCTTGTGTTTTTTTTTAGAAGGAGAATCAAGCAAGAGAAAAGGCAAGGAAACTCTTCAAGGTTAAAGAAATAGGAGGAGTTGAACAAGGTATGGGAACTTAGGTTTATGTATGTGTGTGTGATGCTTGGCCATGAGAGAGGGAGACCTTGAATGTCTCTCTTATATAATTTATGGATGATTCCAAGGTTAGAAGGGTTTAGAGTTAAAAATATGCAAGTTTGGTTGAAAACATGAAAAATCGGTTTTAAGGGTCTCTGAACCAGTTTGCACCTTTTCGCTCATATCTTGAGCTATAGTTGTCCAAATGATGAAATTCCAGTTGGTATAGAAACTAGACTTGTAAATCTTGATTTTGTTAGAAGAAACCGGAATCTGATTTTCACTGCATGATAGTGAAAATCGAAATTGAATTCTGACTGTGGTTGTGAATGTATACTTATGAACAGTCTGTAGTTTTTCTTAAATATCTAAAGATTTACAGGTCCTATTGAGGAGATTTTTAGTGTTTTGAAAACTAGAAATGTAAACCTAAAACTTTGTAGAAGATAGTGTTTTCTGAAAAATCCGTTTGGTATGTCGAAATTGAGATGCAATCTGCGTTTTTAAATTAATTTACAGGATTTTTGAACAATAATCACTTTAAGGCGGTTGCCCCGTCGTTTTATGTCGCGAGCGCGACATCAAACGGAAGCCTTGTGTCGCGAGCGCGACTTATGCCGCGAGCGCGACATCAAGAAATGCTTATTTAGGCCATTGCCTTCTGTCGCAAGCGCGACTTATGTCGCGAGCGCGACATTAAAGAGTGGTTCAAGGCCATTGTTCTCTGTCGCGAGCGCGATTATCGTCGCGACATTCGTCGCGAGCGCGACTAGTGTCGCGAGCGCGACAATATGCCTTTATGTTCTATTTTAATGTTTGTATTTTTACGACTTCAATTGGGATTTAAAATTTGCCTAAACTCTTCTAAGCTTACAAATCATCCTGAATTACAAGTTTACAGTAAGACATCTCTTTAATTACTAGATTCGCTAATAACAAAAAAGGTATGTTTTATTACCTTAAATGAGTTTATGCAGGCGTTATTCCCTTGTAATACAAATAAATGATTATTTTGACAATAAAGAATAGTAATAAATGATAGTAAAGTTTTCTTGCATTTATTAATGCTATAATGGTATTTGTTGATGCAATGTCACATAATATGAAAAGTAATCGAATTAGGCCTGCACTTAAAGACTTGGTAGTGGATAGATAGGCATGCCTATAGGGTTATAGTTGCAGCTGCTATAGTCTGACTCTCATGAGTCCACAGTTGTCTCTATATGAGACCATAGTTCTGACCCAATGGGTCTACAGATTTAATACCTTCGGGTATTCACAGATTTGATACCTTTGGTATCCACAGTACCCGTTATCCACTCCCATAGGAAATTGAGCAGGCAAATGAATAAGATAAATGGAATATGTATACAGTTGATGAGTTATGTTAAACGATCCATTGATTTAATCGATCTTCTAATATGTTGTGCATATACTCTATAATTGCATGCTTGTGAATAATATTCATGTGCATTATATTAGTTGTTTCCCACTAAGCTTTATAGCTTAGCACGGGTGTTTATCCGTGTAGGTTCATAGGATAGGCCGTTGGGTCAGGGACAAGGCCCACAATCTTCTCAGCCAACATCAGTTTAGGAAGAATGAACTGAAGTAATGAATCTATTTTACATCTTTTTGATAGTTACAGATAAATTCATATGTAAAGGCATGTAATTATTAACTTTATGTATAAGTATGGCTCTCATTATGACATGATAATATAGTATGGGTATGTGTGTATGCCCATGTATGCATAGATAATTGATAATTCATAATGAATTGACGAGAATAGTGGTATAGATAAATGTAATCAATAACAGTAATTAGGATTATCTAGTATAGTCATTACAGAGTCAAGGTTAGTCAACACTGCCATTTTCGCAACTGACAACTGCGAAATTAGTTTTTGAATCCATAAGCCTCAGTTGCGAAAATGCCAGTGTCCAGACCTACTGCTGCTCCTTCCCACGCTTGAATAGTTCGACCCCTTCTCCTCCTTTCTTATAACACTCTTATACCGCTGTACAATGTACACAATAATCAGATGTCACACCATACATAAAACAGTGAAATTTTTTTTCCATACAGTACCGGTAACATACTTAAAACATAATTAATAATTGTGTCTTAATAAATAACAAATAAATTTCTTACACTATAATCCTGTACTTGCACAATAACTATATTTTTTTTTCCGTACCTACATATACATGCCAAAAACTAATTCTTGTCTTGTTTCTTTTCCTGGAATTGACTACTCTTGCAATACCAGCCAGTGAAATCTTATCTTCTTCATACCTGCGTGCAGTCAATAAGCTACGCGCTGAGCATCGAAATGCTTAGTGGTGGATACGTATCCCAAACTTTCCATAATAAATCACATAAACACACATACATACTTGCATGAATTTACTCATACGTACATTCATTTGCGTGTGCATACATACATGCATGTATATATACATACATAGCATATACATACGTTCACATACCTATACATACATACATCCACATACTTTTACATACATACACATGCATACATTCACAACATGTACATACCTATACATACCATACATGCATACACATCATACATTTACATATACATACATATATGCATCATATACATACATGTACATACATATACATATCGTATACATATATATACATATCATATACATACCGTATACATATATATACTTATCATACATGCATATATATACATATCATACATGCATACATATACATACATATAGCATACATACACATACTTTACGTGCATAGTTATACATATACATACTTTACATACACATGCATACATGATCACATACATGCTTTTACATATACATGCATACATTGTCGCATACATACATACATAAACATATACATAAATATTCACTTACGTATTTCTATACACCCATACATACAAACACGTATACATACATTTCATTTACATACATTACTCGTACATATACATACATTTGCATATACATACATGCATGCCTATTTGCATTAACATACATACATGTATATGTTCTTGCTTACATTCATTTATACTTATAAACATACGTGTCCACATACGTACACATACATACATACATACATTGTTGCTCTTACATACATGTATTTCTTAATTTTTTGAATTGCCCCCAGTAATAGTCTAATAGAAATCTTGGACTGGATACATGGGACAGGGACCCGAAAGTCCCACATATGGGGTAACTCTGAAGGATCACAAACATGAACATGAATATGGTAATTGTAACTGTGAGCATATAACATATCATACATGTACTATGGGAGACTATAGCGAATCTACTATAGTAAAGTAAGGTACCATGACTTGCATCGTGCTATGGATGTTCCTATGGCTAGCCAACTATATCCCCAACTAGATTTACTATCAGACTACTAAGGGGAATATTTCATGTTTTGTATTTATATTTGTCTTTTACATATAATTTATTATAATGATCATGTGTACTCTGTACATACAAATATACATTCATATATACATACAAACATATTCATGTACATACATTCATAATCATATACATATATATTCATCTACATACATCTATACACATATACATACATACACGTATACATATACATATATGCATTATTTTTACAAATCATACATACATTTGTACACATATCATACATGTACATATTTGCATATAATTATTCACGTACGACTAACATGCTGAATAATTGGTTTGACTGTTGTTATTATTATTTTATAATTTAATATCCCGATATTATTAATTTAATTATTAAAATTATTTATTCTCAATAATTACTTTCATTTTGCGTATTATTAATTATTTTACATATTAATCATTCAATTGATATTATTGTGGGAAATTTACATATTAATCCTTCAATTTTTCTTAAATTACGATTATGCCTTTTTTTTCCTATCAATTTATTTATAAAAGGCCATTACTTAATTAACTAATGCCATAAATTCTCTATTTGCTCCTAAAATTTTCATGTAGTCCCTAAACTTGTTAAATTATCATTTAGTCCTTAAAATTGCTCAATTGCTGATTAGTCTTTCAAATTCTCATAAATTACAAAAATACCCTTTTATTTTATTTATAAAATTGATACTAGTTATATATTTTACACTACTAATTCCATTTTTATTGAAAATTTCCAATTTGGTGCCTAAACTTATTTTCATGCTTAAATTCTTATTTCATTTATTATTTTCTTTTCCAATTTAATTTTAATTCATTTAAACTCGTTTGTTCTTCAATATTTGGCAATATTTCACTTTTACCCCTAAATTTTTAATTCTTTTCATTTAAGTCTTTTTTCCACTTTACTATTTTATTTTCCATTTCTTTTTATTTTATTTTTATTCTAATTAATTAATTGGCTTGTATTATGGCTATTTATGCAATAATTTCACCTTTTCTCATTAAAATTCAATATTTTTACTATAACATAACATAAAATTTAACTTAAAAATATTCTATTAATTTCCAAAAATCCCCATTAAATTAATTTAGCATTAAAATTATTCCTACTTCTAATTGGTAACATTTTCTTCACCATTTAACCAAAATAAACTCACACACCCACACACATAAAATTCGGCCAAGGCTTCATTTGGGCATTCCATATTCAATTCTTTCAATTAATCATTCTATTCATCAATCTAAACTCTCAATAACACATATATATCATTATTTTCAATTAATCATACATAATCACACACAATTACACACATACATAAGCAATTTTTCATGCAAAAAATCATGGAAATTAAGGGATAATATATTCACTAACCTTAATTGCTTGTTTTCCACCACTTAACCTTCATTTCCTTGCCTTTAATCATCAAAACACCATCATCTCTCTCAAGCTCCCTAAATGGCCGAAATTTCCAAGCCAAAAATTCCTCAATTCTTGCTTCCTAAATTCAAATAAACCACATAATCCTAACCTATATATCCTAATTAACCTATTAGAACCTTTGAATTAAATTAAAACTTCCAAATTCACCTACCTCATTTTTGAGACATCAACTTCTTTTCTTAGTTTCTTGCACTTCTAGCAACTCAAATGATCACTTGAAGCTTCAATGAGCTATTAGAGGGCTGGATTTAACTTGAGAAGGGTTGATTTGGTGGAAGTGGAAGAGAGAGATGAAGAACTTCCATGAAAATGGAAGAAAAGTGGTCGGCCAAGGAGAACATAAGCAATGTGAAGGTTGGAGATGAATATGAAAAATGGCTGGTTTTTGGGTCTTTTATAAGGGTTAATTGGGCTGGACCTGGTCCAACCATTTTGGTTGGGCCTAACTGAAGCCCAATTATCCTATTAAGCCCAAATTGCATCCCTAATTTATTTCTCTACCTTCCAATGTTCAATTTCACTTAAAATTGGTTCTATAATTCTTAAAATAATATATTGAGTCTCCATGAAAAATTTTGGCTCAATCGGAGTCCGTTTTCAGCCCGATTCAGTCCAACCAGTCCAATTAACAAACTTTTGGTATTACCAAAAAATTATTATTATTATTATTATTATTATTATTATTATTATTATTATTATTATTATTATTATTATTATTATTATTATTATAAGTTGTGCTCATTATTTATGTAGAATGGTTCCACTCATATAGAAACGGGCACTTAATCCTCTAACCAACCACCATTAGAATTTTGAATGATTTCTCTTATAGCTGCACTAAAAGGACTCGCTAGGCTTATTTAAAAAAAAAAAAGAAAAAAAAAAACCGCTGCTATGCAATACGTATCACTATCAGTGTTTAACTTGATTCTTCCTTCCCTCTGGTGGTTTCCGACCAATATTAAGCTCCTTTTTCATAGCAATAACAACTCCATGATTAAAATTTTCCCTCAATACAACATGTAATCTTAGCAATGTTATGTGATCGTTAATCAATGCTTCCCAATTGTTCTTGGTAATTCAGCAACCAAAAATTGTAATCCACTACGAAAAAAACTCAGAGCAACGAACAAAAGTCATCGCTAATCATATAATTTTCATCGCTAATTGTATTAGCAACAGTTTTGAGTTTGTCGTCTATCATAGCAAATATTTCCCTTGCAAAATTCCTTTTGCGACTAAACTATTGTAAATACGCTTTTTGAAATGGCAAAAAAGTTATATATAATAATTTTAAATGTTGTTGCTAATGTAAACTAAAACAATGAAAAACTGACAGCAGAAAAACGCATTTAGTAATGACAAACTATCTGTACATGTCGCCAATGAAACTTAAGACAATGATAATGAGCAGTGTAGTTAATCAATTTAAACGTTGTCGCTAATGATACATGAAATAATGAAAATCAGATAAAAAAAATTACTATATTTGCAATAACACAAAACCGTATATGTTGTTGATAATAAAATTTAAAACAATAAAAGTCGGCTATCAAAATTATATTTACGAATATAACAAACCGTAGGAAATCACTTTAAACGTTGTTGCTAATGAGCTTTAAAATAACGAAAATCAACGATGAAAATCATATTTGCAATGAAAAAACACCATTGGTAATAATTTTAAATTAGAGACCTCTTATCTTAAAAGCATTAGGAATTGCGGAACTTAAAGACCAACCAAAAAAGTTCAATGTTCTAAATAAGCCCAATATAACAATTTCAAACTAAAAAACACAAAATCGAATAAAATTAAAATATTTCCGTTATTTCAATTCCACAATATAATAATCTATTAGATTTGGTTTTCATCCTCAATTATATAAGCATTTCGATTTTCTATTATTTCAATAATTCATACTTTCTAGGTTTGAGTTATTACGCAAAACCCAATTATAAGTGATTGAACTTTTTTTAGTTTTCTATTACATTCAACATTTATTTTGTAATATTGAGTTTTTAATTTTTATATTTTTACATATTAAATTTTTAATAGCACAAAATATAAAGTTAAATTATACGTTTCATTTGTTATCTCTTTAGTATCTACATTTGTACTTTAATTTGATAGTATTTTTAAGTATTTTTTTGTCAATTTTAAATTAATAATTATTTTTTGTTAGTTATTAAACTTTAAATTGATGAAAATATTAATAACGGCTTATTAAAATTGAAATTAAGGTATTTATGCCACGTGATTTTTCAATTTTACATTTTTTATCTATTAAAGATTTAATATATAAAACGATAAAAACTAAAAAAAAAATCAGCAATTTGCCAATTTATAAATGATTTTGTCTGGTTATTTTGATTGTATAATTTATTAGGTTTGATTTTAATTTTAACTTTATAGACATTTCCGAACCGATTCATGCCTACCCCACTTTACAATATCCGCTAACAGGCGCGAGAGCATTTTAGCCTTGTATAACGTTGTTAAACTAGCATGCGCGGCAAGCACCAAGAGCGCCAACCATCGAATCCATCGCCATGCCTTCACCTTGTTTCTCCTCTACTCTCCGGCCCCTACCAGACTCCTGATAATGCTTCTTGCTATTCAAAACGATTAAAACCTTAACTCAAAACGGCAATGGCGCTCGCCTGTCAACATTTCTTCACAATCTCACCTTCTTCACGCATCACCGTCTACTCCACTCCCTCATTCAATCCTCCTCTCAAAAACCCTAATTTTTCTCCTCCAATCCTCTCCTGCCATCTCGTCTCCTCCTTAAAATTCCCAAGTTTCCGCTACAAACTACAAAACCTACGCTTTTACTTTACTCTCAGAGCATATCAATCCGATGATACAACAAAGACACATCTCTCTGATATTTTCAATCTTGATTCCTTTCTTAGTTTTGCCGAATTGTTATGTATTATCTCGTCCGCAATTGTAATTTTCAGTTATGCAGTGAATTCTACAGTTTTGGGCTCTAAAAGAACGTTTTTGGGGGTGATTGGGAGTAATAGAGGGTTTGCTTGGGGATTGGTGGTGATGATGAGTGGCGTGCTGATCGGCGCGTCGATTAGGAGGCGGCAATGGCGGCGTTTGTGTAGGTTAACGGTTAGGGAGGGTAGGGAGAGTGTGAATTTGGTGGAAAGGATTGAGAAATTAGAAGAGGATTTGAAGAGTTCTGCTACCATAATTCGGGTCTTATCGAGGCAGCTTGAGAAGTTAGGGATACGGTTTCGGGTTACGAGGAAATCTTTGAAAGACCCCATTGCTGAGGTATTCATTTTCTTTTAATTAATTCTTGTTCTTTAAAGATTGAGTTTTTTCTGGTCTGGATTATTGCATTTTCTTATTAGCTGAGAATGTTGTTCAGGTTAATATTTGTTGAAATTCTTAAGAATGGGTCATTAATTTACAATCCCAAACGTGAAATGTTGAAGGTCTGACACAAGGCTGAAGGAAGAATCCTTACTTGCAGGCCAGATATAATATATAGCTCATTACTTGCTTATTTATTGAGTGTAGCTATCTTGTAAATAGGATCTATAGCACAATGTCTTACTGCTAATGATTGTTGGAATTGTGAGCTTCCCAGAGAGAGAGAGAGAGAGAGACCATTTAGTTTTGATAATAGACATTGCACTTGCAGTTTTATTGTGTCGACCATCTATCTCTATAGTATCCATCTTTCTCTATGTAAAAGGGAAGGAAGTAAAACAACTACACAGGAATGGCCCTAGGAAAGCCTCTTCCAATACTATTACCCAAGAATAACAGCTTCAAACTTTCTGGAATAAACCCATGCCACATAAACTGGGAAGATTGATGGATAAAAGCCACCAGCAACATGTTGGCCTCTCCACAGACGTCCATAAATCACACTTCCCAACTTTGATTAAGAAGCCAGAAGATTTGGTGAACTAAGTCCAGGTGGGAGAGCTCAACATTGTAGAAGTGTTTGTCAACATTTGAAGAACCATACTAGAGTTATCCACTTGAACTATAAGCTTTCTCCACTCTTTATCCCAAGCCATTTCCAGCCCTCAGAAGACAGCCCAGAGCTCAGCTCCAAAAACACCACAACTTCCAAGCTGAATAGAAAACACCCAAGCAAATAACTCCCATGCCATTTCGAGGCCTTTGTTAAAAAGGAAGCATAGTAAGTTCAATAAGAAACTTGATTTTAGTTTAGGGAATATAGTTTTTGTTAAAAGATTGTCCTTCAAATTGCATTCTCTTCCGGTCTTTTTCACTTGTGATTTGGTGCATCTTGCCTGCAACCTTTTCTTTTCATATTAGATTCTGAGTGGAGGGAGCACATATTCAGCTTCATTCTTTAATTATCTCTGCCAAATAAATATAATAATTGCCTCTTTCAGAATTGGACAGTTATCAGGCTGCAGAATGCACGTTTCCCAAATTAATTATGGATTGATTTTGCTAGTGCAACGTTCATGTTATTATTTTCTATATATCTTGGATCATTGTTGAACCAAGTCTCCTTGGAATGAGTATGAAATCCTGATTTCATGGCTCAATATAGCACTTCAGCACTGATTGAGTTGGTGATAATAGTCTGAAACAGGATATACTGAGGAAGATAGAGATTTTGGGGCTTAAATTGTGACTATAATTGATTGTTGAACTTGTTTCAAGTTTTTCAATAGTTAACTAACCTGTTTCTCAAAATATTTATATGATTTAACTAATTGTCACTATCTAAAGACTGCAGCTTTGGCACAAAAGAATTCTGAAGCCACTCGAGCCCTAGCAATGCAAGAAGATATGCTTGAAAAGGAGCTTGGCGAAATTCAGAAGGTTCTGTTGGCAATGCAGGTAAGTCGAACGAAGTAGTGTGACCATGCCAATGGGCTTTGTTGACCATGCCTACTTGAGGGGCCTAGTATTTGATTCTCAATGAATAATAAGGGTTTCTCTTGACTGCAGCATTAGAAAATGTCAATTTCAAAATGTATTAGTCATAGATATTATCCGTTCAATTTACTTCACAAAAAGGTCACCTTGATGTCTACTGGATTGTAGGAAATTTTTTCTGTACTAAATATGCATATTTGTTGGTTGATAGGTCTAAAAGTTTCTACGTTTGACTTTATTTCCTGTGTTTGACTTCCAGATTGATTCTTGTGTACTTGTGCAATATGACAGTAGTTTTCCTGAAACCTATTCAGGTCTCATTTCAATATGCATTCAAGAAATGGCATACATTCGGTGATGTAATGCAATAGTATAATGAATTCCCAGCCTGACTTTCATAATTCTAGTGAAACAAAGATTCAACCAATATGCTTATACACACACACACGCACGCACACATATACATGTATATATTATGTGCTAATGCCCTTAAAAACTGTTGGAAAGATGATTTATTTTTTTAAAAGAGGTGCTTTAATACAGTTGACTGACTTCAACCTCCCACCATGATTTTTCTTTGTAGGAGCAGCAACAAAAACAATTGGAGCTGATTCTTGCCATTGGAAAGACTGGAAAGCTATTTGAAAACAGGCAGGACACCAGCCAACAACGTGACTCAATTGATACATCTGATTTGACCAAGGGAGCAAAACAACTGGAACCCAATGAAACACCTGCTTCAAGCAAGAGAATCAACAATGACAAACCCTAAAATTTTGATGCAGTAAAATTTATCAGATTGTTGTATTTTGTTCAACGCTTAGGGTCAGTATGCTCATCTTATTTCCACATGGAGGTATGCTTTTGTGGCAATACGGCAGCTATGTTTTTAGGCTCTTAAATAGTCATCTGTGGGAAATTTCAGCAGTTGCTGATCTGAAAGAATCTGCCAGATAGCCACTGGTGCTATGTGGGAGGAAAACAACAAAATGACTAATAAATTCGAAGGCTTTTAATGTACAATTGACTCGCATTGACTTGTGTTTATAATTTTAGAGCATGTTCCTTCTTCCTTCTCTGTTGATTGTAAAGAAGAATCTTGTGTTCGTTCCAGCCAACAAAGCAAATAGTTGAGCTCTAGGCTGTTGAGATATGCTTGTTTTTTGTTCTGACAGTCGTTTAAAGAAATTAAAGTGAATTTGATTTTAGCTTTATCATAAGAGCTCAAACAAAGCAATCACTATATGTAGCTTTAAATAACTTGCATACGTATTAGAAGAATTTGACAGACGTGCGTCACAATGTTGAGATTATTTCTTTGACCATAAATGTTGATGCAACCAGTTCACTCCTGGAATTCCTCAACCGCTGAATGTTAAATAAATTCTTCAATTGAACGCTGATAATTGATTAGTGATAAATTCATTCAAAAACATTCATCAAGTTTCGTTTAACATCCAGAAACAGTTTAGTAGCAATTTCCCTGCAAAAGATTCGTTATAAATTCATCAAGATTTGTAAAAGATGATCCACCTTCTGTGATAGCTTGTCGACAGACGTCCCTAACTGCTCTTGCTCTTTGCCTTATTTCTTTCCCTTCACTGCTTTCCAAGTCCATAAATTGTTGCACAAGTTGAGCAATTTCTCCTCTGGTGACTAAACTTTCTTCTCCCATCTGCCTATGCACCTTCCAACCAATTCTCCATTCTTCCAAAATTTGCTTTCTGTTTGTGTATTGATCCAAACCTAGAGGGAAAGTAAGCATAGGCACACCTGCAAAAACTGCTTCCAGAGTAGAATTCCAACCACTATGTGTCCAAAACCCCCCTACAGCAGAATGGCACAACACCTTCAACTGATGACACCATGGCAAAACTAGCCCCTTGTTACCCTTGCACATCGCCCTTAACCAAGAAGTTTCGCCACGAGCGATCCACAAGTAACGAACGCCACTATCTTGTAGTCCACCTGCAATTTCATCCATCTGGGTTCTTGAAACAGAAAGGAAACTTCCCAGTGAGATGTACAGCACAGAACCTTTAGGTTGTGAATCTAGCCATTTTTGGTAGTCATAGGCTCCTAAGAAACTATGTTCTAGTTCTAAATAAGGTATAACAGGGCCAAGAGAATAGACAGGAATTGGTAAATTAGCTTTCAGAGTTTCAAATTCTTTGTCCTCAAGCTCATATACAGATGTGAAGAGCAGATATTGTGCTTTCTGCACCTTCGAGAAGCATTGTAGTAGAAGCTGCACTGTTTTTAGATCGTTCTTGCGGACGATTGATCGAAGCTCAGCCAAATTTGATGAAGAAATCCCTGGGATATTGTCTGCATTTTCTACATAATGGAAGCATTAAGTCAACAATTATGTTATGTCTTTTGAGATAGCAACTCACAATTTAAGAGTAAAAAAAAAAAAAGCTTAGGCCTTTATTTGGAAGGAGATAGATGAAAGTAGTCAATAGATGAAAGTAGAATAGGCATGAGTAATTCAGTTACCCTGATTATTTTGTAAAAATTACATAACAAGTAAAAGTAAATAAGAGTATCTAATTACGTTACATTTTAAAAATAGTTATTTTTAATTTAAAAGTAGATGGGGTTACTTCTTATTTATTCTAAATTTTAAATAATTATCCTTAATTACTTTGTTTTTATTTTAAATTTATCAAACAAAATGAGTACCCAAAAGGAACTTTTATTTACTCTATTACTATTTACTTCCATCTATTCTAATTTTATTACTTGGCACAGCATAATTTTGATTTTCCGGAACCAGTTTAAGGGTAACCACCATCACTCTTATAAATTGACTGAACCAACATGGAACATGAAGATTTCTTTCTTGATGGAATCCAAATTAAGGTGAGAGCTAAGAGTATTAACTCAAAATTATAAAAGCTAAACTCTTCAGTGAAGACAACCAGAAAACGGCTTATATACTTTATTAATATAACTTCAAGTGATCATACCCAACAACTCAATTGGCGAACTATGATCTCGGACGAAGAGTTGAAGATGATACGCCGCCGAAAAGCATATTGCTGATCCAGTGGAAAGCAAAGCGACAGGAATATTTCTCCGATTACTCAACTCCACAGCCCACACTAACTCAAAATCACTTATTATAGAAGTAACAGGTGGGCGGAGACGATGAAGAAGCTGCTCAAAAGGAGCCTCCAATTTTGTCATAACCGCTTCATAAAAGCCAGGAAAATCGAGACCCCTGCTGTGCTCAGTTGGGAGGACATTAGGTACTGTTGCAAACCGGATTGAATCGGGTTTTGGGTCGGAGCCGATTAAGCCAAGCCACTCTTCAGTGACAATAAAGGTAATGAGAATTTTAGGTTGTCTTGAAGCTAATAACTTACAGAGATTCATCAATGGATTGATGTGTCCTCTACCAGGATAAGGCATCGCTGCCACATGGCACACACTGTTTGTTGTCGGTGGCGAATCAATGGCCTCTTCCATGTTTAAGGAAACTGCTTTCCACTATGTTTAGATCTTAGGCATGAAAGTTAAAGGCAGTTTGATTTGTTTGAGAGGAGAGCAGTGGAATTAAAAAGAATTTGTGATGTTCAAAACCCCAACCCACCGGAATAACCTGAGTAATTTGATCCGAAATAGATATTCGGATAGAATTATTATGGTTATTATGATCGGATAGGGTTGAAAAATTTAGAATTTTTCGGATCGGATCGGATGAAAACTCTTATAAATTCGATCGGTCCGAAAAATCCACTCCCATTATCTTTTTTTTTTTTTTATAATCACTGCTATTATTTTGCATTTAATTATTTAAATTTAGTTTATTATTAATATTATAGTTCCTCTTTCAAATAGGTACACTTTCAATAATAATTAATTTATTATATTATTTAAAAGAATTAATTATAATTTGGAACATATAAAAAATATGTTTATCAAATTGGAACATAGAATTATTACAAAATAAAATTATAGAGCAAATGAAATATTGCATCCTCTTAATTCTGTTTTGGTTAATTTGATAATTAATCTCTAAACTAATTAAAAATGGAAAATATTAATTTTAATTTTTCATTTGGGGATTGGCAATTTGGGCTTTATGGATTAATTGATTTAATATGTTTAAAAGTATGAAAAATCATATGGAAAATAAAGTACCTGCCGGTGTAGATCATCCAACATAGTCATCTTCATTTTTAAGGACCATACTAGTACGCGTTTTGAAAATGATTTTTTTCATATGCAATTTATCTCTCAGCTGGGGATAAAAAATAATTTAATTATTAAGTTAAATTATTATGTTTTTAAATGAATTAGTCCATTAAATTTGATTTTTAAGAAAATAAAAATGCGTATAGTTTGATATATTATTTCCACTTGTCCTTTTCTATTTTTCAAGTAGTTAATATAGAGAGACAACAATTGAAATTTGCTGGTTGATAGAAGTTGATAGCTACTTTTTCGATGTCTCGGTTTCACAAATCTTATCCAAACTATATATATATATATATATATATATATATATATATATATATATATATATATATAGCATGGACTTTTAATTCTCATGCTAATTTTCTTATGTTCTTAAACTTAATTTATTAGCTTTCTTTAAAACAAAAAAAAAATACGAATATTGGATTTATATTAAAATAATAGATTGGTGACAATATAATATTTTATAATATAAAAAATAATTAAGACACAAATAGACACGCAACCGAAGCATAGAGTGAAAATTGTATTGTCAGTGTTAGAGAGTATGCCTTATAACCCATGTAATAGGGATGTATTTTATATGTATGGATTCTTATTCTTAATAAAAGGCATCATTCATTTATTAATGTTATATTTAAATACATGAGTTTGTAAATCTTAAATTAATAAATGAAGTCTTAGATATTATAAACACAGTGCAAAGGCAATCATGAAAGTGTTTATGATATGAGATGTTTATTGCATGCAAATATGTTAATATATAAATATCCCTAGTCATAGAATTAATAAGACAGGACACTGTTATTTTGGACAGACTAACACATATTATACTTTTTGAATGGTTCACACAGTGATTCTTATAACTGTAATTATGAAAGATAATCAAAGCTAACATGTGGATGTTTGTTAGAAGAACAAGTTCATTGGAGACCTGCAAAAAGAATCCTCACATGGATATTAAATCTATGTTAGTGAGGAATCTCTTCATACGGTTGTGTAAGTATCATTAGACTTGAGATCACCAAGGTTATCTTAAGTAGCAAGTAGTATACTTTGACTCCATAACTGATTACTTCCAACTGAGGGTGAACATAGTTAGGAGGTTAGGTATATCATGACCTACTTGAAGTTAGTTGAGTGATTAATAAAGGATTCACCATCTCAGATTTATTGAGGAAAGTTATCTCGCATGATTCTATAATTACCTTGTTCAGAGAATCTCTAGTCAGAGTAATATGCCAAGATGGATAGAGATCCATGAAGGGCATTTTGGGAACAATGGTTAAATTAATAGAACATACATAATTAGATTTATATGAATTGATAAAAATCCATACTCAGAATCTAATTGAGATAAGAGTGGTGAAAGGAGTAATTGCACGGTAACTGCTCTATGAAAAGGTATAATCAAACCACTTGACTTTCTTTACATTTGGGTAGTCATGATGTCTAGCTAGAGGCTGCTCATGATTTGTATAATAGTATATCATAAATATCAATAAGGATTGATAAAATGATTTAAAGGAGCTTAAATCATGTGAGTTTTGAATATAACTCACAATTACATATTATACTGCCAATATGGACAGAAATCTAATAGGTCACACACATATAGAGAAAATGATAAAATGATAAGAATAATAATATTTGATATTATTATAAGGATAGAGAAGTGAATAAGAGAATAATTAATTAAAGAGTTACTGTAGACTCCTAATTGAGGAGTTGCACTGAAGATCAAAGGTTTTTTGTGTTGAAATTGTATTCCTAGATTTATGTATTATGTTTCTTGGGTGAACAATACTCCCGTGGTTTATTAGGTGCCCATAATTACTACATGTATCTTATACTTTTTATGGGTTCCATTCCCTATTTTTGGTGCTTGGGACAATTGGAACAGTGGTGCCTTCGGCTTCCTTTTTTTGAATAGGTTGATAATGTATAATTAACCTTATTTTTTAAATTATGATTTGAATTTATAATCTTGCTGGATGTATAAAATGTATGATCTTGCTATTTTTTTGTACATGTTAAAATGTGTAATCAATAAATAATAATCTGCTGTGTTTTTAATTTTAACAGTTTGCAATTTAAATTTTTTAAATGACAAGTGTCACTGTCTTATTTGTCAATATGTAAAAATGGCAGAATTTTCCATCAATTTCACATTCACTTGAAAAATGCCACATGGCATGATGACATGGCATGTCCAACCAATCCTTCTGTCCATGTGGCATGCTGATGTGGCAAACATGACACATGCCATGTTGACTGGATGTGCCAACTAGATGCCACGTGTCATGATATGCTGACTGGACATACCAGTTGAACTTTTCCGATTTGTACCTTGCCGGAAACTGATTAAAGTGATTTTGTTGTATAAATTTACAAAGTTTAGTAATTTTTATGAAAAAAAAAGTTCATTACTTTTACATAATTTTGTCATAAGTTCAGTGATCATTGATGAAACTAACCCTATGTATTATTAGAAAAAGATTTTGATTGCTTTTTTTAGAAGAGTTTATTTGCCCTTAATGTTTTAGTGTCGAGTACTAAAACAACACTACATGTTTCTTTAATTTTTAATTTTGTACTCTTATCTCAATTCAATTTCATTTTTTCCCAAAACTTATTTTTCTTTTTAAATTACGTCCAAAATTTGTGAAATTACTCCAAAATATTTTTTCAAAACTTTTGTTATTTATTAAAGCAAACTTGTTTTATAGTAGGAATTTTCTAAATATCCCGAGTAGAATTATAGAGCTATTTAGGGATTTTAAAATTATTTTATAACTATTTTTAGTAACCCTATAATTTCACTAAAGATAGTTAAAAGAAAACTTAAAATAAAGCAGATTTATTTTTATTGATATTAGAATTTCGGTAGAAATATTTTGGAGTAAATTCAAAAATTTTGGATATAACTTAAAAGAAAAAACTAGTTATAAAGAAAAAAGATATATTGAATTAAGGTAAAAAATAAATTGACAAGGTCAGGGAACATGAAAAAGACATTTTAGTACCTAAGATCAAAACGTTAGGGGGGTAAATTTGCTGCAAAATAACTATTAAGGGCGAATTAGCTCCTTCAATAAACTATTAGAAGCAAATCATAATCTTATTCTTATTCTTATAATTTTTCATATATACACGGTTCATAAGAATAATTTCACATTTTAACTATTATTATTTTATTCTATATAAATATAAATATATTTCATACATTGATCATTACAATCATCTACTAATTTCATTTTAAACAAAATTAGCAGAACTGAATCGCATAATTTATTAATCTCACATTAGATCAATTTGAAATTGATAATTATGAAAAAAATCTCCCGATGCCCGATCAAGTCAGGCCCAACAATACTTGAAAGGATCCAAAATCCATTAACAAGGAAGATAGTGTGAGCTGGAAGACAAGACAAAAAGACGCAATATCCGATTGGATTGATGGATAACACATCCTGTCAGACCACTGACACAAGCTAGCACCCATACCTTCCACTTGCTTCCTGTCACATCGCCATTCAACTGCTTCAACTGCCAGTTATCACACCTCAAGCACTCAAGTACTCCCCCTTTTCATCTCATATAAATAGCCCAACAAATAATGGTTCCAAATATTGAATATCTGAAATTCTCTATCTAAATACTATTTCTCTAGAAAGCTATTAATTTAAGCTTCATAGTGTTAATATTTGATCCGATCGGATACTATTTCTTGTAGGATCAGTCATCCGATTGAAAACGACAACTGCCGGCTCTCTTTTTTAAATAAAGACATTCCACGCTTTATTAAAAATGATTGTATGATTTTATAACCTAGCCGTAACCATGTATCGTATAAACGGATATGAATGTTATCAACCTTAGACTCTGTTTATTTGGATGTAAGTGGATGAAAGAGAAGTAAAAAGAAGAGAAGAGAATTGTAAAACAATTCCATTACTTAGACATTTTTTAGGCAGGGAAAGGAATGAACAACTGATTTCCCAGACCCTTGTAAAAGCGCTTGCCAATTTTCCATCAAATTGGTGGGCCTGGTAAGCTGAGGAAAACAGGGAGAAGCGCATAGAATGACACAAAATTTTCATTATACCCAAAATGCAGTGCTTCAATGATTGTAGCAGTAATTTTGATATTGGACCACTTCACACTAATTATGTTGCTCATATTTAAATATAGTTTTTTTGGGTTAGGATAAGGTAAAGAAGAAGAAGAAGAAGAAGAAGATGGCAGAATAAAAAAAAAAATTCTTGATGTAATGAAAAAAATAATTTGCAATAAGATTGAAATTTCAATTGCTTTCCGACTCTAAATTGATCTCACCAAACTAACTAAAAAATATTTCTATTCCATTCTTTTGTATTCTCTTCATTAAGAAAATATATTTTTCTTTGCACCAAAATATAGGTTTTGTTTGTTTTGATGGAAATAATTGAAATACAGAAAAATCTTTTCTATTAGTTAGGCATTAAGGTGAGAAGAAAATTTTAATTTTTTATGAAAATTTAGATTTTTCAATTCTTTTTTTAATTTTTAAAATAATTTTCCACCCAATAGGAAAAAATAAATAAAAATTTAAAATATTATTATTTTATTATATGTGAACAAAATAAAGGGATTAATTTTACTTGTGGTCATCCAACTACTATTCATGATAAAAAAAACAATTATAACATTGTGATAATTTAACTTTTCTTTATTTCCAATAATAGTTATAGCGATCCAAAATGAAATAACTTTGTCTTATTGATAAGTACCAGCAGATAAAGAAAACAACAACCATTTTTTTTTCTTCAAAATTTTCGATCCCATCCTTGTTTTCTTGTAAATGAAATCCCATTTCTAACTTTTGGTTTATTTGTTGCAAATAAATAAAAGTTAAATTACGAGTAAAAAATAACTATAGTTGGGTAACCATAAATGAAATTGATCCAAAATAAGAAAAAATTAACAGTTTTTGAAGAATTTTTTTTCTAATTCTGGACTCTAACCTCATTTTTTCCCAGTATTTAAAGTTTTGCATTTTTTCCATTTAAATTTGGAACTGCTGTCCATCCAACTATTGGCAGTAGCTCAGCTCTTTTTTCCTCTTTCTCTTTTCTTAGTTTCAATTTTTTATATATTTTTTAGTATCTCTATGATTTTTCATCAAATCGGTATAAATCTAATTTATGATATTTATTTATTTGAATTTTTGATTTTTTTTTCATGTTTCCGTTTCAATAAATTAAAATTAGAATTTTTTTTAAGATTTGATTTTTTTTATTTATCTAAATTTTATTTATATTTTTATAGATCTGATTCGTTTGTAGCAGATACCATTTAAATTTTTGTTATAAAAATTTATTCTCTCAAATTTAGAGGTTTTAATTTCCTAAATAGAAATTTTCATTTTTCCTAAATGAAATATATTTTTGTTGTGTATAAAGTATTTCAATAATTTTTTTTATAAATAACAAATAAATTTAATTTTGTTAAACATTAAATTGTGACTACTATTTTCATCTAAAAATTTCAAAAATATACTTGAAAATTTTATAATTTTATCTTTTGGTAAAATGTAGTTTTTATATTAGAAAATTTTATAATTTTATCTTTTGGTAAAATGTAGTTTTTATATTATTAATGGAAGTTTGATTTTCTTTTTTTTTTTTCATTAAAGTGAATTAAATTTCTTTTTGCAATTAAGAAAAAGGAGTAAAGATTTTTAAGGGTCTGCCGGAAGTCTTGCGACCTCGGCGAAAAGTAGAGGAACAGGGCGCCATGGAAGAGCTAAGAAAGCTGGAAGAAGTACAGAGAATGTTAACAATAATGCAAACCCGCGGCATCGTTTCCTCTTCTAAGAACGACTCTAGTCGCTTCCTTGCTAGCTTTGTCCTGCTCTTGGTATCTTCCCCATTTCCTTAAATTTTCTTCAATTTCCCTCATTCCCAACAAATCCTCTAACGTTTCACGTTTTAATAAATAGATAAAGCCTTGCGGTGATCTGGACCTGAACGGAAAGCTCAGTTTAATTATTGAACACATGCCTAAGGTGAATCGATTTCAACTGAATACCTGCAACTCTTATCTTTCATATTTGAAATTTCGTCCTTTAAATTTTGGCAAATTTGTTTTCCTTTTTCTTTTTGCAGATTTCCGCTTCTTTTCTCGTGGGTGCTTCGCTCTTGTTTAATCAACTGGGTTCATCGCAAATGGAAGAGAAGGTTACAGGTTAGCCTTAAATCCTATGTAAGTAGAAATGATCTTTAGTTGTTGCAATAACGCATCCCTAATGAAATAATCCTAACTGCACTTAATTAGCAAATTCAGTTCATCTTCTTTTAGTAGTTAATTTATTTGTATGTAATGGTATTCAAATAGTGCCTGTTATATGGTGCTCAACTTAATACCGCCTAATTGTATCCTGGTGCTCAACATCCTTGCTTAGTACAACGGCCCTTTCAAGTTTTACTATATGGTCACCATTTTTCTGCACAACATAATCTGCCTCAGTTTCCACCTAAACATCTAGCTCTATATATGTGTTTTCAATGTTCCCAATTTTTATATTATTGGTCATTTATGTTGGTGCACAAGTGTTCCACAACTGAGAGCTCAACTTTTCACTAGACAGTTGTAATCTCTATGATTTAGGAACCCCTTTGTTTAAGGAATTAACTTATATTGATTAAGAACTTCCTAGTAAAGCTACATGTATACCTAGCGCTTTGGCTGGATCCTCTATGAAGTCAATGTTCTCCCTGGTCCCTTTCTTTTATGTGTATTTACATGCACACTTTATTAACTGCCTGCCATTGGCGCTTTTGTAAAAACTAAGAATGTTACATATTGAAAGGTTATTTATTTCTAGGCTGTCGACAAAGCCATGTTGGAAATGTTGTATCACCTTTTAGTGATGGAGAAGATAATGAATTGGAGCAAAATAATTTTCAAGACATGGCTATGATTAGCTTGGATGCAATGCAGCGAGCAAATTCTACCCTTGAGGATTTTGTAAGTGAACTAATTTACTATACAAAAAAATAACATTATAGAAAGTGAAATTTAATACTGTTTTTCTTCGTAATTAAAGCAGGTTCTGATTTAACATATATTTTTTATCTTCTTTGAGCGACAATAGCATGGCACTAATTATGAATTAAAGTTACAAAAAATTTTAACCTGATTCTGGTCATGAAGAAATATCTTTTTTTGTTTATGAAAATAGTAAAGCCACTGCAACTTACTTTCATTCCAATTTACTAAACTAATAAATATTAAATTTTACTTTAATGGGGTTGCTTGTATTGTAGGGGAATCCTGATATATGGAAATTTAAATAAAAAATGCAATATGCATTTAATGAATTTTAAAAAACAGAGAAGGATGCAAAGAACTACTTCAGCTATATAATTTATAGTGCAAATATTCAAGCATCAGGCAGCCCCTGTTTCTGTAATTTTGTTAATTTAAAGTAATGGTCAGTTGGAACTTTGCAAGTTGTATTTATAGTTTCACTATGTTCTTAAAGTTGATGACCCCACCTAATATTCTTCCCGTTTAATTTAGTCAGATTTAAAGTTATGATTTCATTGTTTGAATGCCTTATGTTGACAGCTCTCTCTTCCATGTTAGTTTATTTAGCAAAATGAACTTGTAGTTGTAGAACTAAACTTTTGCTGTCTGATCACAAATGGTATGTTGAACAACTTGTACCAGTGATATAACCTTGTTTGCCAATTTAACAGTGCAGATCTTATTTTATGTTTCATGGAATGGACTTAAAGCCTCAATCAATATTCAAATATTTACCTGTGATTTCATTCACAGAAAGTTACATCTATCAGGTGACTAGTGGAAAATCATCCGTTGTTTGGTTATCTTCTTATAATTAATTGAAAATTAGCAAATATTTTTAAATTAAACTATACTTTATGTTAGAGCCTCCCTGAAGAACTACGTGCACCCTCATGGAAGCATGAATCATGCCTTTTTGTTCTCTACCAATTTCCCTTTTAACTTTTGTGCTTTCTGTTCTACCATTTTCCAGAAATTTTTTTCCTTTCCTTGTTTCTCCTCTGTCTCTCTCACAAGGGTTATAATGTATATAAAGAAATTTCTGTTGGACCATTTTCCAGAAAATTTTTCCTTTCCTTGTTTCTCCTCTCTCCTTCTCTCACAAGGGTTATATAATGTATATAAAGAAATTGCAGGCATAATAAATAATTTGTTGTTTGGTGTTGTGATGATTGCTCTTTCTTATATCTCTTCAATGCAGATGGATAGGTTGAACGAGAAGCTAGTAAACTTACCAACCCAAAATGTTGCAGTTCTAGAAAAAGAATATGTGGTTATTATAATGAACTCTTATAGAATGTATTTTTGAGCTTGTGAATGCTTTTTTTTTTTTTTAACTTGGCTACATTATTTCTTCCTGGATGCAGGAATGTAATGCAAGCTGGAATGCTAAGTATATTGATGTGTTTAAGACCAACCCTTTTGAGCCACTTGTGACTCAACTGGAACACCATGGCCTTTTGACAAAGAGGTGCAGTTTCCAATTTTTTTTATTGCCCTTGTCTTCTGGATTCATGCCTTTGAAGCCTCAAACTCTTTTTATTATCTACTTCATGATGGCTAAAGGATTATAGAAGAACTCAGAAGTGGAGTGGAGTACTGGGCTTTGGAAAGAAAGCTTTGTTCTGAACTTGTGCACCAAAAGGAGGTACCGATTTTTTCTGTGGTCTTTTTGAAACTTCTATGGATTGGATCATCAGGAAAATGTTGGCTTCCCACATATTTTGCTCATCAATTTTTCTCTCAGATCTCTGTTGAAGATGTAATGAGAGCAATTCAACTGAAATCCTTTGATTATCGAGTGCTGAATCTTCTGTTGTATCAGTTGAGAGGAGAAAAGGTACTTCTTTTCTAGCTAGTGTAGCTATTGTTTTTCAAATGATAGAAATTTTTGCTTCTCCTTCCAAGATGCTAATGAAAATCTCTTTACCTCTTTCATGTTGTATTCAATAAAGAAAATGCTACCTCGCTATTTTAAGTCATTTTTCTTCTTATTTTCTTTCTTTGAATCTATTTTAAGTATTATATGAATTAATACAATTAGTGCTTTCTCATTTTCTTTGAAGCTGTGCTGAAGGTGAATGACTTGCATATGGAATTTCTGTCAACCTCAGAATTCCTAGTGGAATTATCTGATGATCTGTAAGTTTTCTTTTTTTCTTTTTCTTTTTGTTTTCTACTTTTGGATTCTTTTTGGCTATTTATTGTAATTCTGTATGGAAAATTCAAGTTGTTTCTTATTTTCTTCTTTTGATGATGATATAATTTTTGTTCAAAGAAACAGATTTCAAATTAGCTCTTCTGTAAAATAATTCATTAGTTTGTAAATTGTATAATATTGTAATATCAAAGGCCAATGATCAAGTTATGAAGGACAGTGCATGCCAGCATATAAGTATGCACGTTCTATCTTCTGCTTGAGCTTGTTTGAGAGTTATCAAAAAGGTGGTTCAGTGAAGTTATTTTACATTTGTATTACTTTTACTCAGATCACTAATCATTTCATTCTTTGAATGCTATACTTATATTCCAAGCATGATCACTTCAACTAAATGCTGAGTTGATGCTGGATGTTTGTAGGTATGATTATGAGGTGAGTTATATGTGTATGAGTTATCTTGTTATTTAATTTATTCCATCTTGCATTGCTGACAACTGTAACAATTTATGCAGGATGATGTGCTAGAGAATAATTTCAATATTTTGCGCTTGTTCGTTAAAATATATGGACCTTCAAAAGCTCCAGTCATTTTGGTAGGTGAACCAGTTCCTTGGATACTTTCATAGTCAATCCCATCCGCAAAACACAAGTTTTGCGTTATGGTGAATTTTTCTTCAGCCCTCTTTTTTTTGTCCTAGAGAGCGAGAGTTTGAGAACAGCAAATAACAGCTGGATAGGCATATTCTTCAAATTCTAGAGAATGCAAACCTCGTAGATAACCATGTCAAAAGCTCCCAACTATCTGCCACTATTGGGCAACAAAAAATAGTAATCAAGTTTTATAATTAATAGACTGTGAAGAGCCAATTGCCACAACTTATATGGAAATTATCTGGAGAAAATGTTGTTCCTTGTCATTTCAGGCAAAATACATTGCTGAAGCTGAAGGGAAGTACGACACTTTGCTGAAAACATTGGACCCCCAACTGTCCGTGGCTTACCAGAGAAGATGCGAGGAAGCCACTAAAGAAGGTAAAACTCCCTGCATTTCAGTCGGCATCATTAGTCAGTCTATGTTCTTGTTCGACATGATTAACTATTTTTAAAAGATTAGGTGGGAATGTATCTGGACATCCTCTTGGAACATGGAGTGTACCTCCGGTGATTGCAGACGAAGAATTATATCGATCTAATTGCTTAAATTCTAGATGGAAATGCAGAGCTCAAAATAGCCAAAGGCATGCATTTACCTAATTTGCTGGAGCCCTTGGTACTGACATGGTGTTTTTCACAATATGTTCTTTGATTTTAATTTATGTCATGTAAGAAATACATTTAAATCAGTATTAGGACTCTTGTGTAGTGGCACAGACGGGCGGATCCCAAGCATGGCCTTCCCAACATTTTTGGGTCCCTAAAGTTCTTACAAATATCCCCCTGAAAACATTTTTTTTTTTGATTTTGTAGTTTGGTCCCTCCAAATTCGTAAGTCGCATATATATTTTGAACTTTTTCTCTTCCTCTTCATCTTGCGTCTGCCTTTGGCTAGGGGTTGAAACATGGGTGCCTTTTCTGTGAGCAACCACATCCAAAACCTTATTGTTCCATGATATAATTGCTCAAAAGACTAAACATGGTTAAGAATTAAGATCTAAAGATTCAGAGACTAAATTCAGCTCTTATACCACTCGGTAAGTTTGCACCAATGTTAGGAGCAGCAAGAGTCGAGCGGTAGATGCTCAGCCTTTTTCTTTTTTTTTTTTTTCTTGAGATGAAAATTCCCCGATTTCTTTTGTATTATGTATAAATAAATAGCTGGGTTGGGGTACTATGCGCAAATGTGGTGCGCGCGCTTGCATGTATTTAGATCATTCAATTGGATGGATGCGCATGATTGGACGGTTCAAATATTTGTATATTTTATATGCTCGCACTGAATTATCACTTTAAATATTTACACAAGAAATAATAAAATTTAAAAAATAATAAAAAAACTATAGGGCATCTTAATTAATTAATATATATTGTATCCATCCCAAAATAATAGCCCAGTTCACATTTTGACCCATTAAAAAATGTTAATTTTTATTGTTTTATAACATAATTTTTCCTATTAATCTATTTTACCCAGTCATTTATAATATTAAAAATTAATAGCATTGATAGTATTTTTTGGAAATGCAGACTTCATTATAGTTAAATATAAATTCATTAGTGTTTTAATTATATTGAAAATGCAAACTTCCTCAAGTGATGGGTTTTTACTAATTTTGCATGTAAATGCAATTGGCAATATATCAAATTTCAAAAGAATTCTACCTAGCCGTCAATTAGCTTTTTAATCTTTTGAATCTACAAACACAACGTGTTAATTCTTTGGGAAATAGTGTAATCCAATTAATTGAAAATTTTATTATTTTTTAAACAATTAATCGAGGATATTTTGGAGAATTTACAAGTTAATTGTAGAATAAAAAATAGAAAATGAACTATAATTTGAGACGGGTAAAAAAACTATTATTTTAAAAACGTAGAGTGGAAAATTTTTAAGAAAAATCCATTCTTCAACCTTAGTGTTCTACCAAATATAGATTCAGCAAATTGCGAGAAGAGCATTTAAAAGAAATAATTAAATGGCTAAAGGATATAATGCAGCGGAGATTACCGTAATAGCAGAGGCTGGCAATGAACGTGTCTGTCACGTGACGATTACATGCGTTTGCGGCTTCGTGATTAGGAGGTAGAGAGGATACGGGGTCCACTGGTTTATCAGAATCAGTCTCTGAAGAGAAAAATAAAAGGCTGCGTCAGTGACAGAGAGATCATGACCGTCGGATTAAAAAAGTGAAATATGGTACTATCTTATTATTACACGTAGCTTACCTATACAACCATCCCTAATTCATTCAAAGCTTCCATATATTACAAATTAATTAAGAATATTTTATCAATTATATTTTAGGAACTTTTCTACTTTTTATCTTCGTTTTGGATTTATTTTTTTATTTTTTAACTTTCTATTTGACATTTTACTTTTTGTCGTTGGTGATTTAAAGCACAAACAGAAATGCAAGTGAATTTAGCAATGTTATTAAAATCGGACCAAATCGATCAGTTTAACCGTAAATTAGTAGGTCAATAGATTAATTTAATTGTTTAAAATCGAATTGAATCGAAAAATTGGATAAAACCGAATTCTTGACTAAAAAATGTAAAAAATCATAATTTTTTTTTGTATATTTTCACCCCCCCACACACACATATTTATTTATTTATTTAAAAAAATTAATATTTTAAATTTTAAGTATATCACTTAATAATTTAATATACTTATTATATATTTGGTTCCTTGTAATCATATATATATATATATATATATAATTTATTTGAAAAAATTAGTATTTTAAAATTTAAATATTTCACTTAATAATTTAATATACTTATTATCTATTTATTTCATTATAATAGTATATTAAATTATTAAGTGATATCTTTAGAATTTAAAATACTAATTTTTTTCAAATAAATAAGTAATGAAAATTTACTATATATATATAATTAATATTTTGAATTCCAAAGATGTCACTTAATAATTTAATATACTTATTATCTATTTGGATTTATTGTAATTAAATATAACTATACTCATATATGTAAGGTTAATATTTGTTGTCTTTGCTTCATTAGTACTCCATCTAAACATGAAATTTTTTTTCATAATATGATTGTCTTTTTATATTTCTAACATATGATATTCAAAAATTCATAATTAATCACTTGCAATAATAAAATTGAAATTATGTTTTGTAACTTATTATTAGGATATTTGTGATATATATTTAATGTTTGATGAATATTTTTTAAAATTTTTATACAATAGTATTTATAAAATTATAATAATTGATAATATTTTAAAAATAGAAAAAATTCGGTTGAATCTAATTGAACCCATCGAATCATGAATCCTAGCCTTACCGGTTCTTTATCCGATCTGATTTTAATAACATTGGAATTTAGATTCAAACTATTTTGATTCTTTAAAACATAACAAGTATTCTTATTTTATTTTCCTATTATATTAATATGAATGAAGAAAAAAAAATAGGCATTCATTTTAATCTAAATCAAACTAAATAAGAAAAAAAAAAGTAGGTTAATTAAGTAATAACAAGAGGTAGTAATTGTTATTTTTCTATAAAAATAAGAGATGGGAATGAAAAGGCCATACTGACACGTAACGCATTGTGCCAGATGCGCCAATGGGCATAAGATTGCAGCCTCTTCAATGAACCAATATTCCCTAAACAATTTGAGATATTCGGATATCTCTAATCAGTAGCATATCTAAAAATTGAGTTTAATGGGATCAAAATATTTCGCAAATAGGAAAAAATTCAATTACATAGAAAATAATAAAATATTTATAAAAAATACTCATAATATATTACAATTTTCCTATGTGCATTTTCATATTCTAAAATATTAAATAATTACTTTATTATCAATTCTTTTTAAAATACTATTTTCAATATAAGTAACCAAATAATTATTTTACTGATCTCTCATTTGTATTCCACAAAACTTTTCAGGTCCAAGTCAGTCGGTCCATCACACCTGATAGGGTCCAAAGTCCATTAGTAAAATAGCACTAAGCGTGAGCCACAAGTCAAGGAAGATGTCATTTGATATTCGATCGGACTGATGTGACATCACATCTCAATCAGTCAATCGACACAAGGCAGAGTCCATGCCCTCCAACTGCTACTTGTCACTTCGCCACTCACCTGCTCTGACAACTAATTATCACGTCCAAGGCACTCAAGTGAACCCCTCTTGTCTCCTATAAATAGCCCAATGCACAGTGGCTCAGGTATTAAATCTCCGAGACTTTCTATCTCGAAGAATTCTCTCTCAAGAAAGCTACTAACTTAAACTTCAGAATTCTTACGCCTGGTCCGATCGGGCTTTCTTTATTGCAAGAATCAACATCCAATCGAGAACAGCAGTCGGCTCTCTCTCTTTTAAGATAAAGACTTTCACGTCTTATCAATTGGTGTTTTCGTTGAGAGACATGGATGGTTCAAGATCCACTGAGCATATAGCTTCCGAAGAGTCGCGATAACCATGGTCAGGGAAGATCTAGGCCTATAGGGAGAAGAGAGAGATCTCATTGATACCCAACTAGGGGTAACCTTCTTCCGGAGTTTGACGATGCCATCCTACGGTAGCCAAAAAATACCCCCATCACGATTAAGGACATGCGCACTCTTCTTAGTGATTTCACTAAGACCATTATCCAGACAATCAAAAAAGGTAAAATGCCTAAAATTTTTGAAAGATAATATGAAAAAGATTTCATGGTCGAAGACTTTAGAAGGAGGAGAAATCGAGGAATCTTCATTAATGAGCCACGAGCTCATTACAGCGGAAGAATGGGTATCAGCATCCCAAGCAGATATGATAAGGGCAAGGGGATAATGTCCTCAAACATAGACTCCCCCTACTGACCCAGTAGATCTTCCATCGCATCCATTGGAAATGACTTATCTTTCATGTGCACGCCTAGCCACGGTCGCACAAAGAGGTCGAATGATGAGTTCACCTTTGTAGCCATAAGTAGGGAGGATAAATGGTTCAAGCAAAAGAACAGACAGTTTGGCTTGGCAAATTTCAAAAAAGGTATGTTTGATGGGAACACTTGCAAAAATACTGCCTCTCTATTTTACAAGGAAATAATGGAGTTCAAGCTGCCTCCCAGATGGAGAGACATAGCGATGGATAAATATATAGGCAAAACTGATTCTACTATCCATCCAACTGAATACTTGACCAAGGTGCAGGTTTACACCTATGATGAGAGGATCGCCTACAGAATCTTTTCCACCACTTTAAGAGAAGATGCTCTAAATTGGTTGCATGAGTTACATCAGGAATCAATAACCTCCTTTAGACAGCTTAAAAAGTTGTTCACCACACAGTTCATTATGCAGATCCGAATACCCAAGTCGATGAGTGATATGTACAATCTTTACCAAAGGATCGATGAAGGTTTTAGAGACTACATCAACAGATTACAAGCCACAATGTTAGAGGTGACGAACGTAAATGTGGAGATGGCGACAACTGCCTTGGTTGGAGGTATCAAGGATAGCCCCTTATTCGAATCAATAACTACAAGATCGTCAATCAGCTTCTCTAATCTGATGGAAAGGGTTAGGCAATACATCCAGCTGGATGATGCCCTGAGAACCAACAGGGCAAGAAGGGCCAGTGTCATGGACAGGTTACAGTATCCAAATGGATAATCATTTAATATAACTCCTGTATCCGAACGGATAACAAAAAGTCCCAACAGAGTCACCACTTTAAAAAGTCTGGATAAGTAGAAGGAGGTCGAATGGGATAGGTCCGATTAGTTTAACAACCAACCGGCCCGGACCTTCACCCCACTCAACACTAACCCTTTCCAGATACTGATGTGGATTAAAGAAAAGCACAAGAAAGTTAGTTGGCCCAAGAAATTATCTGAGTTGTCAAAGAGCAAGAGGGACCACAGCAAATACTGTAAGTTTCACAAAGATGTCGGTCATACAACTGATGAGTGTTACTCGCTGAAGAAGGAGATTGAACGACTCCTACAAAGAGGGTCCCTCAAGAGATTCGTATTTGCTTAGATGATTATGATAAGCATAGAAATTCCAAGAATCCAGACCCACCCAAGCCATACGCTGGGATCATAAATATGATTACTGGAGGATTATCGTATGGATAAGACCTCTTTAAGAAGAATAATAGGAAAGGTATTTATTTCTTCCATCAAGCCGAACAGTTTGCTCCGATCACCATATCCGATGAAGACGCCCGAGACATAATGTTTCCTCATAAGGATGTTTTAGTCGTCAGAACATAGATTAATAATTTCGATGTGAAAAGAATTTTAGTGAATAGTGGGAGCATTATAAATATACTCACATTGCAGGCTTACAAAGCCACGGGACTACTGATCAAGGAGCTGAAACCGAATGCCACCTCTATGATCGGGCTGGGCAATGCTGCAATCCCAATGCTGCCATTGAGCATTCAGTCTAATGATGTCCTCCTCGATTTGCTACCGTTGAGCACCATCAGCAGTTAAACTTGCCACTTCCCCCCTCAGCCAGTTTACTTTGCCCTACCGAGCCTTCAGTTCTTGGGCGCTCTAGGAGGCTTCCTGTTTTAAGGTATCCACCTCCGATCGAATGAGAGAGGCCTCTTTCTTAGCAGTGGTTTCCTTGGCATCTGCCTCTCCCTTCAATCAAATGGTGTCCTCTAGTTTGGCTTTCAAGAAGTTTCCCATGCCATGTAAGCGCAAACCACTCTTGATCAGCTAAAAAAAATAACAACAAAAGTTAGTAAATCCCTAAAAAAAACGTAGACTGGTGAAATAAAAGGAGAAAGAAAATAAACATTACCTCTAGGCTCTGCTACTTAAATAAGGCACACTACCAACCGAGTAGATTGGGATCTCATATATCCTTGAAGTCATCCTCCTGAAGAAGATCCCAATAAACGAAACTGAAAACTGCCTTATCCTTAATAGATCAGTCATTACCAAAGTTCTCCTTGAGTATGTCACTCAAGGACATAGTTCGCCTCTCAGGGGCTCTCCCTATTGCTCTTCTGGTAAGTTCGCTTTGGATAGGTGCTTTGCCCTAGCCGTAACTTGGGCTTCTGTTGCAGCCACCAGGTCGAGCGCCCTTTTCTGCACTACCTCCTCAGTTTGCCTTTGGGCAAATACCTACCTTAGAAACGGTATGCTAAGAGAGCTGGCAACAGGCAACATCTCTTCTGAGTTGAATTCATCCCTTAGCCATAGCCGCCTCAAAGGGGACCGACCCTCTACGCGAGATGGGGAAGCTGCAGGTCTGATAATTATCAACACCAGACGAAAAATAGAAGCAGTAACTGCAGCAGCTGAAGAACCTCCAATCGAACCCGAACCCTTTAAAGGTTGCACTGACGAGGAAAGCACAAGCCTCCTCCTCTTTGTCTTTTCCTCCCTAGCATTCCATTCGAAAGCCCTTTTCGCCTTTGCTCGATCTGTGAGCTGCTTATCCAAGTCATCTCTTCCGGCCATTTCGTCTTCAGCTGCAACACCAACACAAGCTAAGATAAGTATCTTTTTATAAACACCCTCATTTGAATACACATGCAATGAATGATGGTCATGTTATACTTTCTCCTTCTCCCAATCCTAATGCTCACATTCTATACCTTTGCCAGAATCAGAGCTAGAGGATCCAAACAACATCCTTAAAAGATAGTTGCACTCGTACGACTCCTCTTTTCTCGCTACGGCATCTATCAATTTCTTGATGTCGGGCTCATACAGGGATTGTCCAGCAATTTGATCTTTTAGGCTGGTCGCTGCCTCCAATCGGGTAAGGCTGACTCCAAACCCACCAGCCATCCCTATTAATAAATATCCCTCCTTGAATCCTTTCAGCTAAGATGAGACAGTGAAGAGCTTTCTCTTCGATTAGTTGGTAAAAAAGTACTATGTTCCATCACTTTGACCCGAAACATAGAAGAAGTGGGTGAAAGGTCCAGTATCGAAGCCACCTCCTCTATTTTACAGAGGATCTTAAAGCAGATCACTATCCTCCAGCCATTCGGGTTCAGTTGGTTAGGGGCAATTCCGTAATCCCTTAGCACTGCTATCTAAAATGCACCAAACGACAGCCTCATCCCTACATCCAAACTCCAGAGGTGGCAAATAAACCATTCATTATTCTCGTGACTGAAAGACCATCATCACCATGGAGTTTAGGCAAGCTAGCACGAACACTTCTGAAGGGAAGCCATATCGAGAAGGAATCTCAGCCACTTTTCTTGAACTCATTCTGGAAGAATGAGCAACCACCAGATGGTTCATACATTCTTCAATAAAACTCCTGTCTATTGATTAAACGTTGCTGGAAACCATTCTCAATAATCTCTAAGAAAGTTTTGGGGATCTACCCTGGAAATTTTTTGGCTAGAAGTCAGAATGAAAATGAATACAGGCGTATTAAAGCATATGAGAGAGATATGCGAAGTAGGAATTAATTATGTGGATAATCTCACGAGAACTCTGAAAAAATTGCTAGAATCTAAAAGATGAAGGCTGACAAGAAATTATGGCAGAGTTTCGCTAAGGATTGCTGAAAAGTAAAGAAAAAATCGCCCAAAAGTTGCCTATTTATAGGAAAAACCTCTTAAATGTACCAATCATCTTATCACAGGATGCTCGTCATGTGTCATTGAAGTCATTATTACGATGCGAAAAGTGAAGCGTCATTCTCAATGCGCATGTACGACATTAATGAGAAGACATCTGTCTCAACAGATGCATCTCTTCAGCTGAGCATTTTTTAATTTTGAAAATTCCACCAACGATCACTCTATCGGAGCACCTCAGAGTAAAACTCACCCAATTTGACCCTTTTAGAGGGGACAAGTGATAACTATGGAAATTTCATGCTTCAAGACCCAAGTCGGTCGGTCCATCACACCTAACAGGGCTCAAAGCCCATCAATAAAACAGCATCAAGCGTGAGCCACAAGCTAAAAAATAGGCCACTTGATGTCCGATCGGACTGATGGGACATCACATCTCAATCAGTCCACTGACATAAGGGCAAAGCCTATACCCTCCAACTGCTCCTTGTCACTTTGCCGCTCATCTGCTCTGACAGTCAATTATCACGTCCAAGGCACTCGAGTGCACCCCTATTGTCTCCTATAAATAGCCCAATGCACAGTGCCTATGGGTATTGAATATTCGAGACTCTCTATTTAAGAATTCTCTCTCTAAAAAGTTACTAACTTAAGCTTCGGATTGTTTAAGTCTGGTCCGATCAGGCTCTCTTTCTTGTAAGAATTAACATCCGATTGGAAATAGCAGTCGGCTCTCTCTTTTTTAAGATAAAGACTTCCACGTCTTATCAATATTCGCATCACAAAATGTCCTTTCGACGTTTGTTATTTTATCCGTAAATGATAAAATTAATTTGATAAGCAAATAAATTAAAAAATATTTCAAAATTTTTATTTTTAAACTAACTTTTAGTCAAAATTATTGATTTATTTTAATATTAAAAATCCATCATTAGATTACATATCAGTAATATAAATGTCAAGCCAATTGTTAAGTAAAATAAGTCATACCAGTTAAAAATTACGAGGATAAATTGAGTAAATCGAATCAACTTTTTCTCTTAAAAAAAGTAAAATGCATCACTTAATTTTAAACTAGTCACACATAAGAGTAATTCTGTATATTCATTTCAATATAAATGATTGTTAAGTTTTTAAAGTTGAAATCAATGCTAACATAAAGCTTTTAATTTTCTGTTTTAATTTTATTATTATTATTATTATTATTATTATTATTATTATTATTATTATTATTATTATTTATTTTAGTGGAGTCATCTGAAATTATTTGAATAGAATCAATTAAATATTTTTATAGGATTATTTAAATATTTTAGCGAGGTAATTTTGTTTTTTTTTAACATACATATAAGAGTTAGTTTTGATATTTTTTTAAGTGGAGGAAGAGGCAGCTGCACCTAGGTGTTCATTCACTTGATCTTCAAATTGCTATTGTAGGAATCCTTGCTCTGGCCTAGGGGTGAGAAAATTTTGGTTTAAATCGAACCGACCATTTTTTTAATTTGATTCAATTTTTCAGTTTTAAATTTGAGAAAAATAGGTTTTTGGTTCGGTTTTTCAAGAAAAAACAGTAAAAAAATCAAACCGAACCAAAATTCTATATAATTATATAATTTTTTTGATTTTTTAATTAAATAATTATTTTATACATGTAAATTATCTTATTTTGAGTTGTAAATTATATGAGTATATTTATCAATTATTAATATCTATTTATGTGATAATTTAGAATTTTGACGATTAAATGAAAAAATTTATTTAACGATTTTGTTGTATTATTTATTATATATTGTGGGATTATATCTTTAATTTGAACATTTATTTTGTACAACTTAGATATTTTTACTTTAGTATATTATGATTTATAATTTTTAGATATAATTTTTTTATTTTTTTAAAAAATATTTTAATTTTCGATTTTTTGGTTAACTGAACCAAACCGACCGAAAATCTTGATTTAATTTGAATTTGGTTATTCTATAAGTTTGGTTCGGTTGATAAAAATATTAAAAGTTTGATTTTCGGTTATTTCGATTTGGTTATTGAACCAAACTAACCGTTGCATAAGGCTACTCTGGCCTTTTAACTGAGGTAATTTCATCGGTGGTCAATGAAGTTTTACAGTTGTAACGATGTGGTCACTTATCTTCAATTTGTAACAAAAAAGTCACTTAAATTTTATTTTGTAACTTAAAAGTCAAAATGACCGAAATATTCCAAAGCAGGCCATTAGAGTGTGTAATGCACGCGTGATTCTTTGATACATCAGCAGAAATTGAAACCTCAGCATATGAGTCAGCATAAAATTACATCTAAGCATATGAGTCAGCATATAAAAAAGAAATTAAAAAACTCAACAAAAATCCCTTTCTTTCTCCTCTACCCCTCTCCGTCGGCTAGCCCATCGCTATCCATCTCTAGCGCTCCTGGTCCGTGTCGATCTTTAGTCGATGGTTCTCCTTCGTCGTCCCCTTTCTGTCGTCGGCGTCTCCCATTGGCTCCCTCGCCCATTCGCCCCCTCACCCTGTCTCCCACTCGATCCCTCACCCCCTCGCCCACTCGCTCCCTCACCCCCTCACTGAACGTCGGCTCGCAGCTCGATCTCCTTCTTCTATCTACTTGAAGATGAAGAAGAATAAGAAACCATGCAAAGTAGATCTGAATAGATTAAGACTTCTTGAGACAATGAGAGAAGGAAGAGAAGGAGATCGTGGAGACGACTTTCTTTGGATTTACAGATCTGGGAGAGAACGTTAAGGAGGGAGAGACGGTGAGGAGGGGAAGAGTGAAGTAAAAGTCCATTATTTTTATTTATTTTTTCATTCACACATAGAACGTTGATGTGTCAAAATTTACTGATGTGTCGATAATGACGTGTCAAAAACGGCTGATGTGTACATAAGGCTCGAGTGGATACACGCGTCGATGGTCGGAATAGCAGTTTTCCGTTCATTGTGATTTCTTTGTTATGAAATAAAAGTTGGGTAATTTTTTCGTTACAAATAAAAGTTTAGTGACCACATCGTTACAACTGTAAAACTTTAATTACCACCGATAAAATTATCTCCCTTTTAACTTGTGGATCGTTAGATTAAAAAAATCAAATAATATTGATCTCTCTCAATAATGCATGAATATGCATACCAGTACGTACGAGCGCCATACTAACATTGATGGATTCTTCTCATAAATAATAATAATCAATACTATATATAAAATGGGAATAAAAAGAGACTGTTTTTAAATATAAATAATTTCATATTTTCTATTTAATTAGAAAAATAGTATAAGAAAATAAAAGTTGAACGGAAAATATATTGCGATATATTATAATAAATAAATATAAATATATTTTAAAGTGCAGATTGTTGAAGCAAAAATCGATTATTTCACGTTACCGGCGAAGTCTTTCAACCACGTGTCACAAACTACAGGATGAAAATATAGATACACGAACTAAAAGCCCTTTGAACAGAGAAAAAATACGTGAGAAGGCAAACCGACAGAGTTTCGATATATCTAATTTTCTCTATCATTCAAATGAAGAATTTTAACTTTTATATAGGGCTCCAATTAAGGTAACATAAATTACCTTAATTATGATGAAAATTAAATCGGCAGTTATAAAACATTAATAATAAAAATAAATCCATTATTAAGTAGGAAATAATATCCCATAAATTATCAAAATCAATTTTGGTAACTTTTCTCATTACTACATATTAAATAGCAAATTTCCTAATTATGTGAAATTCTAATATGAAACTAATCGTATATATATATTATTTTATATCCCGATATTATCGAAATCAATTTCTCGTATCGTGAGTTATGACTTATGAGTGTATTCCAAACTCCTTAAAAAGTTTTATCCCATAATGAAAAGAACGTTATTGGTCCACTCAATTAACATTTTTTTTATCATTTAAATGAAGATAAAAATAATTTAAATGTTGACGTGATAAATTTTTAAATAATATTTTTTTTAAAAAAAATAATAAATATATGATGTATTAAAAAATATTTATGCGTTTGGGATAGTGGTTAGAAGACTTTCAGCGTTATCCATCCGACCCACCTTGATAGAAGATGTAGCCCTTTTCACTTCCTCTATCAAGGTGAAATTTCTGCTCACTTTTTCGTTTTGTTTATTGCAAGCATGAAAATCAAAGCCCCAGCCTTTTTTTTTTCATCAACTACGAATATGCATCAGTCTTTTGAAAGTGAAAGGACAGTACAAAAAATTTTCTCTCTACATCAACTTTGCCTTAGAAACTAGTTCAATAAAAATTTATTTTTAAGATTTTAGTAAATTTTACTAAATATCTATCCATATTTTATTTCAATTCATTTTTTAAAAATTTTTATTGAACTAGTTTCTAAGGCAATTTCTAAACTTTTATTGAACTAGTTTCTAAGGCAAAGTTGATGTAGAGAGGAAATTTTTTGTACTGTTCTTTCAATTCCAAAAGACAGATGCATATTCGTAGGTGATTAAACAAAACGGCTGGGGCTTTGATTTTCATGTTTGCAATAAAAAAAAGAGGAGCAGAAATTTCACCTTGACAGAGGACGTGAAAAGAAATGTGTCTTCTATCAAAATGGGCCGGATGAATGACAATGAGAAGATTAGCCATTTCCAATAATTATTATAAACGCGTAAATATTTTCTGATATATCCTATATTTGTTATTATTTTTAAAAAAATATTATTTAAAAAATTCTCCCGTGTTGAGGTGGCTATAATAAATAAATTAAAACAAACTAATTTTGTCATCAATTAACCGAAATGAACCAATACAATTCAGCTGATCAGAACTTTTTTTTATATACAGTAGTTTAGTGTTACTACGTCCTGTGACTTTAGTATCACGAGACATCTAGTTAAGCGACTTATTTGTTTAGAATGGCCTTTTTGTCCAATGCTTTTATTTATTTATTTTATCTTTTTTAATTATTGTGTATTAAACATTAATTTATGCAAAAAAAAGAACATAGGAACCTGCAATTTTTTATTCCAATTAGCTAAATTCGAATTTAAAACCTTATTAAAATTTTGATGTGAGACTAGTATCACTAAATTAAAATTTATTTATAACATATTTAGCCACAATTATAATCACAAATTTATATGCAATTCATGTAACTAACTATTTACAATAGGGTAGTGTTGTGTATGATTTTAAAATTTTATAACAATTATACTTTAATAGTAACTCAGATTTAAAAATTGTGTTTAACAAAGAAAAAGTATTTCATTTTAGCGTATTCATATCATCAGTTTCTTTTTTTCTTTCTTTCTTTCTTTTGTTCATGAAGATATTACATGAAATTAGTCCAATGTCTAAAAAATTCGTTTTGATAACATGAAAAATAATTATATCATGCTTTCAAAAACCTTGGATCCATCAAATCAAATGACATTAAATCTTTTTATTTATAATATAATTCTAAAAAATTATGAATTTATAATTTTTTTTGTTGATGCTTATCTATAATTATGGAATTTTATATTTTTAATTTTTTTGTTCAAAGAATATTAAAAAAGCAAAAATATAATTTTTTATAAATTTATTTATCATCCATAAGGTATGTGCACTACTACTACTACTAATAATAATAATAACAGGAGTTTTCTTATTAATCTTTGATAGAGCTGTCAAATGGATCTCGCTGGAACATTTTGAGACAGATCAATTTCATTTTCGGGTTAATTTTAGATTGAGTAGGTCATCTTATCAAATTTATAATCATTTTGTGCAGTAAAAAAATAATTTTTAATTTCATAATATTTTTTTTTTCTTGAATATCATTATATTTCAATTTTCAACTATTGTTGTTTTTTTTTTTTGAAGGATTCAACTATTGTTAATATATACACATTTTTAAAAATGAATTATTTTTCAGAAAGAGATTTTTTTAAAAGACCTAGTGGGAACGAGGGAGCACAGTCGATGAAATAAAAATTCCAATTTAGTTATTTGAAAACAATGGAATAATTTTTTAAAGTAAAAAAAATACATATATAATTATTTAGAAAAAGAAAATCCACAGCCAAAATTAAGCATAGCAAAAAAGAAAGAAAAATATTACCTGAATTTTCATGCACGCACTCCTATACTAAATTTATAATTTATTAGTTCTAAAATATATATAATTAAGTTGGAAGTCGAGAAATAAGCAAAAAAAAAAAAATTACAATGTAAACTTATTGCTTTTCAATACCTTACCGAACCATTAATGACACATTGTAATATATTTGTCAAAGGAAAACAAAAAATACCCTTTACATATCATGACGAGTAGACATTAGTCGCCAGTGGTCGAGAGAATAGAGAGATGAAAATTGGGCCTGTTAAGAGAAAAAATTGAAAGCTTTCACTGGAGATCGATTTTTATTTAGAATTAGAAACTGAGGGTGAAAGTGGATTAGTTTCCGGTCGGATTTGACTCTTAATTTTTCAGATCGTCGTGTTTATTTATTTATTTATTTTCCAGGTGGGTTGGAGTAAAAATTCATGGGTCTAATTGGGAGTTAATACAAGTGAGGGTAAATTCCATCATTCTGCTTTCGAATTCTAAAAAACCATTGAAAATAACCAATTAAAATAGAATAAAATAAATTAAAAAGGTCGAAAGAAAAAGTTTTTTTTTTTTAATTACAATTAATTATTGTTAAAGAGAGCAATGGAAAACTGCAAAATGGCTGACGGCAGAAGCTAAGAGACGTCTTATCTTTTCACAGACGCAAGCAATACAAATGCCGTCACTCATCACTTAATTCTCCCATACTACTTTTTCGGGGCTGTCTTCACATGCTATTTGCACAATTTTTAATAAACTAATTTTTAGTATGCGTTTAATTATCACTTTTTGCTATTATATCCTTTTCTAAAAATTGAATAAATCATAAATCAAATTTGCATAAATAATAATAGTAAATTTTTGAGACAATAAATAAATTTTTCACTAATTATCATTTTTTAACAAATTATCTCGTAAATCAATCAAGTATTAAATTATTCCTAAATTTATTAAAAATATCCTGCTATCTCCTCCAGGGACGAAAGATGTGTATCCGTAGCGTGTTAACAATGGTGCGGGTAATTTGAAATTTTTTTTAATTGAAAAGGGTAATTTTACATTTTTTTTAATAATATAAAGGTATTAATTATATTTTTTACAAGTTTGAAAGGACAAAAGATACTATGCTAGAAATGATGTATTATTTCTAAATGCTTTTAGAGAATAGAGTGTGTGCAATATCACTATCAATCTGAAGCAGAAGGACTAAAAAGAAACTGCAACCTGAAAAATGAAAGCAAAACAAATCAGGGAAACATTGAAAAATTTAAAGACAAAAATGGCAGACTTCCATCAATATGTATATATGGCCATAACCCTAATATTGTACTCTTACCAATTTTTATTTCTTTGTTTGTGTTTAAGGATGTTATTGAAAAATATGAAATGGGAATCAATCAATCAAACAACATTCATTCCCAAATTTCGTCTAATGGCATAAAATTAAAAGATTTAAAGCTTTCACCTCTTCTTCTGAAAATGCAATTATTATTTATTTCTTCCTTTCACTAAATTCTGTACTATCATTTTTAAACTTGCACATAAATTTCTATATTCACAGATCAATTCCTACTCAACCACGTGGGTAGAGGAAATGTGAAATAATTTAATTTTATGGCATGTTATTATTAATTTGATTTATATTTCAGCGGCTGATTAAAAAATTGCGAAGTTTCTTCTGGGATATTAAATAAAATTGATACTATGCAGAAAAAAAATGCACAGTTTTAAAATTTGATATTAATCAAGGTATTCAAATTTTCTTATATCCATTTAAAATTGACAGTATACTACTCATATTAATTTCAAATATGACTGCAAACATCTATTTATCAATTTTTTTTAAAAATACGTATAAAATTAAAAAACTCTACAAAATAAATTTACAATCAAACTATATGAGATAAATTAAAATTTTAAAATAAATCAAATTAAATCCAACAAGGGAAAATTAATATTCAATAAGAAAATAATTAAAAGCAATATCTATTTTTTATTTGAGTTGAGACAATAAATATACAAAAAATTAAGTTCAAATTTTATGTGTATATTTTACTGTTTAAAAATTCATTTATTTGCTGGTTTAATTCATCATATGATTTTAGATATAGGTACGCCAAATAAGATCCCATTATATTAAGAATTAACAGAATTAAATTGCTAGTGGCTGCGGTACCTTGTTAGTGGAGATTTTTTTTTTTTTTTTTATGAATAATGTGAAATGAAAAATTATTTATAAAAATAGGATATTTTGGATTTTAGTTATGAGATTGGGATGATTTAGGTCAATCTCGTAGCAGTTAATTAACAAATTTGATTCACGCATGTCTATCAAGGAAAAATGGAATATTTGTCGATTGTGGATACGTTTGATCCCATAGCTGCCACTTGCGGGATCAGACTTTGATTTCTTAGGCAGCAGTTACGGGTTTTAGTGTCTCCAACGATGCTTTCTCAGGCATGAACAGTGCTACCAATATCCCTATTTTTCCCCTCCCTACTTTACTTCTTTAACCATATAAATTCTTATTAAATATGATATTTTATCAACGTAAAATTAGTCATATTATTTTATAAATATTTTAATTTATTTAGGTATAATAAGAGAATATTTATATTGTTTTTAATAATTATCTACTTATAAAATATAAATAAATAAATAATTTATAGTTGAAAAGTTACCTTATGTCTAGGCTACTATTGTTGACAGATTTTTTGTTTATTAAATGTATACTACCTGTAATTTATCAAATCTTATCTGTTAAATTATTATATAAATAATTAAAATAAAAAGTATTAAATTATAAATAATTATATTAAAAAATCTTATCTGTTATTAATATTATGCTACACACTAAAATTATAATATATATTGCAAGCGAATTTTTTTGCAAATATGCTATAATGGTTGCAAATTAAACTTGTTTGCAACGTGAAATAGGAACTCTTTATATAATCATTTGGATCTATAATTATTGCAAATTGAAGGTGAAATAGGAATTTTTTATATAGGCAGTCGGGTCATATTTTTTCAATGCAATCCATAATTATTGGATTGAAAAAGCAAAAAAGTTAATTGAACTCATAGCACTGAATTACGAGTTTAGAGCTTGAATTTGTTTCCGGTATTTACTGTATCAGAGCACCAATAATTCATCATTCTCGGTTGAATGTGGATCTCACTTGCCATTTTCATAAAAGGTACCTACGGGATCACTAAAGAAAGCATTTTGTAGATGGATCCTATCTTCTCCGTTCCCGTGGCTGATATTTACAAAAATAAACAAATCCTATTTTTTCAATTAAAATTAAAAACATCATATTTTTATAAATATTTTTTTTAAACGCATTATCTGTATAAAAGTCCTTTGTTAGTGTCCGTTTTGTGTAATAATTAGAATCTCAAACTTTGAAGGGGCAAATTAATTAATGGAAATATCAATCACAGTCAAACTGGAAAGTCTGGAAACAAACAAAACGTCAGTCTGCCTTCTCATAAATGCCCGAATTGGATTTTTATCTTTTATTTTTGCAAATTCAATTACTTTACTGCCCTCTCTTTCTCTCATTAGTCATTAGCTTTCTTCACCCATTTGACCATTTCCATTCAGACAATTCTTTCGCTTTCTCCGCAGTCACTCATGCTCAGCTTTTAACACTGCAAACAGACAAACAAACAAAATTAAATAAACAAATCAAAATTTCCAACATACCCTTCTATTTAAAAATAAAATTTCCCACTAATTTTTGTCAAACTGTATAATGTTAGTGTTAAAATTTCAACAGGGCAACATTGCTCCTAAAATCAAATTCATACGTTGATTAATTGACTTGAATTAAAGAATGCCACGTGGTCATAAATTACTAGAATAGCAATTTTGAATTTCAGTGTTAGTATGGCGGATTCAAGTGACCCTTACATATATCATATAAAACAGAGATAAAAATTCTAAATAAATTTATGTTTTATATCTCTGTTAATCTTAAAATCAAACTCTAATAAAGAAATCATTCTGCCTGCAACTTTGCAATTATGGTTTCATCTCATTAATTTTCTACTTAATTTCTCCAATGCGACTTTTTTACATATCATTGCATAGTCACCTAACCTCCATAATAGCAAAATGTGTGGCTAGTAAATACAATCAGTACCAGTACATGAGGGTAATAGCACTTAATTATTTGCAAAATTTGAGTATTTTTTATTTGAATAAGTAAGAAAATGAATTGTAAGCAAATGACATAGAAAAAAATTAAGTAGAAGAGTAATTAAAAAAAAAGCCAGAATTGCAACACTGTTAAAATAATTATTTTTTATTATGGTTTGATTTTAAAATTAAGGAAGATGTGAAATATTGATTAATTTAAAATTTTTATTTATTTTTAATATATAACGTGATGTCACTTGCGTTTAACACGATAATATGCATATGTTGTATATCCAATACTACAATTTAATGTATGAAAAATAGTCAAATTTAAATATATCTGAGTAGGAATTAATTTGCTCTAATTTTATCATTTAAGTAGTAAAATTACTATTTTAATAATGGCAATATGGCAATACATTCAAATTTTTAATCTACATTAACTGATTAATGCACGAAATTAGATAAAAATAACAGACATATAGGGGCAAAATTGTTTTAATTTTGATATTTTTAAAAATTATATTGTACTTGTTCGAATTTTAGGATATTATTATTATTATTATTTGTAAAAATTTGGGATATATTTGGCGAAAATAAAAATATTATCTTATGTGGATTCTCCCAATTTGTTTTGCTTGTTTTGTATGGTTCCTTTCACTTCTGTGCCACTGTCCCCTTCTCCACCTTTTTCTCAAAACATGAACATGTACTGCTCTTGACCACCCACCATCTTAACTCACAATTTATGCTCTTCTCTCCACAATTAAACTCCAAACTCTCTACTCATTTCTTTAGATTCTGTGAACTGGGTTTCTATTCTTTTTTCTAAACTTTCTATTTTTTTTTTTTTTTGCTTAATGGTGACATGAAATGCTTATTTCATCACTATGATTAGATCATTCTCATGTCTTTTTCTTCTTCTCCTTCTTCTCCCTCAAGTTTCTTGCTTTAATCCTAAACCTTCATCACCTCCAGTAAGCCTCAAAACTCTGATTAAATCCATAAAGTTTCAAACTTCTTTTAAGTTTTTCTTATTTTGATGTGTAGGGGTTGGTGTTTGAAGAGAAAACAAGGCTGGGTTCGACGCCACCGAGTTGCCACAACAAGTGCAATAGATGCCACCCATGCATGGCAGTTCAAGTGCCTACAATACCGAGTCACAACCGAGTTGAGCCGGGTCTTCCCAGAAACGTGAAGGACTTATCTGACCCGCATCCTTCGGGTAACAGGTACTCCAATTATAAGCCACTGGGTTGGAAGTGTCACTGTGGTGGCCATTTTTACAATCCTTGAACTAATCTTCATTAATTTTTTAGGAAAATATTTGAAATTCTTTTTTAGATGTGAATTAGTTGTCCACACTTTATATACTCTGTATTTATGTATAGATGTTGCAATATATTTGAATTATTGAATCCTCTTCTCCTTTCGTTTCTTTCTTCTTCTTCTTCTTTTTTTTTTTTTTTAATTTACAGTTAAAGTTCTCTTAAATCAGGATTATTAAAACCAAAGTATATATAATGTCACATAGTCCTGAGTATTTTATTTTATTTTAACTTTTTTTTTTTTGCCATAAGTGGCTCTGTGGTTAGCAATGTTATTAAAACCGGATTGGATAAAAAACCGATGAGGCCGGGATTTTTGGTTCGACCGGTTCAATCAAATTTTTTTCTATTTTTAAAATATTATAATTTTATAAATACTATTGTATAAAAATTAAAAAAAATATCCATCAAACATTAATATTTGTCACAAATATCCTAATAATAAGTTATAAAATATAATTTTAATTTTATGTCCAATTAAATTACCTTTGTTATATATATAATGGAATAACACTATTAGCTGAATTAAATGTCATGGAATATTTAGATGATTTTTCAAAAAACAATAACTTAATTGTGATTTTTGAAAAATATTAAGAGAGTTTAGTAAATTGCTCAAAATAAATCTGAAAAGGCTTATTGCCTTAACATGAATTTTGTATGCTCTAAAATTTAAATTTGGGCCTATTTGAGACCAAACTTTTTAGGGTTCTATTTAGGCCTATTGGACCAAAACTTTGGGTTCGAACGACCATTTTTGCTTAGGGTTGGACGAGGCTTTACAAGAACATTACTCCCAAATCGCAAAAACAAATGAAAAATGAAAATTAAAAAAATATAATATTTAAACTGAAATTAATAGTTTGTCAGCTTCTTCTTTTTCTTTTTCTTTTTTTTTTTTTAACTTTTTTGACACATAAGAGACTACGTTGGTCGATTCGATAGCCAAACTTTTGGGCCAAATCCTAAAGGGTTAATAAGAAGTTCCATTTCATTTTATATTTAAACAATAACAAAGTTCAACTTTTCCCGTTAATGCATCATCTCTAAAACAAAACAAATAATCTTTAATGTAGTATTCTTGCAATTTATATCTTTAATTTTTTTATTTATTATAGTTTTAATTAAAGTTTTGGCTTATTATTTTGGTTTACATTCACGGTTTATGATTTCAGTATTTGATTCGGCTTTTTTGAGTTTACGATTAATTTAAGATTAATTTAAAATTAAATATTGTTGGATTCATAATTTTGACCAATTATTTCAATATATATGCTTCATGCACTAATGGACGCAAGGCATCCTTGAGGGGACCTCCAAAAGTCTTGGACTGCCACAATTTTTTTATAGAAGTTTTTATTTTTATTTTTACAGTTTAGCTCCCTAAATATTTTGGTCTCATTTGTATTTTATTTTGACTCCCTCGCCTTTGTATTCTGAATCCGCCTCTAATATTCACAAAATACAAATTGAATTTAAAATTTTGTATAAAAAATTAAATTTTTTAACATTTAGATAAACAATAAATAAAAATTGAATCTAAAATTTTGTATAAAAATTAAGTTTTTTTAACGTTTAGACCAACGACTATCGGTAGTTTTGGTTGATTGTTTAGTTTAACTTTTAAAATCTAATGATATATAAATTTTAGTTAATTACTCAAATTTCTTGACAAGAAGATAAAAAAAATATATATATTATCCGCATTTTATAAAACAAGAATTAAAAAAGAAAAAAGAAAAATTCACATATGTAAAAGTAAATATAGTTTCGCAATTTCCATATATATATATTAAAGTTTACCAAGTCAAAAACATAACAAGGGTAGAGATGGACGAACAAACCCGAGCTAATATACCCAAAATTAGCATCCTGTGACTGTTATTAAAAACAAAAACTGAAACACCAAACAAAGCAAAATTAATTAAATAAATAGATTAAACGACAACTATCGGTAGTTTTGGTTGATTGTTATTGTTGTTGTCGTGTCAGCATCACTTAATCGATTTATCCATATTAAATAAAAAAAATAAAAATCTCAAAATTAATCAATTTCCATACTAGATAATTTTCCTTATCATCATCTTTAACCTTTGTTTCCATCACCATGGGAGGAGAAGAGAAAATAAGAGTATCATTGATAATAGCAATGAAAGGTCACCCTGGCTCTGGCAAAACCACTTTGGCCCATGCCTTACCCTCTTTTCTCAAAATCCCCTTCCTAGATAAAGACGACATTCGCGTCTCCACTTTCTTTCTCCAAAACTCAACCTCCCAGTCTCTTAAACGACTTCTCGTATCAGTTCCTCTGGCAAATCTTAGCCTTATTTTTTAAATTATAAAGCAAATGGGTCGGAGTGTTTATGTTGACCCGTGGGTTGTAAACAGACTTGCGAATTGACCCATGTGCTATCAACAGATTCGCGACTTGGGCTAACCCATTTGTTCTCACACCATTCAAACTAGCTGTAGTTGTTGGTTTCTTGCAATTTTTTCTTGGAACGAAGAAGCCAGATTCTTTATTTTTTTGTATAGTTAATTTGCCACCCTTCAATTTATTATTTTCTATAGTTAATTAATTTTTTTATTATTTAATTTGTTCTCCAATCCAAATTTATTTATTTTAGTATTTTAAGTGTACTTACTTCTCTATTCTAAATCTACTTATCTAAATTGATCATTATATTATTATACCTTTATATATACACAATTAGAAGATAACTCCACGGGTGTGTGTGTGTTTTTTTTGGGTCTTATTTTGTCTTGATCTATTTATTTACAACAAATGATTAATTTATAAAAACCAAAAATCCTAAAAGTTCATATCCAATACTAATTCTCAAACTTAGTACGCTTTGGAAAATTAAACTTGGATATCATTATATTTTTAAAGTTACTTCCATTACTAATCTTTAGTAGTAGATATGAATTGATTAATCAATATATAGTTTTTTTTTTAAGTCTAAGTACGTTTTTCAAAATTAAACTCTAATTCCAGCTTATTAATAATCGATTAACTGCTAAATGTAGTTGGTTAATTATTAATTGTTGATTAACTCTTAAAAAATATAATAAACATGCACAATTTTAATTATTGTAAATTTCATAGAGAAGATTACCATCCTTCATCAATTTAAAATATAAAATTTTAAATATAAAATATAAGTAATTCTATTTTAATATCAATACGCTAAACTAAATCAATTATATAAATATTAATCCATCAGTCATTTACTTTGTAAAATTATGATAGAACATAAATACATGTAAAATTTATTGTTATGTCTATATATGTGCAAAATTACATATAAATTCAATTAAAAATTAACCAACTGATTAATCAAATATTTAAGTTCAAATTTATTAACCAAAATTTTAAAAATTAAATTAAAGTTCACGTATATGTCCAATCGGATTGGTTAATTTGTAAAGTTGGTTTGGATTTTGTTTTCTAAATGGATTAATAGTGTTTTGATTTTTTTTTTTCAACGCTGCCAATATATATGTGTGTGTTATTGAGTTCATTTAAATTAAAATAAAATTTAATTTTTGAATCCACCTATTATTACTTAGGTTTTATATAGTTAGCTATAATAAAATATATAAACACAAATTATATGCGTACACATGCATTATAATATTTAATTTAATAAGAAGCATGTAATTATATTCCACTTTTAGTACACTCAGAGATTTGATCATTTAAATTCTGGTTTAATTTTAATTAAAAAAATAAAAATTGACTATTTGTTATCACTGATTATTGGGCCGGGTCAGGTATGAGAACCTTCGATTTAATGGGAGGGGACTTGACAATACTTGTCCACCATGAAACTTTTAGGGTTTATTTGTTCATTCGTCCACTATAAATTAAACTATTTCAGTGTTGCTGTATGTATTAGCCTGAAGCTTTGATGTTCGTCAAATTAGCTAAACCCTAAACCTATACACACTGTATGGCTTATTTATAATCCATAGCCTGAACACACCCGCAATTCGTAGCCTTGATTCTAAGGTAATCCCGCAGATTTTGCGTCTTTCTTTTTTAACACGCAGGGTGGGGTTTCTCTGTGATGATGAAAACAAAGATGACGAGTCCGATCTCTAATCCATTCCATTTACCTTGACGACAATCGAGGCATTTGTCTGAGAGAACCCCTTTTGCTTTTGATTATTTTTAGTTCGACAGTCTTTATATGAAAATGTAGGGTTTTTCTGTGCTTTTTGTATGTTATCTTCTTCTTGTTATTATGAAGATTATCAATCGAAAGTTCTTTTTTCTTGCGGGAATTTTTTTTATGATATTTATGCAGGAGTGCTGTCTAAATTTGATAGGAAATCAAGTGACTTGACGATGGAGTGCGTAGTACAAGGGATTATTGAGACACAGGTCGGTAATATGCTGTTAAAAAGATTCCGTTTTGTTTCTATATACTCAAGTGCATACCTGTGTTGTTTGAACTATGTATTTCTTCAATTTTCCCTGGGACCCAATGATATGTTGTTTACTTTTGATAAGCTGTGAAATAATACAATGATGAATGCTGTATTTATATTAATTTTAAACTTTTTAAGTTTAACCTCGCTTTGAAGTTTATAGATTTGAATTCTTTACTGATGGAAAAGATGGTTATTTCTCCAAATGTTCGATGCTGAATAAACTGAGCGATCTTTCTTGTAGGAGAATCCATTTCAGGAATCTGGTCCACCATTCTTAATTAATTGATTTTTCTAGAACACCAATTTGAAAGATGGTCTAGCAAACCTAATCATTTTGCATTTGTTTTCTTTTCTCCTCTCTAAATCTTCTGTATTGTGTCTCAATATTCTGCATAATTTGGTGTATCCATATAGTTCTTGGATTTAGTGTTTGATACTATTCTGAGATACTGTATATAAATGGTTGAAGTTTGCACTGTTTGTTTGAATATTCACTCGCTGTTGTGAATCAGTCAATGATCATAGTTATCTACTTTTTCTTATCAATTCTTTTGGTTAATTTGACTGCTCCAAAGAAATTTTTCTTCCTCCTATGTTATCTAGTTAATATATTTTATGGATGAAAACTTGCTGGTTTGTCATTAGTTTCATATTTTTATGTTCAAAATTGCTTTGGGGTCTGTAGATTTGATAATTTTTTGGTGATGGAAATGATGAGTATTTCCCCAAATGATCGACGCTGACTAAACTGTGCGACCTTTCTCTTATGAGATACCAAGCCAGAAATCTTATCCATCACTGCAAATCAATTAACTGTATGAAGTTTCTATGTCTGAGTTTCTAGAGTTTTGACTCGTTTTTTTATGCATGTAATCGATGTCATATGTATTGTTTCTTAGTCTATGTAATCCTCCTATGTTATCTATTTAATATATTTCATGTGAGGAAAATTGTTTATTTGTTATTAGTTTCATAGTTTTATGTTCGAAATTGCTTTGGGGTTTGTAGATTTGATTTTTTTTTTGGTGATGGAAATATGAGTATTTCCCCAAATGATCTACGCTGAATAAACTGTGCGATATTTCTCTAATGAGAATCCAAGCCAGAAATCTGATCCATCACTACAAATCAATTAATTGCATCAAGTTTCTGTGTCTGAGTTTCTAGAATTTTGACCTCTTGTTTTATGCATGTAATCTTTGATATTATATGTATTGCTGTTCAGTGGTTTGCATTTTCTGAAACAGGATTTTGATGTTGATCTGCCATTCTGTTTGGTAATTGATGAAGTATGCATGTACTAGCTGTATTTTGTGGTAACATTCATTTGCTGTTGCAAATGAGTCAATGATCATATTCATATGTCTTGTGAATAAGTCAGTGATCATATTTATCTACAATATCATTTCTTGTGCTTAAATTTGAGAACTCAGAAAGCTTTTTCTTGCTTTTTTATCAATGTAAACTTATGTGCTTTTGCAGCATGTTGAGGCCCTGGAGATTCTTCTTCAGGGTCTCTGTGGTGTACACAGAGAACGCCTACGGATTCATGAATTGTGTCTGAAAAGTGGTCCAAACCTTGGTAAGTAGACAAGCTTATGGTGCGAGATGATATATACAAGTTTATAACATTGTGCAAAGATCTCTCCTTTCTTGATATATGCTAATTTGTGATATGGTTTCTGTACTTATCTTCTAAGGTTTGACTCACTTACTTGCCTCTCCCTCCATTTCTTGTCCTCTCTGTTTTATCTACCTTTGTAGTTTGAGTGAACATTATGTCCTAAATTTATCTAATGTTCATGCTCTGACAATTTGTATTAGATTGATTGATATTATTGAAGCCACCATGCACATTATGTTATTTTTATTTTTCCTGGTCTCTTAAATCATTATGTATGCATTTTAATCTTCCAAAGGATTTGTTTGACTTTCTTGAATGTTTTGCAAAAGCTTATTGAAGTAAATGTTTTCTATGTGAGGAACCTTCCGTTCTTTCTAATATGTTATCCATTGTTTTTAATATCCAGGACTTGTTTCTTCAGAAGTTCGACTTTTGTGTGATCTTGAACAGCCTGAAAGTTCTTGGTAAAATTTGGGGTGGTCTTATCATGCTTTCAATCTTGCAAGAGCCTCTATTGATATGCTTATGGACACCATTTATCCTGTAGGACTGTTAAACATGTTGGAGGTTCAATGCGGGGTGCTGGGGCTGAACAAATTTCAGTCCTTGTCAGGACCATGGTGGAAAGCAAAGCAAGCAAGAATGTGCTTCGCTTGTTTTATGCACTTGGCTACAACTTGGATCACGAGTTGCTGAGAGTTGGATTTGCTTTTCATTTCCAAAGGGGTGCTAGGATAACCGTTACTGTGTCATCTGTTAATAAGATGCTGAAACTACATGCAACAGATGAGGCTGTGCCCGTAACACCTGGCATACAACTGGTTGAAGTTACTGCACCTGCAACACCTGAAAATTATTCTGAAGTTGCTGCTGCAGTGTCATCCTTTTGTGAATATCTTGCACCGTAGGCTTCATGCTTTTGGATGCTTTATTTTAAAATGCTTGACCTATAATGTTATTTAGAATGAAAAGTTAGTGATACAAGTATACTGAAAGAATAGAAATGTATGCCTTTTTTTTTTTTTTTGCTTCCCCTTCAGGTGAAAAACTATTTAATTGAACTTTGCTGAAGTTAGGATGCAAAATTGGTTCATATAATGTCTAGGAGATTAGAAATTTGGTATTTAATTAGCTAGCTGAATGAGCGGGATCTGTTTCTGAGTTATGTATGACAGATTCATTTTTTCAGTTGGGTCCATAAAATAGTTGCAATCCTTTTCCTTATGAAGTGAATGACCAAAAGTTGCGTCTTTGTTAAATTTGGTTATGATGTAATTTAATTAAATTGAGTTTTTGGCATAATATCTTGCAGGCTACTGCATTTGTCAAAACCTGGTGTTTCAACTGGGGTGGTTCCAACTGCTGCAGCTGCAGCTGCATCTCTTATGTCAGATGGCGGGGGCACAACCTTGTAGGAGTGACCAGACAGTCAAGGAAGAAATGTTTTTATTTTTGGTCAATGTGATAATTAAAAAAGTTGGTCGCCTTTATGACACAGCAGCATAGTGCCCACTTCTCCTGAGCTGACGTTTGCTTCTTTTGGGTAAATGAATTTAGTTTTCAGAACAGCCTCTGATAATCAAGTAAGGGAACTAAGTGCGGCATTTAGCTGCAAATTGAAGGTATGAGGGTATATCTGCAACCTCATTTTGAGTTTGTGGTGGAAAATTTTTTTATTTTCTCCCTTTTCTGAGATGAGCTTTGAAGTCAGGAAAATCAGTTCCAGTTTTTGGTGGTTGTAAATTATGTTTCAATTGAAATCTACCTTGTAAAAAGAAAAGGTTCATTTGAAAGATGGAACTCCGTATGGAACTTGTTTACTTTTAAGACTAGCTCCTTTCAAATTGTCTCCGTGTATTTGTGTTAAATCTTGGTAATTTATGCGAAGGTTTAGCGGGTCCAGTGAAGGTTTAGGGACATTGTATGATTGTTAGACAGGATTAAAATAATCTGGTTACCGATTTGGGTCGTGGGGGGAACGTTTTTCTGCAAACTGTTCATCTGGGAGTTTCTCAGGTGCTTTAATATATATATGTATGTATATGTACACGTACACGCGCAACTTTTTTGAGGTAATGTCGAGAATTGATTTTATAGGGTCTAACTCGGAAAAAGTAGTTTATTCTTTTAATGGTAAAAACTTGAAAAAAACTCGTGTATACTCTATTAGCTGGTAATGGAATTGAATTATTTTTATTTTAGCTTTTTAAAATTCAATTCATAAATTACACTAAAAAAATGAACTATTGAATAAATTGGTCCATGAATATTGACGAGTGGTGGGCAAGATCAAATATTTTGCTTTATGTTTTATTTGAAGGAAAAATATTCCATTAATAAAAATCAGCTAATAAAAAGGGGTACAAAAAGTTTGGTGGATAATCCATCCAAACCTTAAGATCGGTCAAAGAATTCGCAGCCTTAGCTAAAAAGTGGGCTATCGAATTCGCTGATCTTTAGCAAAAACAAATCATTTGTTAAGGAGGAAACAAGGTTACTGCAATCATCTAGAATTATGCCTTAATCAGAATCAAAATTGGAGCGAGAAACTAGAGCTTTGCCAATTGTTTGAGCATTTGATTCGATGAGGATGTTCGCTAGATTCTGGGGCTTAATCCAAGCTAACACCTCTCTAATAGCTAAGCCTTCAGCTATGGCCGCAGAACTTACTCCTTGCAGTGGACCACTACCAGCTGCTAAAAAAGAACCAGTCTCATCCCGTAAAATAAATACAAGACCCGTTTTGTTTTGGCTCTCAAAAACTGCTACATCAACATTAAGCTTCAACCAAGAATAGGGAGGTTTTACCCATCTACTAGCATTTCCAGGCTCTGAAGTGCCTTCCCTTATTTGTGAGTCTGTCGAAATCATTAGGAAAGCAGTCTTTGCTATAGTAAAATCACGAAACAAAGTACTTGCACACGTTGCAACAATCTCAAGCCTGCTATTAATTCATTTCCAAACAACTTCATTTTTATTATTCCAAAAACTCCAGCAAAGCATAATAACCTCCAAGCAGATCTTAGTTGAATGATTATTAATAATGAAAGCAATCCAGTCAACAAAATTATCATGCGACCCTCGAATATACCCATATGAACTCCTGTACCAACACGCCTTAGCAAAAGGACAATCCAGGAGAGCATGGACTGTATTCTCAAGATAAAACCCACAAATCTTACAATTGGGCATCATATCAACTTTCCTGGATATAAGAGCTGAGTTTGTTGGAAGATAATTCGTGTAAGCTCTCCAAATCATATTTGAGACTTTTGGCGGTGCTTTTAAAGACCATAACCTTTTCCAAATTGAGCTGTTGACTGATAAATTTTCTTGATTGCTACTGAGCAATTTGTAAGCACTTTTTACTGTATAAAGTCCTTTCAAATTAACACACCACCACCAAGAGTCCACCGGCCGACGAAAGCTAAGAGGGATTTTCTTGATTAGCTCAATATCTCACATTAAAGAGAGAAGATAAGATCAAAATGTTCCATGACTAGCCATCTTCCTCCATTAGATTCGAGACTTTCATTTCACTACTATTCTGCACAAAGCTTGAGTTGGTTGAGATGAACAAATTGCTAGGATCAGGAAGCCAAAGAGATTGCCACACTAGGATGTCCTTTCCATTTCCTACTCTCCAATGACACCCCTATTTCAAGAGATTCTGTGTTGACCAAATACTACGCCATACGTAGCAGGGTTATTCCTAATCTTTGCATCCAAAAAGCTTCCATGAGCAAAATACCTTGCTTTGAAAACTCTAGCAACCAAAGAATTTGGTTGGGTTATAAGCCTCTAAGCCTATTTACCCAACATGGCCAAATTAAAATCATGAAAATATCTGAACCCAAGACCTCCATCAGATTTATGCTTGCAGAGGCGAGACAGAGATATAGGCCGCAAATCAATAACTTTTTCAATAATTTAGATTTTTTGGAAACGATAGCATGTTAATAATTTCAATACAAGATTGAGAAATATCATTACCCACAATGCCGATAAAATGTTGGATTGAAGCCATCCATCCCCGGAGACTTATTTGGATACATTTCCCACAGAGCTTCTTTCACTTCTTGCTCGGTAAAAGGTGAGAGGAGACGATTATTTTGTTCAGCCGAAATAGTGGATGGGATATGTGCTAAAATATCCTCATCACTGGCTAACTGTGAAGAAAATAAATTACTGAAATAATTGGATATGTGATCCATTAGTCTATTATCCCAGTCTAGCCAGCTATCACTTTCGTCTCTTAATTTCTCAAAATTGTTCTTTTTCGTCTTGGAGGCATAAGTATGGAAGTATTTTGTATTTTTCATCTCCCTCTTTTAACCAAAATAGCTTCGCCCTCTGCTTCCAGAAAATTTTCTTGCTTCAAAGCCTCAAAATACTCTTCTCTAGCTTGATTATAGCGATGAACTGTATCTTGGTCTCTACTCTTGCCAAACCACTTCATTGTCATCCTACAGATCTTCAGCCTTTCCCGAAATTGTTTCATAATGGCTCCCCCCAATTACTTAGAGCTGCGACACAATTATTGATTTTCTTACTAACTGAATTTAGTAGCTGCCCAAGCCATTTTCACCACCTCCATGAGGGAACTCTCCTTTAGCCAAGCATTCTCAAATCGAAAAGAGGGAGAGTAAGTAGTGTTGTTACCTTAGCTTTCAGTTGTTGAGAGAAGAATAGGGCAGTGGTCGGAAGATGAAAAATCCAAGTTGATAACTCTATAACTTTGGAACATATCTGTCCAACCTGTGTTGATAAAGACTCTATATAATTTTTTCTCAACCCACGCATCAATTCCTCTGCCTCTTTTCCAAGTAAAAGGGTATCATTCCATATCTAATTCAAACAACCCTGATTCAACCACCGCTTCATTAAAACCATCAATCAGAGAATTGGGGTATGGTAGGCCGCCTGTCTTTTCAATATAGCTGAGAAGATTGTTGAAATCACATACTACACACCACGGTAAAGAGGAAGAAGCTGAGAGTGATTGGAGTAGTTGCCATGAAAGAGTTCTCTGATCTCTGCTAGCATGGCCATAAAATCCTGTTAGTCTCTACTTTGGTTTATTAATGGGCTTTACTTCAAGATCTATACAATTTTTGGAATAACCCAGTAATTTTACTTCTTTGCTTTGTTTCCAAAAGAAAGCCAATCCACCCCTACACAATCTACAAAAAAGGAACCTTCATAACCCAATCTAATTTTTATTTTATTGATAAGAAATTGCTTACAAAAAGTTTCCAAAAGGAAAATGAAATCGGGCTTATAAACTTGGACTAAGTCCATTAAGGCATGAATTGCTTAAGAGTTGCCCAACCCACGACAGTTCCAGAATAAGCAATTCATAATGCATGGTGAGCCTGATCCTCAGGTCCCACCAGATCCAATTTTGGGCTTTCATTGGCTGTACAATGAGCTGGGTTTGGTTGAGGCCCAGCTGAGGAAGAAGAGACTTCTTTGGTTCCAACTCTGTTTTCTTTTTGTTTCAACAACTACCAGCTCATTCTTATCATCTCCCACCGGTTTCATATCTTTAGCTCCATAAATCTCGCCTTCTTCATGGGAAACATTTCCATGCTTATACTTATCTCCTACTTCGTAGGCATTTGTTCCTCTATTTTCACCGAGACTAACTGTTGCCACGTTCTACCCTTTTTTTGAATTACCTCCTACACCTGGAACTTGCAAGTCAACTGCCATGTCTTCAGACAATCCGTCATGGTGATGTTAAACTGGGCTGTGAAGCCATGGATCCCCTATCTGCTTGGTTAGTCACCTTGAACCAGCCCGAATGCTAATATCATATTTCTTTATTAGTTGGTCTGGAGGTAGAGAATAACGTAAAGTACAGAAGCCATCATAATGTCCTAACCGTTCGCATATGAAACAGAACGTAGAAAGTCTTTCATATTTAAAATTAATGTAAAACCAGTCTCCGCTCTCTCTTTTGATTTTCATATTCTTTTTAAGTGGCTTTCTTACATCCAGAGAGACCTTAATGCGCATAAATGATTGCCATGCTCCTTTAAAGTTATTACGATCAGACTCTTTGAATTTTCCAATATAATTACCCACCAATTCCCCTACACGTTCATACATGAAACCTATAGGCATATTCGATATCTGTACCCAGATGCCAACCACAAAAATAGGGAGAGCAGAAGGTTGAATATTCTTTTGGACTTGCTGAAATAGGAGCAACTGATTATCGAAGTAATGACCCATTTCATATCCAGTTCATGAAAGAACTGTAATAGATATAAAGCTGGTCTTGCTTCACTGATGCACACCCCTTTCAGTGGTCTCCAAATCGATGCCAGAGTTTGTTTCATTGCGTTGAAGTTGATTATTCTGTCAGAGAGAAACTGTCCCACCAGAATCCATTGTGTGTCAATGGGGAGAGAGATCTTGATTTCCTTGCCAAGGATTAAGCCTGCGTCTTCTTCTTCTTCGAGGGTGAGATGAGCAGTGAGTGAGGCTAAATCGGTGCTATTGGACGAACTCATGGTGACAACAAAAGTTACAAAACAAAACACATTGTTAGATAACAAAACAAAAAAAAGCTCGCCATAAGATGATACGTAGTAGTTTCTCTCTTTTGATAAAACGGTTATCTTTTTATTCTGCTTAATATATACAAATTCTCCTCAATTTTAAAAAAAATTTAAAATTCGTATTTCAATTTTAAATTTTTAATTTACTACTTGAACGTTTGAAAACCTTTATAAATTGTTACTTGATTTACGTGGATAAAAATTTAAGCCACACATATAATCAAAAGGTGATTAAGAGCACGATTAACAGTTATTAAATGGAAAAAAAATAAATTAAACTAATTACTTAATAAATAAATTAAATCGATGTAATTCATTGATATTATATTAAATTTTTTTTTATTAAAATTCGAATTTTTAAATTTTTTTTAAATTTCAGTGGATTTTTATATGTCAGGCTCTTTTTTTTTTTTTTCCCTACAACAAACCTGATAACTGTGGTGAAAAATACGTGGAAAGATGGCTGGATCAAGTGGCCAGAGCCATACGAAGAAAACCCGCCACATTTCACATCATAAAAAAACGTAACTAATTAAATCATCGTGCGCATATACTGTTAAAAAGCTTCAGTTATGGCGTCTATGCTCCTCTCTCATACTAATCTCTCTCCATCCTCTTCTACACCAATTCCTCTCTCCCGCACTTTCAACTTCCTGTCTAAGTTCCACTCTATGTTTCACAACCAGAAAGCCATTCAATCAAACACTAAGCCGCCATTCTCTATCAGTCTCAGCTTCTTCTGCCTCCGTCCAAGCTCTAATCTTCGACTGCGATGGAGTTATACTGGAATCGGAGCACCTCCACCGCCAAGCTTACAACGATGCTTTTGCTCATTTCAATGTCCGTTGCTCTTCACAGCCTCTTAATTGGGACCCTGATTTCTACGATCAGCTTCAGAACAGCATCGGTGGCGGAAAACCTAAAATGCGATGGTCCTTCACTTCACTACTTTCCTATTCACATTTCTTCTTATGAAACCAGTCCTTTTTTATTCTTTTTTATTTTAAATTTTTGTTCTTTTGGATTGGTATGAAGGTACTTTAAGGAGCATGGTTGGCCTTCTTCTTCTATATTCGAGACGCCTCCGGAGGATGATGAAAGCCGCGCCAAGTTGATTGACACACTTCAGGTCGATCTTCTTTTAGTTGTTTTTTCTGGTATAAGAGCATACTGCTAAAATTTGGTATTTTTTGCCGATATTGTAGGACTGGAAAACTGAAAGGTACAAAGAAATTATCAAATCTGGAACTGTAAGGATATTTGTTGCGTTTCTTTTTCTCCCCTCTAAATGTTCATTGCGAGATTATAATTAATTGTCTTGAATTTGAAGTTGATTGGTATGTTTATGGGCGGATATCATTCTGACTAGGTACAACCTCGATCTGGAGTCTTGCGATTGATGGATGAGGCTAACACTGCTGTAAGATAACAATTTTACATTTTGAATTTGCTTTCTGCAACAATTTTACATGGTGTATTGACCATTTCTTTTAATTAGTCCCTCGTATTATATCTTTGAATTTTGTGATTGACGGATATTTTACATGGTATGTTCGTTTCATTACTTGCTGTAGGGAAGAAAGTTAGCTGCTTGCTCTGCAGCAACTAAAAGTTCAGTTATACTTGTTCTTGAGAACCTTATTGGAATTGTAGGTATATTCGCGACATCATATAATCACAAATATCCATGTTTTTACATTTTCCAACTTCTATTGATTTTTTTTTTCCCTTTATTCTTCCTCTCTTGCTATAGGAGCTCTTTCAAGGTCTTGACTGCTTCCTTGCAGGTATATTAACATAAAATGCAGTATGTCCAATAGTTTTGGCCATACTATGTATACATTTTCTTACCAGAGCAACACATGTTTTTGTTTGTTTAACCTTGTTTGATGCTGGAACTGGACATGAGCTTGTGTCTATGTGAGGGTTGTCCATGCGCCCTCATTGGGTTATAAGAATATGCATATGTCGAATAAAATATAATTAAATGTTAGTCTATATTCATTAAGTGATAACTTATGAAATTGCTACTTGAGGTGGAATATTTCGATGTTTATGTTAGTAAATTATCTGCAAATACCCTAAGCAGTCATTCTATGTCATTGACCTTGTTGATTTTCCTCCTTTGCTCTATATGCTTTCAGTCAGATACAAATAAAAATTCTTATATATTATATGTGACAAACAAAAACAAGTTATTTAGTTGCAGTCTTTTATTTGTACTTGCAGGTGACGATGTAAAGGAAAAGAAGCCTAATCCATCAATCTACATTACAGCTGCCAAGGTAATTAATATGATAGTATAAGATATGCATTTAAAGCACGTAGAATTGAAAAAGAGAAAGAGAGAGACCAGACTAAGTTTTGGATCTGATAGATAAAGTTTTATTCTTTGCAGAAGCTGGGTGTCTCGGAAAGAGATTGTTTGGTGGTGGAGGATAGTGTCATTGGTCTACAGGTAGGCACTAAGATTTCCTGCTTTACTCAGTATGACTTGAGGCTAAAGACAACTTGAAGCCACAGAAAGCTATTTGTTTTTTAATTACGGCGTGTCAAGGCAACAGACATCTTTCATTTTGCCAAATTTTAAGTTCTGTTTGGCCATTCCGGACCTAGAGTATTATATAATATTGTTCAAAGAAATAAATGAGAAATGGCCAAAATCTAAACAACAAAAGGATTTCATGAAAATTCATGTTTGCAGGCAGCAATACAAGCCGGGATGGCATGTGTGATTAGTTATACATCTTCAACAGCAGACCAGGTATGCCTCCCCATCTGCAATCTTTGTTAGAAATGCATTGCCAAATAATTGACTGTTTCCTATGGATTTTAAACCAAAATAGGATTTCAAAGATGCCATAGCAATCTACCCTGATTTGAGTAATGTGAGGTAGGTTTCCAATCAACATTTAGTGGTTATGCAAACACACACCCCTTTCTTGTCTTTCTTTTGGTTGAAGCGCACTCATGTTCTTCTTATACGTTGTGCAGGTTAGAAGACTTGGAGTTGTTGCTTCAAAATGTTGTTGCTGCCAGTTAGATTACCCAGCAGATTTCTGAGAATTGACATTTATTTTTTAAGCATTGCGAATTTCTGGCATTTTGAAATTAAGCTGTCACTTGAAGGTATTACATTTAGAATGATTTTTATTTGAAGAATTATTTATTTATTTATCCCTAATAAACATAAGAATGTACATCCATTGAACCCTGTGTTTATTTGTTGATTTGCAGTTCCAAAGGTGTAATAAACAACGTAAATAATTTATCTGTTATATGTTAGAATTGTACTGTTCATGCTTGGTTTTTGATTTCCTGCCGATTTAACTAGGATACCTTTGCTGGTAAATATGACCATGTCTAAGAAATATTATGATAGTAAAACATTAATATGGTATAGAGAAATAGGATTATGAATCCAAATAAATCTGGTTTTGTTTCCTTTAACAAAGTAGTGAAATTTGTATTTTGCAATCTAGTACAGTATGCAACTTATTTCTCAAAATATTAGCTTAAGAAAATTACTAAAATATTTTTATATGTCAAGTTTTCCGGTGCCAAGTTACGGTCATCATCAGAAATTTCATGTTTGTGGTGCCGGGACAGCTCTTGGAGATAAACCACTGGGCTTGATCCATGAACTATGAGTTAGCACAGAACGAGTTGTAGGATTTTTCAGTTAGTACCATTTACATTTTTTTTCATCTCTAAAAATATAAAATTTTATATCATAGTTAGTGAATGGTTCTAAAATAAAGAAAAAAATGATAAAAACAGTGTGTTATTATAAATAAGACGGGTCAGATTGATCTTGAATTAAGATTTGCATACTAAAATGAGCAGAAGTTAATTTTTGATGCCAATAGCAAAAATAAAAATTAGGAAAAAAAATTGATTGAAAAATTGGATATCACCAAGTCATTATATACTTGACTTTCAAATAATAAGTATGGATAATATGCAAAAGAATAAGAGTTTTATTATTTAATTATTTATTTAATTGTATTTTTTAAATAACAAATATGAATTTTTAGTTTTCAAATCAAAGAAGTAGAGAAGGGCCAAAGTAAAAATTGTATTTTAATTTTTTGATATTTTCTCATGTCGTATAAAGGGGACTTTACAAAAATTTGCTTTCTATTTATTTATTTATTTTTGATCATATGCTCAATATTTTGAAATTGAATACGTCGTCCTCTTTTAAAATTGAGCTAAATCAGCATATGGGAATTCTATCAAGAATATGTTTCAGGCCAGGAAGCATCTCAAATTTCTAATCACATGTAGAGTGTGCAACGATCGGTTCGATTCAATAATCAAACCAAATAGAAAATTAAATTTTTAAAAATTTAATCAACCGAATCAAATTTATAGAATAATCGAATTCAAATCAAACCAAAATTTTCAATCGATTTAATTTAATTAACCGAAAAATCAAAAATTAAAATTATTTTTTGACAAATAAAAAAATTATGCCTAAAAATTATACAAAATTATAAATCGTTATATACTAAAGAAAAATATCTAAATTGTACAAAATAAAAATCCAAATCAAAGATGCAATCCCAAAATATATAATAAATAATACAACAAAACCGTTAAATAATTTTTTTCATTTAATCGATTTTTAATTTAATCGTCAAAATTTCAAATTATCACCTAAACAATAGATATTAATAATTGATAAATATACTCATATAATTTACAACTAAAAATAAGATAATTTACATGTATAAAATAATTATTAAATTAAAAAATCCAAAAAATTATATAATTATATAAAATTTCGATTCGGTTCGATTTTTCTGCGGTTTTTTACTTCAAAAACAGAACCAAAAAACAAAATTTTCTAAAATTCAAAACCAAAATCGAATCGAAAAATCGAACCGAATTAAAAAAAAAAAAATTGATATGTTTGAACCGAAATTTGCTCACCCCTAATCAGATGTTATCGCTGTTGATCATACTTCTAATACTTCTTTATAATCGGGCTTCTGAAGGGCTGTTTTTCTTTAGAATATGATGTTACCGGCAACTAAACCGATAATTAAAAAAAATAAATTCATGTCTATGATTCTGAGAATGGTTTCAATATCATGGCTACGACAGGGGCATGATAATTATGATAATGAAATGGTGGTGAGAGGGATAACAACCTTGGCAATCTAGTGTTTATTGTCATGATACATAGCAGCAAACATGACATCTTCATGGTTTTCACACTGCATGTACTTCGAAATGGCAATGCTAGAACCTATATATCAACTAAGCAAAGACAAGAAATGCTAATTAAATGAATATCTGTATCAAATAAAGAAAGCTTGGTTTGACAGAATATACCCACTCTTGTATTTCTCCAAGTAATGCCATCTACTTCGAAGAAAACTTCACAAGCATGTTTTCAATGAGTTTATAACACAGAAAAATCTATTTGGAATTCTGCAATATGTTAATTATTTCAATGCTACAATATGCATAACAGTTCAAACAATTATTGTAGGCTATTGGCACAATGAGCACGTATAAATATCTATATCACTTGCCGATGAGCTTCAAGACCCATGGGAAGATAAGACTTACTCCAATGAGTTCATTTGCATATTAATGATTGACAAGGACAGCATCAGCAGCATCTGCATGGCCATCAGTTTTTATTTATTTTCGTTTAGCCTTAGTCTCGAAACCATGTGCTCTGACTTCTGCAATGGCAAACAAAACAACTCAAATATATTCATAAGTTCACTTTCCATGTAGATGAATAATGACATGACAATTTATCAAATTAAAACAGAGGTCCAATCAACTACACAATATTGATTTATGGAATCACATAGCCTGTGGCAGGATTCCAGAAACTGCGGGATATACTGGATTCAGTTATTTTACAGTTTGAAAAACTGCTCCATGTTATATCTGTACTTGGGCAAAGTATCCATTCTTTCATGATTTCTCTTTATTTATTTATTTTTTGTTTTTGCTATGTGAGGGGCCTGATAAAATGTTGCCGTAGGACCACCTGATTGGCACACATTAAAACATGTTGAAACATTGAAAACTGCAAACATTTACACATGACATACTATAATGTTCTGAAAACTGAACCGTAGATATTTCTTTCATTTATTTTTCACAATAAGCATAAGCCTATCACCAATAATATAAACCACTGATACTTCTGAGCCCATTGTTAAGAACTGCTTTCATTGGACCAGTATAATATAACTACAGATTTGTGGCGATCAGTTGGACATTATTTGTTCAACACAAGATGCAACGGATACAGTTTGTGGGATGATTTGGAGAAACATATTTTTGCATTCTGCTGTGATCATCATGCAGAGTGTTGTACTTTCTATTAATATTTTACTAATTGTTAATTCTATGCCAAAAAAGTGAATCATAGAAGCACAAATCTTTGTGTTCCTCATAATTGTAATCAGCATTAAAGTTTACATACCTGCTCAGTGTACGGCAAATACTTCCCATCAAAAGTCACAACTACACGATCTTTTCCATCCAGACCTTTCACTTTGTCGACAGAGCAGTAGAAGTCTATAGCTGACATTCTGGCCAAAAGAATGTAGACAACAGAGAAAATGAGCAAATTTAGTTTAATAAAAATGAACTTCATACACAATATGAAATCAAGAAAATCAAAGTGAAGATTTAAGTACATTTACCAACATAGGCACCTTGTTCATGCACATGACATGAACCCTTTTTTTTTCCGAATGAGCACTTATCAATAGGCTCATAGGTAATAAACATGGACTAAAATTATTTGTGTCAAGAATAAGAATGAATTCTTGAACATACATAAGGAAAATGCAAACGAAATCTTGAAATGCAGGTCTTTATCAAATTAATTAGAATCTAGAATACCCTACGAACAATGTCTCGACTTATGAAGTTTGAATCTCAAAGAAGCAAATTTTATACAAACAAGAAATAATACCATAGGCCCCAAAGGAAGACTTTATTTCAAAATAAAACTTCGGATGCAAAATTTACTAGAAGCCAAAAGAAATAGGGAAGTAAATTTACATGCCATCACCAAACTCCTCATTGATAATTTCCTTTATGCTTTCACCGAAATGCATAACAGCTTCATTCAACCTACAAATATTTCATATCCAGCAATAAGTAACTGAAACCATTGTTCGTAGAAAAAAATTAAAAAAATAATATACAGAGGATCAAAATTATGAACCGCAAGTAAAGTCACTCATAGCATACAATATTAACCAAAATTATAAAATTTCCTTTTCCAGCCTTACTAATATTCATGAGCTTCAGTTCTTGGCAATTTTACAATCTTTATAAATGGATGACAAATGCATAAAACTTCACGACTAAAAAACTAATAATAAAAAAAAAAAGAGCTGAACTTGAACGCACCCCTTGAAATCTCTCCTCCCAAATTATTTAAAAAACAAAGAAATGTAAGGAAAACGATCGAACAAGTAAACGGGTATGGATAATATGCTAAAAAAATTGAAAAATTTAGACCTGTAAACGGAAGGTTCTTGGATCAAATTGGGGTCAAAGGACCTCATGGGTGGTCTCATCATCTCCTGAATCAGCTCTTCGGCCAGTTCGGGCAGCGCTGCTAGAAGCTTCGGGGCTGTATCGGCCTTCAGCTGGGCCTGGCGTCTCAATAACGGAGCAACGTACACGTTAGTCAGCCCAGTCTCCTCTGCTATCTGAGTGAAGCTCTTTCCGGATTTCTGTTTAACAGTCAGGAGGCGGTTGGTCACCGTTGCTTTGGTCTCTGCCATTGCAGATGGAGTCGAACAATTTTGCTTTCTTCGCTGTTTTCTCTAGTGGGAAAATAAATCCGGGTGTTTACGGGTGTAAAGCTGCCTAAGCCTCTGTTTTGACGCGGCAGATAAGAGTAGAGTAAATAGAGTAAACAAGAGAAGAGTGGATAGGACTAACTTTCATTTTCCCTTTCTTATTTGATAAAACTAAAATAAATATAAAATTAATAAAAGTAAAAGTAAATTTTTAAAATTTTAATGTAAATATAAAATTATTTTTATTTGCTCTCAAATTGAAAGTAATTTTTTTAAAAAATATAAAATAATTAGTTAATCTCATCTACTTTTATTTACTTTCACTTATTTTATAATTTTTATAAAATAAATGATTAATTGAGTTACTTTTATCTATTCTACTTTCATTTACTTTTATTTACTTGCATTCAAACAGATATTAACTGTGAAAAAATGGTGGAATTTCACCCCCAACTATTCATGATGATAATGATTATGTTTTTGGTCAACATAAAGTATTGAAATGGCCAATCAAATATTATTTTGAAAAATTACATGAATGCATAACCGAATTGAATGAATTTTAATATATTTGATTCGATTATTTCGATTCGTTTGATTTTGAATTATAATAAAATACCGATTTAATTAATTCGATTTTTAAAATTGAAAAATAAAAAAATTGAATCAATAAAAATTTATATTTATATATTTTTTAATACTAAAATTTTAGAATGCACAGTTGGATTAGTGGTGTGAAACATAATAGAAATCATACTGTCAAAATTTCAAATCCAAGTAGACACATAGTTTGCAGCTTTCTCATTTTTTTTTTAACTTTAATATTTTTTGCATGAGACAACCCAAGAGTATCAAATAAGGATGAAAACTTACCATCTGATTGCTTCTTCTTCTTATCAGCTCTAGGCCGCTCATCCTGATGAATCAGAATTGATTTTGGAAATTTCCAAGCAACCAATTAACATAAGTTTTGAAGTGCTATTGGATGGAATTTATTATGTGATCTTCTTACTTCTCATCATTTGTTTCCTGCTATTAATTATGACCATGGAATGATTGAATCAATCTATGAACCCACATATTATGCAATCATAGTTAACATTGGATATGAACAAAATACTACCACACAATACATTTATTACAACATATTTTTAGCGCCTGATGTAAAATAATAATTGAAAAATAATAATTAAGTTTTAGATATAAAAATAATAATTGAAAAAATCAACAAGTCTCGTTATAAGTTTTTCTAGTAGCTTAATCATCAAATATTGGTGATAGGATGTACCATCCGTATTACAAGAAAATTATGCAAAAAAAGGAAAAATCAAGTCAAAATACAAATTAACATGGATGGTCAAGATGAACAAACAACGCATTGAGGAGAGAAGACTACATGAAATTATGGAAGAAAAATAGTTTGTATCTATAAGGGTATAATAGTAAATTTAATATAAAAATGGAAATTATATATATATATATATATATATATATATATATATATAATTGCCATCGGTTAACCATATATATACTAAGACCATTAACAGTAACTTTCATAAATATATTAATTCAACTTAATATATAATTTTATAAATTTTAGGGAAAATTCATTATAACAAAAAAAGAAATTCCTCCTTTGAATTTTTCAAAAGCATGAAATTGAAGGCTAAAATTGGCAAATGAGTTTAACAATATGAAAAATATATGCTATTTTTCTTTTAGTTATTTTAAATGATTTTATTTTGTTGAATATAAATTAATTTAATTTTTGAACACATATAGGTTAAAAGTCCTATAAAAAAATCTATATTAACTCAAAATCGATTAGATCGAACCGAATCAATCAAATTTATTTCAATCAATTCTATTTTTTATTGTATAAACTTTGGTTTCGGTTCGATTCTTATATTCCTCAAATTTTGGTTCTTGATTCTTTCTATTCGATCCAAAACCGAACCAACTATTTACACACCCTTAGCTGGAATTACCTATTTATTTTTAATTTTTTGTTTTAAAAATGCTATACCTTCTTTTGCTCAACTTTATCAATATATTTTCTTATATTATAAATATATTTTAAACTGGTGTTCTTTCAAAAATGGTCCTTATTTTTCTTTAGCAAATTCTTAGACATAAAAATCTCATTTTCATTCTGGCGCCTTCCTCATTTTGCTGCCGCCTCTCTCTCTCTGTGTCTTTCCTTTTCTCTCTTTTTCAACATCTGAGTAATAAATAATGTTTTATGAATTGGATCGGTAATATCTTCTCTTGTTGCAGCTGCAATGATGTCTGCTATTTGCGAGGAAAACAAGGATGATGATGGGTTTCTCTACATGACTTGCAGTGGCGAGAACACCTTCGAATCCCACTAAGATTAGCAGAATTTGTATGCAAATGATGCCTGAAAGTTGTAAATTGTTAGCAGTCCTATGACTTTAATGCTCTGATCTGCTTATTCTATTTTGCTCATATTAACTAGGATCATGGGCATTAAATTACTGAAAGTTTGATCGATGGAATTGAATGTTTGAATTTTAATCAAGTAGGGTTTCAAACTACCATGTACTTTTTATTTCTTAATAGTATCTGGCGGTTATATACATGTGTTACTGTATGTCTGAAGACGAAGAATGAAACCAAAAACTTGTCTGCTGCCATGATTATGAACAAATAAAGCATATATCTTAGCGAATGCAATTTAAAGTTTGTTCTTTATTTTTCATTGTTCTTAGAATTGATGCTTGTCAGCATGGCAAGATATTGTGCTGATGCTGTATTCTAGGGATGATCACAAGACGGGGATTCCCCGGTCCTGGAGGGGACCCGCCCCATTCGGGACGGGGAATCCCCAAAATTTTCCCTCGCAGGGACGGGGGCGGGGGAAAAAATTTTCCATTCTAGAATGGGAGCGGGGACAAGGAATGGGGTATCCGTCCCATAATTTTTTTTTTAAATATAGTATTTTATAAATAATTAAAATTAAAATATAACTTAATTTTATAATTATTAAGTTTTAAATTATACTTAATTTTAAATTATTATTGATTTTAAATTTTTTATTTATTAAATAATTTATTTACCAGTATGCTATGACCCAAAGGATTAGTGACCAAAATTTCATGTTAAAGGGAATCAACATGCAATCTTTTATCATTAGGCAGAGGAATATATATATATATATATATATATGAATGCATGGATCTAGGATCAATCAAAGCATGAACAAACATATCGAAATTAGTAAAAGTACCAGCAATCACATCTGGAGCATCCACATCATCCTGAGCTTGCATGGCATAAACACGTATTAATGTGTGGGTGTCAAGCCTCTCAACTGTCTCTGATGGGCCCCTGTGACCACTGGTATCAGAACCAGCTCCTCAACCTCTGCCTCTACCCCTGAAAGCTCCAGAAATTGATCTCTCTAGTTGACTGGCTGATAGATTCTATCTGCCAGGATAATTTTTCTGAAAGTGCTCCATAGAGTCACATCGAAGATAAGCTCCTATCTTTCTTCAGCACTGATCCCCATGTTTCTTCTCACAATGCTCACATAAGGGGATCTCTCCTCTACCTGATCCTCCTGCTGTGCTGGCCATAGATGAGGCTGGCTGTCCTAACCTGGAGGTTGATCTTTGACCCTGCCCTGACTGACGGAAGGATGTCTGGGATGGTATTTGAGTATGGGATCTTGGTCCTTTTTGCTTTTTACTTGTTGTGAAAGATGAACCAGCTTAACCCTGATCTCTCTCCTGTTAGCCTCTGTTCCTGAATTTTTGCTCCTCTAAATTAGCCTTTTCAATTCTCAAAGTTGCCTTCATCAAGTCACCATAAACTCTGATTGGTGATATTACCAGCAATTTTCTTGATTTCATGATGGAGACATGCCTCATATCTCTGACATCTATCGGCTATGGTAGGAATAAACTGTTTTGCATAGGCACTTAATCTGTCAAATTCCTTTTCATATTCTGCCACTAATCTGGATCCTTGCTTCAGATAGAGGAAGGCATCTCTCATTTTTTCTATGTAGGCATCTCCCATATATTTGTCTCTGAACAGAGATATGAAGTACTCTCAGTTAAGATTCTGTGGTGCAACCAATATTTTTATGGATTCCCACCACTGGTATGCCGGTCCTTGTAGTAATCCATCTGCATACTCTATTCTCTCTTCTGGTGTGAAATGCAGGAGAAAAAAATTCTCTTTATCTTGATCAACCAGAACTCAGCATCTGAGGCAGTAACTATTGACTCTCTTTTAAAGTCCTCCGCTCTCAATTTTTTTGCATTTTCCAGTGTAAGCCTTTATGATGGTAAAGGAGGCTGAGGCTATGGCTGAACAGGTGGTGCAACGGTTATTTGCTGTTTCATGAGCTCCATCATTGTTGCAAAGAAATCTGCCGAATTTGGCATTTGCTGAACTGTAGGTGGTGGTGTCGGTTGAGCTAGTTGTTGTTTTGTACCCCTGTCTGCATCACTAGCTAACATGTGGCTTTTTTTTTCCTCAGTGCTTCCCCTTGAACTCGATTCCATTATTTTATCTATAACAAACAATAATGATAACTCCATATGAAAACCACAACACATTCACATATAACTTCCTCTTAGCATGCACCCCAATTTCTTTTCTCTTTATTTCTTTTTTTAACCACTTAATTACTGGTCCAGAATCGTCTAAACCGAGCTCTGATACCATAAATATAACATCCTATATCTGGTCAGTTAAAGACCTGGATACCGGATGTTACATTCAGGTTTAGGCTTTTTTAATTAAGGTTAAAAATACTCTTTACTCTAAAAATAATTATATTCCAAAATTATTATTCATTTGATAAAAATTTCGACAAAATCTTCCCTAAAATTCAAGATAACCCCCTAAAAAATTCATCCAAAATACTTCTATTTAAGCTCATTCTACCATCCATTCTCTATTCAAACTTCAACACACAATTATTGCCCTTCCTCCAATATTTCATAAGCCAACAAAATAAATTCGTAAACAACACTAAATTACGATATTCTCACTTTAATTTACATTACTAATTGTCCAGAAATATTTACATCATATTAGATGTGCAAAATTTAACAGCAGGCTAAAATATACTAAAATATTCATGAAAAGTTATGGTGCATCCACCTCAAAATTTATTTTTTGTTGCGATCCAAATTTTGATGCAGATTCACTTACAGCTTTTCCTAAAAAATTTCTTCAACCTACACGCGAAAAGAAAGAAAATCACGTGCTAAGCATATCATTTAGTGGTGTTCAAGCAATTCTATTTTTCCAACCATACAATATAAAAATAAACAATAATTGAAATTCAAAATATTAATGTAACTAACTGTTTACCTTAAATCAAACTTTGACTACTATATTTTCTAAAAAATCTAGTTAATTTCTTAATGAAACAGAAAATTTAATTTTACTTTAAAATAAAGTCTTAATAATTAAACTTGATATTTGCCCCAAGTAAACTTTAACGGAACCGCACCGAGCAAGATAAATGGGAATAAACATAGGACCGACGGAACCATGCGGTCCATCAATCTCAATTTTTTTCAATGTTGACGTTTAAATACACACACACACACACACATTCAAAAAAAAATATATTTATATATATACACATATACATGCATACATTTATATATGTACATTTATACTTATACTTATGTGGACAGAGCTCGCGGAGCCATTTAGCCCACAATTCCAAATTAATCAAATCCATCAGAGGAGCTCGCGGAACCATTCAATCCAGTGTCCAAATCAAAACGCAGTAGTGCTAAAAGTCCCTAATTGGCATGCCAACCTTATCTTATTTCTCGAGTTCCTGTCTAATTTTACTAAGGGCAAATGAAATAAAATTTCATATTTCATTTCCTTAGTTGATTCAATTCTAGCTTATACTCTTATGATTATTATACAACAATTAATTTAATTCGAATCTTAGTCTAAGAAAAATGAAAACAATCTCTTATAATTCAATTAAAGTATATCATTTTCTCACTTAATATTGAGTAACTCATTACAATATCATTCTTAATGAAATCCTAATTAATTTATCAAAACTACCACTTACATAATATGTGTCACTTAACCTTTGTGCAACCTAACCTTTATGGCACATTAGTTACATATTTAACGATTTATTTGACATCTAAAATAAATAATTAGAGCCTTAATTTCACCAAAATCTCGTTTTACTCATCAAAATCACCACTTTACAAGCCACAAACATTCACATATATAATACAAAAATTAAGGAGAACTATAATTGCATGAACACATACCAATTTCTTAGTTCTTCAGTCTCAAGGATTCCCAAATCATTAAGTTCTTGCACTTTCCTTTCCTTTACAACTCCTTTCAGTCTCTTTCTCTACACATAGAGTCACATATATTCAACTAAATTTCTTAACTTAAAATACTTAGGTGCTTAGAATTATATAATCTAATTAATTAACTAAAAATTACTTCCAATTAACTCAAAAATTTCCCAAATTTAATTTTTCTCCCAATTATTAAAATCCCTAAATTTCACATACCTTTACTGCCTTAAATTTCTAACACCAATAACCATAAAAAATAAATAAATCATGAATTACTTACTAATTATGGGAGAAAAATGGCCATAGAGGGAAAAATCAAAGGAATCCAAGCAAAGAGAGTGACAGAGGAGAGAGAATCAAGCGCTACAAGGAGAGAGAGAGAGGAGAGGAGGTGCGCCGGTGGCTAATTCGATGGGACGATGGCAGCAGCTGGCGGTGGCCTGTGGCGGTCGAATCGGGAAGGGAAGGAAGGAGAAGAGAAGAAAAGGAAAAAGAATGAAAAGAAAGGAAAAAAAAGGTAAAGGTTGGTCACTGGAACAACCAAGGCCAAGGAAGAAGAAAGAAAAAGAAAGAAAAGAAAAAAAAAGGCCAAACGTGGTATTTTTTGGCAAAATTCCACATTTTGTCCCTCACTTACACTATTTACAAAATAACCCCAAAACTTTTTCTTTTATGCAATTACATCCCCAATTCAACTACAATTCAACCCAAAATTATTTTATATTTATTTTATTGTCAAATTTTATATATTATTCAGGTTAATTTAAAAATCAGGTCGTCACAACTTCTGTTTGAGTGGATGGTCTATTGATGCACCATAAGAGTTACATATGACAGATAAAACTTTTCTTAATATTTATTTTAACTTTTCACTATTCTCATCACTATAACAATTCTTAATGATGACATAAACAGATTTCAATTTGAAATGAGGATTAAGCACCACAGTAACAAATAACATACTATTCACATTATCAACATTTGCCCAATACTTATCAATTTTTTTTCATCTTAATAGCCATGGCTTTTAAACCCAAATGGTCACTTTCGCACCATGAAGAAATCAACAAGCCAATATCATAAATTTGTCTTATATATTCATTTCCAGTAACACAAAGAGAGCCAAACAAATTTACAGTTGTTTCATAGAACACTTAAAAAAAAACATACTAACACTTCAAGAAAAAGAAACATACTTTTAGCATGTTCCCAATCACCCCTCTCTGGTAAACCACTTTTACCCAAAAGCTCACTCACATACTTGTTATTAGTCACCTCAAGTAAGTTAAAAGCCTTTTTTCTACCACTTGGTAAAGGTTTAAATGTCAATATTTTTTCGCTTTTTTCTATATTTGTTGGATATTTTTTGTACCTATTTAAGTGATTACTCAAACAACTAGTGCCTCTAGATGATGGACATGCAAGAGACTTCTCACAATATTTACAAGTAGCCCTTTGGTCACTACTATTGTTATTGGCAATTTTTTTAAAATGATCCCAAATTCAAGATTTTTGCTTACCACTCTTCTTCGATTTTGAAAGTGGCAATTTTGTTGAATTTCCACCTTGACTTACTATTTCTATTTGAACCAATTGAGTACGCTCTTCATTTGTTCTATATTCTTGCTGCTGTTGTCCTTATGGAGTTGTACTTTCACTGTTGGCTATAGAAATTTCAGCTGTATTTGACAAATTCTCCATAAATTCTAAATAAAATAAAGACATGAAGTGTAAATGTATAATATTGAATTTATTAACCTTAATGTAAGATCATGTAATAAGAGGACTTAACTAGTTTCAGTAAATTATTAACCTCAATGTACAATAAATTAATATTGTTGGCAGGATATATATCTGCATTCTCCATTTGGTACAAAAATTAATAAAATTCAAAGTGGCTAAATAAGGCATATGATTAATACAGTAATATGATTCATAGTTTATAGAAAGTAATAAATTAAAATTAATTAAATACAAATAAATAAAAATAAAAATATTTTATCGTGATGTGTCATTAACATATATCCAAATACTTATATGTGTATAATTATGTTATAGATGAGCATTCTATTATCTGTTTAAAAATTATATATGTCAGAATTTTTAACTCTGTTGTTTCCCTTTTTCTTTTATTAAACTACAAAATACACAAATTGAAGCCATAAAAATATAAAAAAGTCCAATTTTGTTAGGCTAATATTAAATAACATTCAACAGCCATTTGCTCTTCTAAACATATCTTTCAATTTTTGTTGTTCTTTTAGGTCAAAAAATTCAATCAAAGACTCTGTTAGTTATCGAATGACCATATAATATACTACTGAGAATGTTGATTAAGGAAATTAGTTTAGCACAAAATTTTAGCTTTAAAATTAGTTATAATGGTGGTGGATCGGGTTGCTGAATTTGACGGATATAAGATTTTTGGAAAAGTAGGGAGACATCATTAACGAATTTCAACAAACCCAACAAACATGTGTACCTACTATTTCTTGTCTTGCATGAATCTTTAAGACTAAACAAGAAATTAGTCTGGCTAAAATAAACATCTGCAACAACATAAAACATTTACTGGAGAACAAACAACTGTTAAAACGAACTAGGCCAAAATAAAACAAAATGAAACAAAACAGAAAAGCAAAAAAAGATGAACTAGCCTCAGGAAACCGCACACCAAATAAACACTCCGAGATCAAAGAACTCATTGAAATTTCAATTCATTATTCCACATACAGCTCTTACAACAAATCTTTGTCAAGCAACAATGAAGAGTACCCTTACCTTAAATTACCAAAATCTTATTAGCTGGTCAGTGTCTAGCAAGTGTACTAGATTGACTAGTAATATAGAAAAATATATATTAAGACCTCAAATATGATACCCAAGGGAACATGAATTGCTAAGAAGAGTATCTATGTATGAATTAAATTAATCTGAGATTATTTTCCAAATATTTTCGATTTAAAGGCAAAAATTAAACCAAATAAACAAAATAAAAACTAAAATTTAACTAACCTTAATTAAAAATAAAATAATAACTAAAATTCTCTTGCTAAAGGAACTATCACCTTAACTTTCATTATAATGACTTAAATTAATTAGAAACACCAATGATTATGGAAACACCAATGATTATAAGCATCAAATTCTCTTTTTAGGAATAATTTAACACTTAGCATAAAAATCTAGTTTAACTTTCTAAACATTCATTGAACTCTCTTGCAAGTAAATTCAACTTCAATTTATTCTTAGTTCCTCCTCTCTCAGTATTAATCAATAATTCCAATACATAATTATTTCAAAATCAGAAAATAATCATACATTTACACTAAAGAGTTAACCCAAGAACATGAAAATCAATAACACTGCCTAAACAAATTTTCAGTTATTGAATCAATAAACCAATAATTAATCTTAACACAATCAAAGATATGAATATATTTAAAATCAAGAAATAATCAACTGATATTGAAATTAAAGCTCAATCAAGTTATCATAATGAAAATATAAAATTTCAAGTATCCATTAGCAAAATAAGACAAACTACTTCATAATAAAAATAAAAGAACAATAAACAACTAAAATAAAAAGAATAGCATACTAAGAAAATAGAAAACTACATTACAAAACTAACTAAAGAAAACTAGAGAGAACTAAAAAGAAATCGTAATTTTTGTCCTCTATCTATCAAATTAGCTCTTCTTTCCTTAGCTTTGGTGCCTTTTTATATAGTAGAAATGCTACCAAAGAAGAAGTTTTCTTGACTTTAACGTCCTATTCCAAGGTTGAATTGGAATTTCTCTTGAACTGGAAGACTCCGTCGACATTAAATTGTTAAGTGCTCGGGAGAGTGTGATTTTTGCTTGGGAGACTACGTTTCCTACTTGGTAGAGTATAATTGTGCTCGGAAGAGTAAAATTTATGCTCGGAAGAGCACAACCAATCTGTACTTCACGTTACTCTTTTTAAATAGTTTTTCCAAAATTACACCTTTTCCCCAAATCTTCTTCTTTCTTTCAATTTAGTCTCTAAAAATACCAAAACTTTCAATCAAGCCAACAAAAACCTAACTTAACTAATTAATCATAAAATTAACTAAATTAAAACCAAATAACTAAATTAAATATCTAAAAATATAGTTTAATTCACACTTATCATCAGCGAGATGGTGGAGATAAGAGAAATCGCAATCATAAAAGGGAGGGTACTTTGTGAAATGATAAATAGCTACTACACTTTGATTGGTGGAGATAAGAGAAACCGCAATCTGTGAATTGATAAATAGTTGCTACACCAGGAATCATGATCCTTCAATTAAATTTCAACTAGATCGAAGTACGAAAAGCGATAGAGGTAAGGAGATTTAAGTATAACGGCCGTCGGCATGAAGGAGAGGGGCAAATTCATTGACTAAATGCGAGCGGTGGCTGTCGTGAGGGGAGAGGCAGAAATAGAAGAATGGGGTTTAGTTTGATATATATATATATTAAACCGGTCGGTTAATCGAAACTGATGGTTTTTTGAAACCGTGGATCGAAATTGAACCAAAAATTAAAAATTCATATTTTTAAAAATCTTAACAATTTTTTTCGGTTCGGTTAACCTTAAAAATCGATTCGATTTTGGACTGATTTTTCAGTTAACAATTTTTCGGTTTTTCTTGCTCATCCCTAGATAGAATTTGATATCTGAAAAAATTTTACCCGGTTCAATCATCTATGTATCTAACAAGCATTGAGTTTTTACATCATTATTTTTGCTTGGATACTATACAATTATTTATCAAGTTGCTATTGTTAAAAAATTACATTTACATAAGATGACTATAGTATGAGATATTATGAAAAAACAAATTTTTTTTTATAAGATGTTAGAGTTTAAATTTTAGTCCAAACTTTTGAAATATAAAATTAAAGAATAGTAATTCGATAAGTATACGGTTGCATTTGAGCCGTTGAATTTTTGTCTGAACAGATTTTAGAATAATTTTCACAACAAAATAGAAATAAATTTCTCTTTAACTTGCTGTTATATATTAAAAAATTTTCTAAAATAATCACCACTTATTTTCATGATTTAAAAAAGCGACATATTTTTTTATTTTAATATATGTTAAAAATAGTACTTTTGATGTATTTTACATTATTTTGTTAATAAATATTAATTATTATCGGAAAAATTATAATTTTTAAAATTTTTTTCAGTAATTTAACAATATAGTTTTGTTCCCAACATATAATTATGCATATTTGGCTGACCATTTCAGTGTCTTATCTTCCTAAGCCTGCCCACGCAACACAAAGTTTGGGTTTAATAAAATGTTGATACGTCTTAATGATAAAATTTACCGCTATTTTAGAGAAATTTGGTTCGGATTAATTTAATCCTCAAAAGGATAAACCGAGGCTTGAAAAGACTAAAATGTACTGATAATAAACGGGCCGAGACCATTTCTAAAAGTCCGAAAGATAAATATCCTGACCCGATAGGAATGAAAATATATATCCCCAAAACCCTCAGTCACCCATTTCACTTGCTAAACCCTTTCTTTTCTACCTCTGTCACTCTCCACAAGATAATGGCCCAAACCCTAGCTCGCTCCCTCACCCCTACAATCGCTCGCCACCGCTGTGCCTTCTTTTCCCTCCCTAAACGCTTTATCTCCTCCACTACCACGGCCACTGTTACGCAACCTCCTTCTCCTCCTACTCTGCTTTTAAGCCGTCGATCGCTACTCCCACTCTCTCATGCCGTGCACTGTATCAGACCTCGTAATCCGACCCATTTTGCTTCGATTCGGTGCCGGGTTAACCGTGCTGGAAATTCTTACTCTCCCTTGAATTCTGGGTCGAACTTCAGTGACCGCCCGCCCAATGAAATGGCCCCTCTTTTTCCTGGATGTGATTATGAACACTGGCTTATTGTTATGGAAAACCCTGGTGGTGAAGGGGCCACTAAGGAGCAAATGATTGATTGTTACATTAAAACCCTAGCTAAGGTTGTTGGAAGGTAATTGGGTCTTTTCTTATTTTGTGTTTAATGATTAGAAAGTTTTATCTCGGGTTTGAAATTAGGAAATTAGAACAGATTAGGGATGTGGTTGTTCTTATCTGTGAGCTGTTGGTTGTCTGTATCAGCGAGGAAGAAGCGAAGAAGAAAATTTATAATGTTTCGTGCGAGAGGTATTTTGGATTCGGATGTGAGATTGATGAGGAGACCTCAAACAAACTCGAAGGTTTGCTTTTTTTTTTTTTTCTCCTTTAGTAATTATGTATGTTCTCTAATAGTTGTTGTATTTGGTAACGAAAAACTTTTTACATTTTTATTTATTTTTGGTTGAACAGGCTTACCTGGTGTGCTGTTTGTCCTACCTGATTCTTATGTTGATCCCGAGAATAAGGACTATGGCGGTATGCTTTAGCTTTCTATTTTGAGCTGATCTCATATGCTAGGTTTTGTTACACCTGTAGATGTATTTATTGTAAGCTAATGGTTAAAACTATCCGGCTTCCTGCCTTTTTCTTTTGCTTGTGACTGTTAGTTTGGTGGAAATAATGTTTCATGTAATGTTCTATCTTTTGCTCTTATGTGCAAGTTTGCAAGCTTTTCTAGCTCTTAATATTTGTTTTGGAGTGTGTTTTCCCTTGCATTTTCCAGTACAAGATTTGGTAACCAAGAAAAGGAGGCTATTTTCTTTGAACAAATGCGATATAATCAGATGATGTCATTTTTTTCGGTGCTTCTTTAATGTGTAGTCCATCTTGGCAAAGCTAAGATCGGCCCTTGTAGGCAATGTTTAGTTTTGAATGCTAACGGACTTAGATCAAATGTTCACCCTAAACTGTCCTGCTCTTCTCTATTATATGAAGCTGCAGATCAGTAGGGGTGAAACATCATTATTGTAGCACTTGTGCGTCAGTTATTTGTGACTGTGATAAGATGTATGATCTGTCTCATTTGTCGTGTTAGTTGGGGATCCAATGAGCCATTTATTCTTAAATGTTTTATTCTAAATTACTTTTGGCTACATTTTCAACATCTATAGTAGTTGGAACTTCTGATTTTATGGATTGGCATAGTCAATGTTTTATGTAATTTTCTCTTTCTCACTCCTATGTGCATCACGTTTGCAAGCTTTTCCAACTTTTAATATTTGTTTTTGGAGTGTGTTTACTGTTGCATTCTCATGTTTGTCTTTCCACTACAAGATTTCATAGCCTAGAAAAGGAGGCTATTTTCTTTGAACAAATATGAATCAATCAAAGGTCGTCATTCTATTTTTTCGCTATTCCTTTAATGTGTAGTCCATCTTGGCAAAGCTAAAATGAGCCCTTTTGGGCAATGTCTAGTTTTGAATGCTAATGGACTTACATCAAATTTTCACTCTAAACTGTTCTCCCCTTCTATATTCTATGAAGCTGCAGATCAGTAGGGATGAAACATCGTTATTGCATTCGCTTGTGCGTCAGTTATTTGTGGCTATGATAAGATATACAAGCTCTGTGTCATTTCTATCTTGTTAGTTGGGGATACAATGAGCAATTTATTCTGAGATGTTATCTTTACCTATTTAAAATGGCTTGCACAAAAGTGCTTTCAGCTACATTTTCAACATTTGTAGTAGATGGAACTTCTGATTTTATGGATTGTCCTAATTAGCATATTTAACAAAACTGTACTTTTTTGCTGTTTTGTTTGAAGTATTCATTTTCTGCTGCGTCAATCTTGTGTACAATTCATATGTGCTTCGATGGCTGTGAGTTTTCTATTGTTGCTTCAATCATTTTTTACTGGGCATTGATATACTGGAAAATTTCCTTATTAAGTTAATTTGACCCTCTTGGGAAAGCTGAAGCAAATTGGGGAATTCGTTATGTCTGAATGTCTGGTTACTCATTTCAAATTTGTCTCTTTATAGTTTTATGTATTTCTAAATAGAGCTACCTATCAGTGGAATGATATATAGCATTAGTTTCATGTAAGTTATTCAAGACATTGCTCTTTAGTTGCCCAAAAAAAAAAAATTTGGGGTTTGCATCATTGCTATTGTCCTCACCTCTTCTATCTTTATCTTTCAACTATGTTAAAATTTGATATTAACTCTTTTGGTAAATATATATTGATTTTGTAGGAGTGTGACATGCATGCATAAACTTATCGTGACTCAAACACTTATTTCCTCATGGCTTTGTTTTTTTTATCAGCTGATGTGTTCCATGTTAGTCCATCTTGTCAAATCTAATAAACTCAATTGGGTGCGTGCTTCAAATGCTAATGGACTCATATTAAACTCCTTACATTAGCTGCTGTGTTCTTGTGCTGAATGGAGTTGCTGAATCATTGGAGATACATGAATTTTAAAAGCATATGGCAGATATGAAGGGCGACATTTGCATTATATCATTGTTATTGCATATTATATTCTATGCTGCTGATTTACATTTAGTGATACCTAAAATTAGTTGTTTAGTCTGGTTTTTCTTTGTTACGTGCAAATGCTTTAATTACAATGTGCAAGGCTGGAAGGCCCTTTCTATTCACCATTTTCTTACAAACTATTCTATAGTAGTCCATCTTGGCAAAGCTAGTAACCTCAAGTGGGTGATGTCTAGTTTTGAATGCTAATGGACTAACACTGATATGCTCTCATATCCTCTTCTGTTTTTTCTTGTGCTCAATGAAGCTACAGAATCAAGTAGAGCATACATAATGTGCTTGGATTACTTATAGTTCCAGTATAAAGCCATTTTTATCTGTCATGTTTGGGATCTATAAAAAATGCACGTCTGTTACTGAGTTGCAAATCAAACTATAAGAAATTGTTCACCGCATAAGTGGCTGCAGCTTGATTAGAAGTTTTGAACATGGGGGAGGTCTGTCCTGAGTTTGCGACTCCTTTTTGTGTAGGAGTGCATTGTGTTCGTGATAGCAGGAATTTTCCAAGTATAGTGTGGCGTTTAGGAATAAAGCACACTTGTTACTTATGGATCAGCATCTTCTGTTTAATTAGTTTTCAATTGTGTAACAATAATCTTGTTATATGTTGCAGCTGAGTTATTTGTAAATGGGGAGATAGTTCAAAGATCGCCTGAGAGACAGAGAAGGGTGGAGCCACGGCCGCAGAGAGCTAATGATAGACCCAGATACAATGACAGAACTCGATATGTCCGCCGCAGAGAAAGTGCAAGGTGAAAAAATAAATAAAATGAGCTGTATAGGTTCTGGCATGGGGCCCCAGTTGAAAGCCACTTTCCTGCTTGGTTATAAATGGCTTTGAGCATTGTGTAGGCTGCAGACATTGAACTATGAAATTGTGAAGACTTGAAAAAGGGCTAATGAATGTGAAACTTTACTTGTGTTAAGAGATATTATCCCCTTTTTTTTTTTTGCACAGTGCTTATTGTTGAGGACCTTGAGGTAGCTGTTTCTGCCTTCTTCCATGTTGGTACTCTGGGTTGGATACCGTCAAAGATGTCCTGTTAATAGGGCCGTAATTCAATCAAGTGCCGCTTGACCTGTATTTTTATTATTTCCGTTCAGTCAATGAGTCAGTCTGGCAAATTCCATTTTCAGCTATTTACATGCCAAAAAAATCATTAACATAGAATTTAATTAATATTTATTAAAATGGTTTTTCATTAATTGTCCATAATATATAATCTATTCATTCCGTTTTAAAATACTTGACAATGTATAGTATTTAAGAATAACAATTATTTTATAACTAAAAGATTTTATTATTTTTATATTAATTGTGTAGTGTAATTAATATAGGTTAAAAATTATTTTTATAAAGATAATTTAAATAAGTATATATTTGGTAAAAATTAATTAATGTATTTTGATCAAATCAAAATGTTATATATTATGAAATAATTTTTTTTTAAATATGTATTTTAAAACAGGAGTAATAGTTTTCTTCTCCCTTGGTGCACATATGTTGGTAAAATATATAATTAATGTTTCTTGAAATACTAAACATTATAGCAAATGGAATATTATACTACAAGACTAGTCTTATAGTACAAGACATAATGCCTTTTAATTGCTTGAATTTTCTCTTACATTGAGGAATACGTTAGATGGTTCCTAAGAATATGCTGTTTCATTTTATTTATCCGAGGGAAACAAAAAGAAAAAGGAAAAGCTTTATGCTGTCTAAATTGTATAAAATAGGAGAGAGGGAAACAAAAAGAAAAAGGAAAAGCTTTATGCTGTCTAAATTGTATAAAACAGGATTAAAAAAAAACGAGGGCAAAAATACAAATTTGGCTTCTTATTGCCTTGTAGAACAAAGGATTCTATGCTTGCCAAAATAAAAGGATTACAATTGGATATTCCGATGAACATAGTTGTTAATTCAATTACGTATATTCTCTATGATAGTGTGAAAAATTTCACTTACAAATCTATCAAATCATTATAGGAAGATCCGCCAATGCTTGCAGCTTGTGCTTCTTCCATTGTAAAGCATTTTTCTTCATTTCCTTTCCTTTCTCCCCAACCATAATTTCCTTCACTAGTTTTTTTTTTTTTTTATTTCATTGCCATGATCATCATCGCTAATCTCCATCCTGATCCCCCATTTCATTTATAAGTACCGACAATTCATCGGTTGCTCATCAAAGAGAGGCCAACCAAAGCATAGGCATACCATTGCATATACTTTCTAAAATCACCATGTGTTAAAAAAAATGCAGCTATTGATGGATGCGAAAGCATTGCTCCGGTTGACGCCAACTTGCTATAAATCCTCCATCTTTAATCTCTTCATAATATTCTTCAGCTGACAATCGACAACTCCCCATTACCATATCAAGCCTAATTATCCATAAACATGGATGATTGCTATTTGCAAGCCCCCAAGAAAATTCCTTAAACTCTGTTGGAAATGTGCTTTAGTCTGCAGAACTGATCTTTAGGAATATTTTATTTGTTGCTTCTTTTTAGGAAATTAGTTTAGATATTGTATCTGTTTAGAAATTGTTTTGATGTAGTGGTTTATGCTTATAAGTCATGTGAACGTGTTATGTTTTTTTCCTATATATTCAGTAATACAAAAGGAAGTTGAGTGTATTTCCAATTCTAATACAAGCTGGTCTATTTGACAGATATTTCTTGAGGTTTAATATTTTTTTTCCATCATAATTTGTTTTAAAACTGCAAATTGATATCAAAGCTTTTATCTTGAGGGAGCTATGAGAATGGAAGTCGATGCACAATCATCTTTTAGCCATGTTGCTTAACCAGTTTTTGACAGCCAAAATTATCAAGTTTGGGTTGTAAAGATGATAGTTTAACTTGATGCATTGGATCTGTGGAAGGCTGTAGAAGAAGACTATGACGTTCCACCGTTGCTAGCAAATCCCAGGATGGCACAAATCAGGAATTATAAGGAGAGAAAGACATGGAAGTCAAGAGCCAAAGCTTGTCTTTTTTTTGCTGTTTCAAGCAACATATTTATCAGGATCATGAACTTGGAATTAGCCAAAGACACATAGGACTACCTCAAGAAGGAGTACCGGGGTGATGAAAAAACCAAGAATATGCAAGTGCTCAACTTGATCAGAGAATTTGAGATGCTGAAGATGAAGGAGGCAGAAGCTATTAAAGACTATTCTAACAAGTTGTTGGGCATTGTTAACAAAGTGAGGTTGCTAGGTAAGGACTTTTTTGGTGAGAGAATTGTCCAAAAAATTCTTGTACTTTGCCTAAAAAATATAAGTTTAAAATTTCCTCCTTGGAGGAGTCTAAAGATTTATCAAGCATATTCTTGGCAAAGTTAGTTCATGCTTTGTAGGCTCAAGAGCAAAGAAGAAAGATGGGAAAAGAAGAAATTGTGGAAGGTGCTTTCAAAGTCAAATCTAGAAAATTCAGGAGGAGGCAAAGATAAGAAATTTAGGGAGAAGAGGAAGAGCAACAAGTCCAGTAATGACAATAAAAATTATATGGGTTCACCTTGTCCACATTGCAAAAAGTCAAACCATATTCCAAAGAGAGATATTGGTGGAGGTCTGATATAAAATGCATAAAATGTGGCAATATGGGACACATAGAGAGGGTTTGCAAAACACAACAACTTGAAGCCACAAAAGTGCCCACAAAACAACAAAAGGAAGACCAACTTTTCGTGGCAATTGCTTTGGCACAATAACAACTCAAGTGGCTCCTGGTTGATAAATAGAGGCTGCACTAATCATATGATCAACGATCAAGCACTTTTCATGGAGATAGATAAGAATCTTATTTCTAAAGTAAAAATTGGAAATGGTGAGTTTATTTTAGTTGAGAGAAAAGGAATAGTGGCTATTGAGAGATTGAAAAATTTTAAACACATTACTGATGTCTTATATGCATATGACATTAATCAAAACTTACTTAGTGTTGGATAGCTGGTTGAAAAAGGCTTCAAAGTTATTTTTGATGACAAATGGTGCTTTATCAAGGATATAAGAGGCAGAGATGTGTTTAAAGTGAAGATGAGAGCATAGATTTTTGCCTTGAATTTGATGAAGGATGAGCAAGTAGCAAGTACAAGTCATATAAGCAATGCATGATTGTGGCACAAAAGATTAAAACACTTCCATCATGCTAAACTTCTATATATGCAGAAAAATAACTTTGTGAAAGGTATACCCCTGTTGGAAGATAAACTAGGAGATTGAGTGGCTTGTCAATATGGAAAGCAAGTGAGAAAATAATTTCTTTAATCATCTTGGAGAGTATAACACAAGTTGCAACTTGTACACGCTGATATTTGAGGATCTTAGGCAACTTCATCCTTAAATGATAGAAAATTAAAACGTCCTGAACTACAAGTACCTAAATAGCACTGTTGGTTCGACTCAATCATAGAGATGACCCGATAAAAAAAAGAATGAGAATAAATAATAATATTAAAAATAATAATGGAGGGAAAGGGATAATTAATATTTTAATTTGAGCTTGAATAAGGACTTAACAATTAGAAAAAGGGGCAAGGAGGACCAAATGGAAACTTTGTGGATTAAGTTATAATTTTTTTCATCTTCACACCTAAAACTACATTGTTTTGGGTGGAATTGAAATGTCTTGGCTGCCTTTTCCAATAGAGCATGACCCCCACTCTTATCCATTTTCTTCTTTCTTTCTTTCCACTTTCCTCTTCCCACCTTCGATCGCCTTGCCGTCGTTGCTACAACCTTCGGTGCTATCCTCTTTTCCTTCCCTCCTCTCCATCGTGCAAGGAAAACTGCCCGCTTCCTCTTTATCTCTTTCTCTTGTTGCGATTTTCTCTATTTTTCACCTCACATATTGGATTTTTTCTTCACTTATTCATTGGGTAAGTTTTATTCTCCCCTTAATTGATGATTTGTGAATGAAATTTAAGGAAGGAAAGAAAAAAACTCATATTTAGGGATTTTAGGAATTTGGAAAAATGTTAAATTTTGTTAATTCTTAAATTAATTAAAGACTGAAGAAGATAGTTATTCAAAATTGTGTAAAGTATGCATTTACTTGTATGTGGTTAAAGAATTTATATTGAAATTATGGATTTGTGTAGAGAAAGACATTGAGATGAGTGTGAAGGGAAAAGAAGTGGAAGGAAAGTGATGAATTAAAGCTTTTGGAGATTAAAATTGAAGAAAATTGACATCAAATTGGTATATGTTCATGAATTGTTTTTCTTTAAATTTTATATTATGTAAGTGAAGATTTATGGCATGTAGAGCGGGATTTTCTTGTGAATTGAAGTTTTAAATTACTACCTGAGTGTTAACGAAATAAAATAAGGTAATTTAATTAAATTATATGAGTTATATTACAAAATTGTTAAATAACATATATACTGCAAGTTATAGTTTTAATGAATGAATTAAGATTTCATGAAATTAATGTCATAAATATCCAATTTAAATGTTAAATGATTGGTAATATATAATTTAATATGTCTCAAGTGTTAAATTACAAAGTAATTAATTTATACACATTATGTTAGTTGTTAATTAGACCTTTAGAACATCTTTTATTTTGCTTAATTGGATTGATAAATATTTTGTTATTAGTGTGTAATTAAGGAACACCTTGATGAGAACTGAAATTTTATTTGAAAAAGTCATGGTATCGTCTTAAATATGATATAAGTGATTTCTAATATGTTATGTTTATTTAATTTTAATTAATAAATTTTGTCATGATTCTAAGGAAAAAAAAATTGTAAATATCACTTGAAATACCTTGGCTGGAACTTGTGGTTACATGAGGAATGTATTTTAAACTCTTGGAAAAGAACATAAATGATAATTTGAAAGGCTTGGAATTAGACTAACTTAAATGGAGAAATGAAATAAGAATTTTTATTATATTTTCCCTTAGTAAAATTGGATAGGAATTGGAGGAATGTGATAAGGTTGGCATGCCAAATAAGGGAGTCTAGCAGTACTACATCTTTATAGTTAAAACTAGACTGAATAGCTTCGAGAGTTCTGTTTTGATATAGCATATTTAATTTGAGTTGTGGACTGAATAGCTTCGAGACCTTTGTCCACACATGTATATGTAAACAAATAAATAAAGATATATGAATATACTAATAAAAAGAGCAAAACTATTATTAAGGAAATTTAAATGGACCCAATGGTCCAAAAACTCGATCTTGATTTAAGTCCTTCTTATACGGCTGGAGACAATTTCATTGGATTTTACTTGGAGCAAATACAGAAAAATAAATAATAATACCAAATAACTAAATAGAGAATTTTGGTTGAAAATAATTAGTTATAAGTGGAAGTATAAAGTAGTTAGTTTTCAATTAAGAGAAATATGAATTAATATTAAGAATTGCATATTTAAATTTTATATAATGAATTTACTGCTTTTATGTTTGAAAACACATGAGAACACTTGTGTTTAATAATTTGTGAACTTTACACATGATTAGTTAAATATTTGATATTGGATGAAAAAAATAGAATTGCTTGAACACCACTAAGCAAAATGCTTAGGGCATGATTTTCTTTCCATACATAGATTTTGAGGGATTTTTTGGAGATTGTGGAAGTGGATCTACAATAAATTTCGAGTGACATCAGTAGGAGTGGAAATATTTTGAGGTGGATGCATGATTCATTTCCTTTTTATTACCTTTTAAATGTTTTTTCATGTACACAGTATGAGGGTGAAGTGAATTTTATGATTTATTTATGCACACCCAACATTGTAAATTAAATTTACTTTGAAGTTGGTTATGTAAATTACAATTAAGTAATAGTAGTAGATTAAATGTGTGTTTTAACTTAAATTGAGATTGAATTGTGAAATATTAGAGGAAGGGAAAAACATTGTGTGTTGGAGTTTGATTTGGAAGTGGATGGTAGGATAAGGTGAAATAGAAGTGTATTGAAAATTTTCTTGAAAGGGGTTTTAGGGAATTTTAGGAGAAATTCTGCCGAAATTTTTATAAAATAAACAGTAATTGTTAAAGTGATCAAATAGATAATTTTGTAATCGACCCTCTTAAAGAAAACTAAGCCAGGATGTGACATCCGGTATCCAGGTCTTGTATAGGATGTTACAAAAATACTACATTATTTTTATAGATGACTATACCAGATTTTGCTGGATTTATTTTCTCAAATCTAAAGTTGAGCTTACTAATGTATTTTGGAGATTTAAAGCTTGGGCGGAGAATCAAAGTTACAGTAGGTTATGTATAATAAGGTCCGATAACAAGAAAGAATTCATAAATTAAACTTTTGACAAGTTCTGTAAAGAAATAGGAATTAAACACCAACTTACAACACCTTACACTCTATAACAGAAAGGTGTAAGCGAAAGAAAAAATTTGATCATCATGGAAATGGCTAGGTGTATACTTCATGAAAAGGAGCTACCAAAGAATCTTTGGGCAGAAGCTGCAAACACTAAATTTTTTTTTTGTTAAATAGGTTATCAACTAGAGCTATTCAAGGAACAATACTATTTGAAGCCTGGTTTGGTTACAAACCATATTTACAAAATCTAAAAATTTTTTGTTGCCTCTCTTTTTCTTATGTGCCATAGGTGAAAAGAGATAAACTTGATAAGAAGGTAGAATCGGATATTTTTACTGGATATAGCAGCATATCCAAAGATTATAGAATTTTTCAACCATAAAATGTGAAAATTATTGTAAGTCGAGATGTCAAGTTTATGAAAGATAAACAATAGAGGTAGGATGAATCATTGGAAAAGCTACTAGTGAATTCTACAGGCTCAAAGATACCAACATTGCTTATTTCATAGATATCGGCCAAAGATCTCTATTTACTGTCTTACTTTCTAGATATGGAGGTGAAATAAGGTTATGATAATGTCTTTTTATGCCAAAAGAAGTTTGCAAAGGAAATTCTTAAGAAATTCCATATGAAAGATTGCAAAGACATCAGTATGCTGATGAATCAAAAAGAAAAGTTTAGCAAAAAAGATGGAGCTGAAAAAGTAAATAAAGGGTTATATAGGAGTTTGATTGGTTGCTTAATGTATTCCATAGCCATAAGACCATATATAATGTTTGTAGGAAGTTTGTTGTCCAGGTTTATGAATTGTGCCAGTAAAATACATTTTATAGCCGTTAAGTGTGTTTTAAGGTATGTTAAGGGCATAACAGATTATGCCATTAAGTTTTCTTGTTGTCATATTTTTCAGCTTCAAGGTTTTTTTTATAGTGATTTGATAGCTTCTATTGAGGACATGAGAAACACTACTAGTTTTTGTTTCAGTTTCATTCGAATGTTTTTTCATGGATTTCAAAAAAACAAGATGTGGTTGCTTAAAGTACAACAAAGGCAAATTTTGTTGCAGCAAATGTATGGTGAATCAAGTAATTTGGATTAGGAAAATAATTGCAGACTTGCATATAAAGCAGAGTGAGCCAAAAGAGTATTTTATTGATAATCAAGCCACTATTGTAATATTAAAAGATCCTATTTTTTATGGAAAAACAAAAAAAATTCAACATCAAACTTTATCATTTAAAAGAAAAGCAAAAGGATAGTGAAATCAAGTTGACTTACTGCAAGATAGAGAGGCAAATTGCAAATATTTTAACCAAAGCTATTCCAAAAGCAAGATTTGAAGATTTAAGAAATAAGTTAGGTGTTTGCAAATACTAAGGCAAGGAGGAGATTGTTGAAAATACACCTTAGTCTGCAAAACTAGACTTTAGGAATATTTTATTTGTTGCTTGTTTTTAGGAAACTAGTTTAGATATTGTATCTGTTTAGATATTATTTTTGTAATGGTTTATACTTATAAGTCATGTGAACATATTTGTTATGTTTTTTTCCTATATATTTAGTAATAAAAAAAAGTTGAGTGTGTTTTTAGTTCTAATACAAGCTGGTCTATTTGACAGATATTTCTTGAGTTTTAATATTTTTCTTTCATCAAAATTAGTTTTAAAACTACAAACTCTTCATTAGACAGTAGTACAATTATACTTTTATAGTTAATGTAAATAATGAAGTGCATGGCTGGTCTTTTTGTGAGGCTCCTATTTAGGCCTTAGGAGATTATATATGTGTGTTTAAAAGATAATATGATTACTGTGTGTGTGTATAGTTAGTGAATTACAAGTTGGGGTATAGAGGTAATTGTGTTAAAAGAGGAGGGGTAAAGCGATCATTTTAAATTAAGCTATGCATGTAATTAATTATGGGAAAGATGCCAATTAAGGGACTCAATTGAAAAGGAAAAGAGAAATTTTAGGGGTAGAAACACGAAATTGGGGGAAAGAAAAGAGTTAAAAGCAACTTTTGAGAAGTCAATACGAGAGCTAATAGGAGCAAGACACCTATCCTCCCTAGATTCTTCTTGAGAATTGAAGAAAAATCAAAGAATTTAGGGGAATGGTTGTTCATCCACTTCAAAGAGCTGAAGGCAGCCATTTTCTTCCATTTAAGTCCTAAATAACCACTAAAAAGTTCAACCCCAGTATTGAGAGAAAAGAGAATTTAAAGGTTATCATTTTAGGGTAACTCCCTCCTCCCTTCTTCTTTATTTCTTTTAATTTGATAATCAATTATAGAGAGTATATGCATCTTTTATACTATAACAATATGTAAATTTATTCTTTGTAGAAGGGCAAACTAGCAAATGTAAAGAAAATGAAGGAGGAGGAGCTTGAAGAAGGTGTATCCTACTAAAGAGGTATGGGAACTTCTTATAAATTTTGATTGTGTATGCTTATGTTGGTGACATGAGAAATGAGTTATTAGATGCTATAATAAGGCATTATCATGGAAATTAAGTTCAAGGATGCTTAAGAATTGAAATAGGCAAGATGTTTTTGAAATCACTAAATTCTGTCTTAGAACTCAACTAACTAACTTAGACTATTTTAGTTATAACTCAAGCTATAGGAATCCAAATTGAGTAATTATAATTAGAGTAAGAACTAGACTCATAGATCATAATTTTATATGAAGAATTCAAAAATTGAATCCCCTTGTAAAATGATGAAAATTGAACTTGAACTCAGACTGTATATGCTGCCTTATCATTGAGAGTAGTCTATATTGTTTGATGAATATCTAAAATTTTACATGCTTAAATGGAGTCATTTTTAATGTTTTAGAAACTAGAGACACTGGGAAATAACTTTGTAGAAGGCCACTTTAGTTGAAAATATCATCTACTAGGTTTAAAAAAGCATATAAACAAAACCTAAAAATCTGCCTTTAGAATTTTTAAGGTAGAATAGACCTCATGGTTAGCACCAATTTGGTAACCATTGCAACCTAGTCCAGAACCGAATGTGCACCTATGTCACATTCATCACCAAATAATTGACCACCTTGACCCCTCTGTTTCCTCCTGAACTTGATTTTTAGATCCTAAATTTTTACCAAAGTTTATCTAAACCTTCTTAAATACTTCTAGAGATTTCTAAATATAAAAATAAAGATAATTTATGACATTAAATATATAAGAAACATATTGACACATATATGAAAAAAATTAGAGCATAATGTATATGCATGTTTGCATAGATAAAGTTATACAATGATAGTTATACAACTGTAATTGTGATTTTATAATGACAATTAAATTACACTATTGTAATTTTTTCGAACATTTGCATGTGTAATTATGCAATATGAGAAAGTGTACACTATGAAATAAGTGATATGAAATTTAATTTAATGCCTACATTGGAACATGACTGTGGATAGATAGACATACCTATAAGGTATATATACAGCCGCTATAGTCTTGAACCCATATGGGTCCATAGTTTATCATCGTTTGGAGCCACAATCTTGACTCCATTTGGATCCACAGGTTTGATACCTTTAGGTATCCATAGGATTAATACCTTTGAGCACTCATATGATCGATACCTATAGGTATCCACAACACCTATTATCCATACCTACATAACTTAGGCAGGCATTCATAGAAAAGAAATAAATTGTTAAAGAAATTGCTAGATAATGATGTATTATACATGATTACACTTGCATTATAAGTATGTAGTAGAACATTTTTCCTTGTTAATAGTCAAAAAGTTTTCCAATGAAAATAAAATGTATCTTTGTCTTGCTGCATATTGGCGTGCTGGGGAATGACCACTGTAAGTGGTTGTTCACGTATTGTTTGTTCATCACTAAGAAATTTAACTTAGCAAGAGTTTCATCCATGTAGGTACATAGGTTCGGACTCTCCAGGGGTGAGATCTACAGCGATAAGGCCAACACTAGGAAGAGTCGAAGTATGAAGACTCCATTTTTTGTTTTTGCCTCTGTACATTTCCATTTTGTACTAAGTAAAGTGGTTTGTAAAGAATAAGACAGTTGTAAAACATATTATAGTAATTAGTCCTTCTTATATAATCTTATCCAATGTGATAATTTAGTTAGAAAGTATGCTAATTAATCTTATCCAATGTGATAATTTAGTTACAAAGTATGCTAATTAATGTGATAATTATGCAAATGGACTATATTATAAGTGATTACATATAGGATGGTATGTATTGTATTAGTGAACAACAATATGGTAATAGGAAACGTTAGGGCAGTCATTACATCTTTGGTATTAGAGAACTAGGTTTAAGCGATTCTGGCTACTAAAAGTTTAAGAACATGCATGTATATAATGTTAATTGTGTTGGCTTAATGCAGATGCCCCTATATTTCTTATAGATAGTTGATTATAAAGGGGGGGGGGAGGTGTTCAAGAAAGTAATAGAAGAAATAGCTGAAGGCAATTTGCCAGTGAGATCAAACCCTTCCAATCCGGAATCCTCAGCCTCTACTTGGAGTAATGTACCTATGGTTGCTATATGTGGTGGAGTATTATTGAAACTTTCTCAGGATATGGTCTAAATTCTACATACGATGATGATTTCTAAAGCTCCTATTGTAGAAATTAGGAAATATGGAGCAAAGAAATTCTTTAGTACTACATTAGAGGAATTGGAAAGGGAAAAATTTTGGCTAGAAAGGATTTTATGTGTATTTGATAAGATCCAATATCCAACTAGCCAAAAAGTGACGTGTTCCGTTTTCTTACTTTAGGGACCGATATATGACCGATTTAATCTAGTGTTAAAGCAACCCTAATTACTTGATCCTCTCACTTGGAAATTCTTTGAGGAAGAGTTCATGAAGAGATATGTTACCGAAGCTTATAAAGAAGAGAAATTGAGATAATTTCTAAACCTAAAGTAAAGAAGCATGACTGTAGCTGAGTATAAAAAAGGAGTTTAGCTGTCTAAGCAAATATGTACTAAAATCTATGCTAAATGAGGCCTTCAAGTGTTGGCAACTCGAGGATGGTTTAAACAATCGTATTAAAGAGCACTTAATCAGACCTATTTCATTGCAATCAGTGGACTACTATCTACTGGTAAAAGTAGCCATTTGAGTAAAAAAGAACGAAATGGCCAAGAAGGAGAGAGAGCAAAAAAGAAGATTTGCTAGAGGTGGAACAAAATCAGCCCAATGGGAGTCTATCTCGATGGACGAGCATCCATCACGTTAGGCAAGAGTCTGTCACAATAGATGGGTGTCAATCATGAAGGGTGGGCATCCGTCAACAAAAAAAAGTGATTTTTTCCATTAAAAGCTCATTTTGACTCAAAAAACAAAAAAGATAAAGTTTAATAAGAATCCCAAAACCTTTGTGAAAATCAAAGATAAGACTCAAAGTTTTCATTCTCCATCTGTAATACAAATAATGCTTTCTCATTGGGTAACTCTGATATGGATTTCCTTAGGACCTGATATTCATAACTACTTGTATGGAGAAAGATGCAAGATTTATAAGAATCACAAAAACCTTAAGTATCTTTTTACGTAAAAAGATCTTTATTTAAGACAACGTAGATGGTTAGAATTATTCAAACACTATGATTGTATAGTTGATTATCATCCAGGTAAAGTAAATGTTGTGATAGATTCCTTGAGCTGAAAAATAGTAACATCGTTACTATTTTAATAATTAAATGGAGATTTGCACCAGAAGGAGCATTAATAGCTCAAATAAAAGCATGCCCAATATAAAATAAATAATAATTTATGCCCAGAAAGATGATAAAAAATTACAACGGATAGTTTAATCAATACATGAAGGACCTTAGTTGCTTTTTAGAAGATTAGAAAATTATACTTCAAATCCTCTCCAATTGCTCTCCATAATTAACAAAAAATAATAAAAAAATATATTGGTGTTGTGTAAAGATTTAATTGAGCCTTTTTTTATTCTTAAAAGATAAAAATTAATTTTTTTTCAAGAATTCATGGCTTTCTTTCTCAAGGTTCACAAGAAAATTGAAATTTTTCTTAGCCACTAAAGAAGAAAAAGAAGAAGAAGAAGAAGAAAAAGAAGAAGAAGAAGAAGAAGAAGAGAAAAATAGCCCCCTTAAAAACTTTAGGATCTTCCTATTTATTTGAGTGAGTTTTTGAATCCCCCTCAAACTCTCATTTTTAGGATTTTAAAACCTTTCCTACTTTTATTTTTAAGGCTTAAATCCCTTAGAATCGGATTAGATTTGGGATAAAAATTATCTAAAAAATTCTCCCTTTTTGGCTTAAAGAACATGAATAGAAAAACTAAAAATTACGGGATGGATGGGAGTCTATCTTGATGGACGAGCATTTATCACGTTAGGCAAGAGTCTGTCACAATAGATGGTTGTCCATCATGAAGGGTGGGCATCCGTCAACAAAAAAGGTGATTTTTCGCCATTAAAAGCTCATTTTGACCTTAAAAACAAAAAGAAAAAGTTTAATAAGAATCCCAAAAACTTTGTGAAAATCAAGGATAAAACTTAAAGTTTTCATTCTCCATCTGTAATACAAATAATGCTTCCTCATTGGGTAACTCTGATATGGATTTCCTTAGGACCTGATATTCATAACTACTTGTATGGAGAAAGATGCAAGATTTATAAGAATCACAAAAACCTTAAGTATCTTTTTACGTAAAAAGATCTTTATTTAAGACAACATAGATGTTTAGAATTATTCAAACACTATGATTGTATAGTTGATTATCATCTAGGTAAAGTAAATATTGTGACAGATGCCTTGAGCTGAAAAATAGTAATATCGTTACTATTTCAATAATTAAATGGAGATTTGCACCAAAAGGAGCATTAATAGCTCAAATAAAAGCATGTCCAATATAAAATAAATAATAATTTATGCCCAGAAAGGTGATAAAAAATTACAACGGATAGTTCAATCAATACATGAAGGACCTTAGTTGCTTTTTAGAAGATTATAGAATTATACTTCAAATCCTCTCAAATTGATCTCCATAATTAACAAAAAATAATAAAAAATATATTGGTGTTGTGTAAAGATTTAATTGAGCCTTTTTTATTATTAAAAGATAAAAATTAATTTTTTTTTTCAAGAATTCATGGCTTTCTTTCTCAAGGTTCTCAATAAAATTGAAATTTTTCTTAGCAACTAAAGAAGAAGAAGAAGAAAAAAGAAAAAAGAAGAAAAAGAAAAAGAAGAAGAAGAAGAAGAGAAAAATAGCCCCCTTAAAAACTTTAGGATCTTCCTATTTATTTGAGCGAGTTTTTGAATCCCCCTCAAACTCTCATTTTTAGGATTTTAAAACCTTTCCAACTTTTATTTTTAAGACTTAAATCCCTTAGGATCGAATTAGATTTGGGATAAAAATTATCTAAAAAATTCTCCCTTTTTGGCTTAAAGAACATGAATAGAAAAACTAAAAATTATGGGATGGATGGGAGTCTATATTGATGGACGAGCATCCATCACGTTAGGCAAGAGTCTGTCACAATAGATGGGTGTCCATCATGAAGGGTGGGCATCCGTCAACAAAAAAAAGGTGATTTTTTGCCATTAAAAGCTCATTTTGACCCTAAAAACAAAAAGATAAAGTTTAATAATAATCCCAAAAACTTTGTGAAAATCAAGGATAAAACTCAAAGTTTTCATTCTCCATCTGTAATACAAATAATGCTACCTCATTGGGTAACTTTGATATGAATTTCCTTAGGACCTGATATCCATAACTACTTGTATGGAGAAAGATGCAAGATTTATATGAATCACAAAAACCTTAAGAATCTTTTTATGTAAAAAGATCTTTATTTAAGACAACGTAGATTGTTAGAATTATTCAAAGACTATGATTGTATAGTTGATTATCATCCAGGTAAAGTAAATGTTGTGATAGATGCCTTAAACTGAAAAATAGTAACATCATTACTATTTCAATAATTAAATGGAGATTTGCACCAAAAAGAACATTAATAGCTCAAATAAAAGCATGCCCAATATAAAATAAATATTAATTTATGCCCAGAAAAGTGATAAAAAATTACAATGGATAGTTCAATCAATACATGAAGGACCTTAGTAGCATTTTAGAAGATTAGAGAATTATACTTCAAATCCTCTCCAATTGATCTCTATAATTAACAAAAAAATAATAAAAAAATATATTGGTGCTGTGTAAAGATTTAATTGAGCCTTTTTTTATTCTTAAAATATAAAAGTTATTTTTTTTTTCAAGAATTCATGGCTTTCTTTCTCAATCTCAAGGTTCTCAAGAAAATTGAATTTTTTCTTAGCCACTGAAGAAGAAGAAGAAGAAGAAGAAGAAGAAGAAGAAGAAGAAGAAAATGAAAAAGAAGTAGTAGAAGAAGAGAAAAATAGCCCCCTTAAAAACTTTAGGATCTTCCTATTTATTTGAGTGAGTTTTTGAATCACCCTCAAACCCTCATTTATAGGATTTTAAAACCTTTCCAACTTTTATTTTTAAGGCTTAAATCCCTTAGGATTGGATTAGATTTGGGATAAAAATTATCTAAAAAATTCCCCCTTCTTGGCCTAAAGAAAGTGAATAGAAAAACTAAAAATTATGGGATGGATGGGAGTCTATCTTGATGGACGAGCATCCATCACGTTAGGCAATTGTCTGTCAAAATAGATGGGTGTCCATCATGAAGGGTGGGCATCCGTCAACAAAAAAAGGTGATTTTTGCCATTAAAAGCTCATTTTGACCTAAAAAACAAAAAGATAAAGTTTAATAAGAATCCCAAAAACTTTGTGAAAATCAAGGATAAGACTCAAAGTTTTCATTCTCCATCTGTAATACAAATAATGCTTCCTCATTGGGTAACTCCAATCTGGATTTTCTTAGGACCTGATATCCATAACTACTTATATGGAGAAAGATGCAAGATTTATACGAATCACAAAAACCTTAAGTATCTTTTTACGTAAAAAGATCTTTATTTAAGATAACGTAGATGGTTAGAATTATTCAAAGACTATGATTGTATAGTTGATTATCATCCAGGTAAAGTAAATGTTGTGATAGATGCCTTGAGCTAAAACTCAATTCAAGCAACACAACACTTTTAAATTTGTCAATCATATAATATTCATCACATTCATCCACTACTCATATAATATGCATGTAATATTTAATTTACAAATCTATACTTTTCCTTTACAACTAACTTTACATAATAATTACAATTCATAATTATATTACATAACCAAAATATAATAATAATATTTCTCATGTACATGCCACAATTACATCTTCATTGTGTCCTTTTTAACATGTCCCTACGTACAGTCAAAATAAAATTACATGTTAAGCAAAATAATCGCTCAGTATTGGATACAATTATATAAAATTTCACTAGTTAATTTTATTAATTAATTTAAACTTATATTATTATTTTTTTCTTAACAATTACAATTTAGTCAATTTCTATTTCTTTTACTCCTTTATTTATTTTGAATTATTATAAAAATGAATTTTCTTATTATATTTTAATTAATTACTAAACTTTATAAAACTTTGCAATTAAGTCCCTGAGTTGACTTTTTTCTTCAATTTGACTTCAATTTTAACTCGTTTACCTTTGTTTGACTTTTATTTAATTTCCAATGTACAAATTACATTTTAATCTTTCAAATTATGCAAGAATGAAAAATTTATAATTTAGTCCATAAACTTTTAACTAATTATATTTTTATCCTTTTTGCATCATTTAACTACTTTAACTTCCTTGCTTGTTCTTTTTATCTCAAATTACTAATTTACCCATGCTTTATTACGTAATTACAATTTTATCCTTATTTAACATATTAATCTCATTTTTCACATTATTTCATATATAGTTATTATTATGGCGTATAATTCATCATAATTACTCTTTTATCCTAATTTTTATACAAAATTACCATTTTGCCCCAAGTTGACACCAGTGAAGAACCACGAACTGGATAAACGGAACGTATATACGGTGTACTGGAGGGATCCTACATCTAGATACGAAACCAAAATCCCAACACTGATGCATATAATAAGCCTGCTATCCTGTCTCATATATCATGATCATTTCTAATGGCAACTATTTCATAAACTCATGGTATCCCACAAAATAAATTCCTATGACTAGCCATACTATCCCAAGAACTGAAATTACCCACTGAAAATTAAGGGAATCATTAAATTTTATCTCTTTTTATTTTTTTATATTATTATTTATTCTCATTATTTTATTTTAATTACATTATGCTCCCAAACTCATTCAATTAAGCTCATTAGTTGCACATTCATCCTAATAGTGCTTAATATCACAAGAATTTAACTAAATTACATCTTTTTCTTTAAGATTAATATTCAGCCATCATAGGAATTTTTACTTGCAATTTATTTCTCATTCCTATTTTATGTCATACATAACTTTATATCCATTTTAAGTCATTATATAGTGATAGATGACAATTACACATGAAAAATTATAAGTTTCATCAACTTTTTACATTATGTAACTATGACATAATGCATTCCATTAACTATTTTCATCCTAATTTGCATTATTATTCTTCTAGTACATCAGATTGATAAAATAACATCAATTACCCAATTTTTAACTAAATTACACTAAGGTACCATAAGTACCCTAATTCAGCCACTAAGCTTCCCTTCTTTTAATTTTTGTTTTCTTTATTTAATTAAGCTTCTAAATATTTACTCTAACATATTATCAAGTAATATCAAATTAATTCGCTAATTCAAGCCATTTCACATAGTTACATAATACAAAATTTAAGAGAAATTCAAGGAATTTAGTGAAATTAAAGGTAATTTGTATCCACTAACCTTTAAATGGCTGTATTTATGTTGTTCCCACCTTCTTTTTTCCTTTTTCCTTGTGAGCTTACCCTTTCTCCTCTTTTTCTTCTTTAGGCCAAAAATAGAGAAGGAAAGTTCATGAGCTTTTGTTACAAGTTTAAGCCATTTAAAGCTATAAATCGACTCTACTAATCAATATCTACATGCTCATATAAATTCTCCCACACATCTCATCAAAATCTCATAAAATCATAATTTTTTCTTTACTTTCTCTTACCTTTTTCCTTAGGGTTCTTGGTTTTCTTTTGATACAAGCTCTTTACCAAGTTAAAAAGGAAGAAATTTTGAGTCTAGAGTTAAATTTTGAGCTAGAAATTCAAATAAAATAAGCTTTATTAAGTGAAAATGGAGGGAGGAGAGAGAGAGAGAGGTGAGTGTCTTGAATTCGCTAAAGAAAGAAGGAGAAGATGCTATAATTTTGGGGAGATTTTTAGATATTTATTCCCTTATAAATGGTGTTTTAAGTGTACCAAAGGAGAGGCCAAAATTCATCTTTTAACTATTAAATCTAATGGCTTTAGATTATGCCACATGTCACTCATTCAAGCATGCACACATACCCTACTACCCTAAGCTTGCACACACCTGATCATGACTTCATAAAAATGACTCCTATGTATTCTCATGATCAGATTCTAGATTTTGACCCCTTAATTGGCTCGATTTGGGTTCTTTACCTTAAAAACTGAGCTTTTGATAAGGAAGTCAGAATGCTCTGAATTTTTTTTATCAAGTGTCACTATATATTCAAGAATATGTGATAAAAATTTTAGCTTATTCCAACTTCATTTTGGTATACTTTTAGCTCCGACAGTCTGTGCAGCTGGTCCGAAACCCAAAATTTCAAAATTTTCAGAATGGCTATTTTTCAATTCCCTAGGTGTCACTACCCTACTTATGATATGTATATGAAATATGGAGTCAATCGAAGATCTCTAGGATCTCTAAATATTCAGTCAAAGTTCCAGTTAAACCTAGACCGACTCATGAAATTTTTCTTCGTTTGCCCTTTTAGAGGCCTATTTGATATCAATTTTTACTCAAATTGTATCGCTATACTCTATTTAATATATACTTTCATATTTTATATTAAACTCACACTACCTTTCAGATCGTCCATCCTTGAATTTCCTGGGTCGGGCATATTTAACGATATATATTTTTTAATTTTCTATCTTATTCAACTCTAATCACTCTGAAACTCGATGTAGTGGCCGCAACACCGGGGTCAGCCATGAACAGTACTTTTCGACACTGAATAGTATTTTTCGGATCCGAAAGTCAAAAATATTTTATTGGACTATCAGAAAGTAGTGGTCATGGGGAGTCTGGGGTTGAAATTTAAAGTAAAATTGAGGTCAAATGGGCCTCAAAATGTCAAAAATATGAAAAAAGATAGCGAGTCAATTTTTCTGATAGGGAAGGTGACTTGATTTTGTGTAAATAATTAAAAATAGTAAACGAACTTTGAAAATTGCCAAATTTTGCGTGCTTGCATGAATTTATGTGTAGAATATTTTAGTAATAAGAATGGAATTTTTCGGCGACACTGATAATTGTTTAATCGGACAGATAAGTTTGAATCGGACCGATAATGGACTCCGATTGAGCTGAAAATTTGCGTGCTATCTATTTTTAATGTGATAAAATTGATGGAATTATTTTTGAAGTGAATTGAAGTGAGGAAGATAGAGAAATGGGTTTGGGCCTTAAATAGTCTAAAATGGGCTTAAATTTGTGTTTGGGCTAAATCCATGAATTAAGCCCACATCTGGGTCCAAATGAGAGGTATAAATAGAGAGAAAATTTGGAGAATTTTCCAGATTTTTCTGGCTTCCTCTCACTCTCCTTGTGTGGCCGAACCATAGCTTTCCATCTTCTCCCTTTGATTTCTTCTTCTTTCACTTCAAATCTCTCAAAACTTCCAGCATAACAACTAAAGTTCCATCTTTCTAGGTCACCCTAGTAGCCTCAATCAAGTGGTTTGAGCATGGAAAGGCTAGAAATCAAGTGGATAAAGAAAATAAGGTAAGTTGGAATTTAAGAAATTTATGGATTTAAATTAATTCTTTAGTATTTTTCCATGGATTTTGAGGTGTAGTTTATGATTTTGAGCTTGGATTTGTCATTTGAGAACAAAAAAAAAAGAAAACTAAGCATGTATGGCCGACCATGATAGGATCAAGTGAAGAGGAAGGAGTTTTCATGGATTAAAGCATGGAAAGGGAGGCTTAGGCACCCATAAGCAAGGAAAAAATTGTAAGTGACTATAAAATTCTTTGATTTTCCTTTTATTGTAAATTAATTTCATTTATGTAATTAGGTCAAAAATTGTTAAAGTTGTTAATTGATGAAATTGGTTTAAGGTAAATGAAATGGAACATGTAAGAAGATGAAAGGAAAGCTTTAATGGAAGAAATAAGATTTTTAGGTGGATTTCCTACGGGTGGCCGAATTTCCTCTTATAGAGAAATGAATGAATTTTGCATGAAAATAATATATGTTAACCTAAATTAAATATAAAGATGATAAATGGTGCCCATGAATTTTTATTGAATTATTGAAATTTATTTTGAAATTTTAAAAATTTTGTAACAATTATGCTTATAGTGAAAATTGTGAAATAATTGATTATTTTAGTGAAAAATGAGAGTAAATAATAAATAATGCATAAATAAATTTTATTGGGATTTATTGAAATTATTGAAGTTTTATTGAAATTTTAATGTTAATATGTGTATTGAAATTAATTGAATTATTAGTCAATAATTGTGCAAAAATATTGAAAAGGGTGAATTTATATGAAATTAAATTATAGTTAATGAAAATAAAATAAAAAGTCAACCGATGAATTTTCAGAATAATTATTAAGCTATGAAAGTAATAAGAATAATGAATTATTAGTACATAATTCATAAAATGAATGAAAATAGTGAAAATTGTAAAATAATGTGTATACGAATTTTTTTGAATTTTATATGTTTTACTAGAATATTTTTGAAATAAAATATTGATTATGTATAATTAAAAATATTTAATTATTAATAAATAATTCAATAAATAAGTAAAAGTTAGTAAGTTAATGAAAATGAAAAAAAAAGTCAAAGGATGAATTTTCAAAAAGTAAAAAGTACAGTGAATAAATAACCGTATTGAATTATTACCAAATAATTCATAATTCAAAAAAAATGGTAAATTATAATTCACAATCCGTATTAAAAGTAATTTGAATTTCAAACCACCACAAATTCAGGTTGAAAAGTAAGAAATTGATTATGAGTTAAAAAGGAATAAAATGAATGAAAAAGGATAACATATTGAATTATTGAGAAATAATTCAATAAGTGTCAAGGAAAGGTGAATTATAATGTTATAGTTCACAAAGTATGTAAAAAGGTGCTGAAGAATATTTAACTTCGTAGTGAAAAAGACTCTGAAAAGACAGTGTAAAATAACCGCAGTGAATTATGAAGACATAATTTACTAACGGTGTAAAAGTACAAAAGTAAAATTAAATGATAGAATGTACAGATTTGAAAAAAAAATATAATAATAATTGTGAAAATTTAAAAGTCTTGAAAAATTTTTGTGAAAAATGCCTTTGTTGAATTATTGTAGAATAATTCCCAAAAAAAATAGTTAAAAAGGAAAAAGAATAAAGTGACTGGAAATAAAAGATCTGAATAGTCAAAGATCTGACAAGATTGACTGATAAATTATATCGATTCAAAGAAAAAAATCTACAAATTTTTAAAGTATTTTGAAAGTTCTGTCAAAAGATTAAAAAAATGACTGACTAGTCAAAAGCACTAAAAAGAGTGTGATCAACAAAAATATATTGTTTAAGAAAAAGAAGAAATTAAAATGCTTTGAAAGTTTGGAAAGTATTATGGAATAATTGATTGGTTTTACCCTTAGCAATAATCAGGTAGTAACATTCTTGTATATGATATAAATGGCTAGCCATAAGGATACCTTATACTGCGGTGCAAGTCATGGTAACTTGCTATGCTATAGACTGGATCTCCGATCACCATGACATTCTCTGTCTCTGTTCTCTGCTCCGTGAGAAATGATTCCTTGGGGGTCACTTCTCTCTCTGTTATGCCTTGTGGGGTTCACAGCTCGTGTATCCTATCTGAAAATTCTGTTTTATTGCATTAGAGGCATATTGAAAAGAATAAATCAGTATTTATAAAAGTAAATTGAATATAAAGGTTTTGAGTAAAAAATATTACTTGAATGAATTAAAAAGTTTCAGGGTAAAAATGTAAGTTTTTACAAAAATTGAAATTAATAAGCAATGATGGAAAGAGATTATTTTACAAGGTAAAATAGAAATTTAATGATTAAAAAGCCTAAAAATATGCTCATGTAAAAGAAAAGTAATTAGTTCATAATTAGAAATTATGAATTAAAATAATAATATGTTATATAAAAAATTCAAATAAAATCTGATCTAAACTTTTGTAAGTCAAAAGTTAACTGAAGGAAAAAAAAAGTAAATAGAAGACAATTCTGTAATTAGAAATGGAAATTGCCAAGTTTACTATAAATAGGTAAAAGAACCTTTGTATAGAAAAAGAAAGGAATTCAAGACTTATTTGCAAAGTGTTTTAATTAAGTACATCACTTTGCATTAAATGTTAAAAACTTTGATAATTGGAATATGACAAGTAGTTTAAAAAGTCCAAGTGAAATAAAAGAATAAATAATGAAATTGGAATTTTTGCTATGAAAAGAATAATGTTGCAAATAATGAAGATATAAAACACTGCATTAAACATCTGTCATTTTCATGGCAATTAATTATGTAAATCGTTTCATCAAAATAAGATTGTACCAAAGTAATTAAATGGATAATTTTACTTGAAAAGTCAAGTTATACGTAAAAATTAAGTAAAAGTCAAATAAGAAAACAAAAATATCAATTTTTACCTTTGAATGGCAAAAATAAAATATTCTAAATTAAGTGAAAAGTTTAAATCAAAGTAAAAAAGGTTTACCAAAGTGATGGTAATGATCTGAAAAGTCTGTAAAAAATGATTAAAAGTAACTTTTGATAAGACAGCGTAATAATTGGCATAAATATCATAATTATGCTTAATTTGGAAATTCTAGAATTGATAGTCACCGCTGAGCATATCTAGTGCTCAGCAAGTAGTTTTTAATGCATGCAAGTTCTGAGGATAAACTGGAGAATAGTACACGGCGGAGTGAAGCTTGAAGAAAAGTAGTGTTTAGACTTTTAAGTATTTTTGGCATGTATATACTCAGCTAAGGATTGTAAGACTCGATTGTATTTTGGATTATTATTTTATTAATGGTAATTTTTGTTATGTCAGTAAATGTTTATGATCGGTATGCAATTCATGAAATGTTACGTATTTGTTGAATATGATAAATTATTGTACCTCTTGGAGGCTATGTATTGTTTGATTTTTAAGGGGTTGTTAACTGGGTAGCCGTTATGTTGCCCGAATTTTTTTAATGACTTGTGTTTGCATAAGATTAGTTATCGGTGTGAAAAAAAAGCTAGGCAAATGTATAAGTGCATATCGGAGTGAACTATTCCGTTAAGGTTCCTTAAAGGGCGTTACACTCGACCTAGGATAACAGTTCACACTCTACAGCATGTCATGCATGGCAAATGCAAAATTTAGAGGCGTTACAACACGATTTAGAACATATGTGGTCATTAACAAAGTATTTTCCCAATAGGAGATAAAAAATTTGCTTGAGGCATCATAAAACGAACCATGTCTAAAAAAGGGTCCTATTTTTCCTTTTCACAATACTGTTTTGTTGTGAATTTTTAGGAATAAATAACTGATATTTAATCCATTTTTCATCACATAATTCTTTAATTCTTATAAAAGATATTCTTGACTACGATTGGTTCTTAAAGCTTTAATTTTCTTGTCCAATTGATTTTCAACAAGATCCATAAAAGTTTTAAAGCAACTCAATGCTTCGGGTTTGTGAGAAATCAAATAGACATGACCATACTTAGTATAGTTATCTATATAATTGATAAAAAATAATAGATCCCATGGCTTGCCCTAATATTCATTAGACTATATATATCGAAATAGATTAATTGCAATGGAGTTTTGGTCCCAATTCCTTTTTTCGAATGGTTTTTTTACTAGTTTTTTTTTCGATCAATGCTCATAGGTAGATAATTTAAACTTATTCAAAGTACCTATTAATCCTACTTTGGCTAACCAATTCATTCAGTCTGGGCCAATGTGGTATCATTTTTCATGCCATAATTTCATATTATTCTCATAACAATGTGAAACTGAAGAAAAAAAATTAATGTAAAACTAGTAGTATTCTAATAATCAGGATCAAAATCCATAATAATAAAATTGTTCAAAACAAAACCAGAACCATATTAAGCATCATCTACATATACGTGTACTATATCATCCTTGAAATGTAAATGAAACCAAGTTTCATTAAAGCAAAAATAGAAACTAACTAGACAAAAGAATCTGGATCCTTTTGTCACAAGGTCAATTACTTCTGAAACTATCACCCATAATAAATAAAATTTAGTAAGAAACACAGTACTGGACATATATATTTCACTCACTCTTGAGTAAAGATAGTGTACCTATTAAGATATTTTGTAGTCCTTGCACAATATCTATTTATTTGGCAATTGAATCATTTCACTCTTCAAATATTTATCATTTACTTACCCATGGGCCTATTGATACTATATTTCATCTTCTACTTTTTAGGCTTTTAAGCCCTTTCCTCACCCTTACCATTGAAGCTTCTTTTCTTATTTTGGTTAGAAATCATTCTACTAGAATAGGATTATGCCATATACACTTCTGTATTGATCTTAATCACCACCATACAATCCTCTTTAAGTTATAAATGACAAGCAACATTCTTAAATATCTTTATATTATCCATATGAGTTAGTTTCATCTTCATATGCTCTCAACTCTTAGGTAAATAAAGGATAACAACTTAGATCCGTTGCTCATTGATCATCTTATGACCAACTTCACTAAGCTCACATATCATATTTTTCATCACTCTTAGATGTTTTCGCATTTTATGATTAGACTTTTCTGATAAGTATCAAACTTAATCACTAATGATTGAAATTTATTCAAAGATATATCTCTGAATTTCTCCTAGAAAGTGTGATAAGTGTGAATTATATATTATTTTTAGTATGTTGTAAGTGTTTTTATTTAGTTAATTTGGTTCAATTTTGGTTAATTTTTAGTTAAAATGTTGATTTGTGTGATTTGTAAGCTAATTAGAAGTTTTGGTGCTTTCAGGTATATTTTGCTAGAAAAAGAACTTAATTTCAAAAAGGAAAGAAGATTTGGCCAAAATTGTGAATTTGAAAAATTCATTGCTATAAAATGTTCGTGGAGTCTAGTGAGTACTTGCTTGGCCATGCATTTGAAAGCATGTTTTCATGAGTGGCCATGTGTCTCTTGGTATTCCTTTTCAATTGCCCGTGTGTTTCATTGTTTAGAAGAGTGAGTGGCTGTGCATTGAGGGATTTGAGCATGCTTGGCCGTGTACCACTTTTCCTAGGAATGACTCATTGTTTGGCAGTGTGTTTTGTTGTAAAAGAGCTTGCTTGATCGTGCACTCCTATGAGAAAGGATGCACGACAGTGCATCTTAACAAGAAGAAAACCTAATTGGTTGTGCACAACAATCTCACATGCTACAAAAGATTTACAGATTTCCCGATTAAGAAGAATTTTCTTCCTACTTTAATTCAGGAAGTTTAGAAGGATTCTACTATTATTTTTGCCTATAAAAAGAAGTTTGAAGCACCAAAGAACATCATCAACCATTAATCAATCATCAATTATCAAGAATTCTCTAGTTTTAGTTTTTACGTAGTTTTCTATTTTCTTGTTTTTATTGTTTTCTTAAAGCTTTATTTTAATTTTCAAACATGCGTAGTGAGTAGTTTTCATTAACTTTTGCTAAATGATACTTGAATCTTTAACTTTTATTGTTATGACTTAAGCTTGTGCTTCAATTTAATACAAGTTTGATTATTTCTTAGTTCTAAAGCATATTTTTATCATTATTTAGCTAAGGTTTGGTTGTTAACTTGTTTAATTATTGGTTAATAATTGAATTTTAGTTTGATTATTGATATGCATCTTCTTAGGTTAAATTACTTAGGTTAATGCATGATTATATTCTTCATTAGATATAATTGGATGTTAATTAAGGTAAGTTAAGATTAAGAAAGGTGTACCTAAGAATAGGTGAAAGTCAAATTAGTTGAAAAAGAATTTAATAGACATTTAGGAGGATTAATTCAGATCTTTATGCTAAGTATTGGATTGTTCTGAATAAGAGAATTGTAATGCTTGGAATGATAATCTTGAGGTTTTATTTATCTGAGTTCTTCATAATCACTTTTGTTTCTCTTTTGATTAAGTCATAATAATATTGATTAAAGTGGATAGTCCTTTAGTGAAAGTTACTTTTAAATATTGATTTTTATCTCATTTGATTGCCTGTTTTGATTTTAAATTGTTTTAAATTATTTTACTTTATTTTTGGTTTTAAGGTTTTGTTTTAGTTTTTTTTCAACTTCAAACTCACAACTTTTGGGATTTCTTTTCTACCTCTTACAGAAAAATTTTGTTTTAGAATTAAAATCATTCACACAAATACAGGTTTCTTTTGGGTTCGATATTAAAGGCTTATAATTATATTTTCCTATATTACTAGACGATCTAGTACACTTGCTAGACATCGTTCAAAGTGATCCATAGATCTTTTTCATTCTGATACTTGCGAAGTTGCTAAGTGATTTCATCGTTCATTGGACTCAGCAAGATGATAAGAGCAGTTGGTCCCACTTATACTAGACTATGGTGCCATTCTCAGGTTCAATCATAATCAAACTTAAGGTTTCTAAAGCCTCTTGTTCTTCAAGCACATACTGAATTTACAAAATCCATTTAAATCCTCTAATAATTAACGGAATAATTGTTGCACTATATTAAAGGAGATCAAACAATATATGTTATTTACTATGCATCTAAAAAATTAACCTAATAAAGCTGTCTATTAGGCCTAAATTCAAAAAGGCTACTTAAAGTTTCCAATTACCCTCTAAGTTCTAATGTCTAATCTTACAGGTTAAAATTTCATGTACAGTAAATGTCAATTGTTCGGCATTAAATTCTTAAACTTAATTCAGAATATTATATATAAGATAATCTAGGTCTTAACTTAATTATCATGCAATCATTTTACTCATAAAATATTGCTAAGCAATTAATAATAAAATAAATACATTCATAATATATGTTAAATGCCAATATAATATCCAAAAGATAAATAAACTTATTTATTTAATCAATCATTAAATATCCAATAATCTAAAAATTCTTATAAAAAAAGATAAGATACACTTGTCTTTAATCTAGTAATTGGAAATATAAATCATAACCAAAAATCTGCTAACCAATAATAACTTGATACTCATGTCAATAACTCAGGGAACCTAGAATATGATAAAACTAGTCTTGTCACTGGTATTAATGTAACACCCTTACTGTAACAGTCTTATTGGACTATTCGAATGGTCGAAAATTTTTTTTTCCACTTAAATCCTTTAGCTTAACAATCATCATATAAAAATATAACTTTCATTAATCATTAGCCTAACTGTCTGAAAATTACTATGCATTTAATAAAATTTTGGTAGTATAACGGCTATATTCTTAACTAGCCCTTTGAAATACAGACAACCACACAGCCTCTCAGAGGCACAACAATTTAAATCCAATCATATATCAAATCTGCATATAACATCAAGCAACACATGTATACCATCCATTCTCTAAAATTCCTCATCCATAGACTACTATATAAAATACAAAGTATGATTATCGCTACTATATCCTCATAAACAAAACATCATAGGTATATATATACATGCCATAAAATATTCTTTCTAGCTCTTCAACTTCAATAATCTTCTGTGTACCCACGCTCCAGACTATTTGTACCTTCACGCAGTAAATCCTACTTGCTGAGTATTAAACATGCCCAGTGATGACTAAAAATCATAGCATTTCCCTTATAAATAATCATTTTTTTTAATTAATGTCAATTAAGTTATTTATTATTGATTTTTCTTATTTAAAAGCAATATGTATTTTATTAACAACAACTTTTCGATTTAAGTTATAAACTTTACTATATTCTCAATTTAGTCCTTAAACTTCTCATTTGTTTCAAAAATATCCTTTTATATTGTTTATTACTAATTTGCCCTTTTATTCCTTATTTTCTTATTTTAACCTATTAATTAGCTTATAAATTACTGATTAATCCTTGTATGACCTTCTTCCATGTAAAATTACCTTTTAGTCCTTTAACTTATTAAGGTTGACTTTTTACATAATTAATTAATCAAATTACCATTTTACCCTTATTAAGTGTTTACTTCTCATTTTTACTCACTAACTTCATCTTTTTGACTTTCTTTTCACACTTTTAACCTTTCTTATCATTATGCCCCTAGTACTGACCCAGCATAAAACTCTCAGATCGGATATACGGGACGTGGACCCCACAGGACCACAACAGAATGAGAATGACCTCCAAGAATCATCTCTCATAAAACATATGAACATATGACAGTACGTATGATAAATATACTATGGAGATCAACGATCCAACCATAGTAAAGCAAGTCACCATGACTTGTACCGCGGTACAGGTATCCCTATGGCCAGCCAATTATATTCTGAACTAGGTTTTACTGCCTGACTCTTTCTAAAGGCACATAATTCCTTACTTTTCATTTTATTATTCAATTATTCATTATTTTCATTACTTTTCATTTCTTGTTAATACAATCTCAGTGCATTATACTCATAGTCAGTATTCTTCACACAGTCTATAAATCATTTCATAATAATTCACCATTTTATCTATAACTTAGGCAATAATTCAACATAATTTCACATTTTTCAACTAATACCTAACTCAAATTTATTCCGAAAATATTCATTTAATTCCCATAAATTCTATAAAAATTCATGGATATCAAATTTCATTAATATTAACATTAGAAATCTTAAAATCACTTAAAATCACATTGGTTTCTCTTAAATTACCATTCGGCTTCTACTACAACTATACCATATAAATTAATTTAACTTCATTCAAAGGTTCTAATACACATAATTAAGTCCCTAATACATAAATATAGCATTATTTTCAATTTTTCTTTACTATATGAGATTTTCCTTAAGAAACCTAAAGGAAATTCACTTAATTCTTAGGAAAATAAAAGGATTAATTAGTCACAAACCTTTTTCTATTGATTAGCCTTGCCTAGACTTCCTTTCCTTTTCCTTTGGCTTGAGAAATTTGCTCCCCTTCTTGGATTCCTTCACAAACTGAAATTTCCATCAAAGTAAACTCAATTATTTTGGCCTCAAATGCTAAAATTAACAGCAAAAATGAACTCTAGACATCCAAAACTAGTAGTAGGCACCTAAAAACCAAATTAAAATCAATTAATTCACTTACCTAACTTTGACACCTAAACTTTAATCCTTGATTTCTCTTAATTCTCTTCCTTGAATCAAATATTAGAGCTTGCTAGGGGTACTCTAGAGAGGCTGAAATCAATTTCTTAGGCTTTGATTTGGTGAGAATTGAGAGAAAATTGGAAGAAAAAAGTGAAGAAAATGGATGTGAAGTGTTCGGCCACCAAGGAGCTGAAGGAGAACAATTTTTTTGCTGGAGAATTCTGGAGTTTCTGGCATTTTATAGGTCTTTTTAATGGGCTTGGGCTGTCTTTTAAGTGGGCTTGAACAATTTAATTGTATAGGCCCACTAATTACCCGATAAATAACCTTAATTAATTTCTCTCACTTTTCAACTTTAATTCTCTTCAAATATGATTTCATTAGTCATATTACATTACAAATAGGCTATAATTAAAATTTTAGCTCAATCGGAGTTCGTTTTGGGTCCGATTCACTTTTATCGATCCGATTCAAAAATACCGGTGTTACCGAAAATTTCACTTTTTGCTACCAAAATAATCTACATATTATTTTAGGCATATATAAATTTTTTGATAATTTTTAAACTTCATTTGCTATTTTTAATAACCAAAATGGTCAAAAATCAATTAAAAACCTTAAACCCTAATTATCTTGATTTTCGTTCTTTTGGCTTTCGGAGGCCTATATGACCTCAAATTTACTTCAAATTTCAATCCCGAACTACCCGTGACTAGTACTTTCCAATAGTCCAATAAAATATTTTTCACTTTCGGGTGTCATTTTTCAGCCCGAAAATACTATTCACTGTCGGAAAATACTATTCATGATCAGTCCGATATTAACGCCATTACAATTAATTTTTTGACCTCAATTGATAAATCAAAAGGTATGCTATAAAATTGATGATGAAGCCGTGGACAATACACACAATGTCAACTTTTGAGCACCATATCAAATTTAGTGTTACTTTTCAAAACTCCTTTTTAGGTTACCAAGTACAAAAAATGCATAATATATTTCATATAAATTTCATTTTCCATGATCCAGGCATTAACCATCAAGTTTCTCATATCTGAATAGTGATCAAAAGAGTATTTCATCACCTTAAATAAGGTCATTTCATCACATCCTTGGTCCAAGCGACCAGCCTAAATGCACTCTTACATCTTTTCAGGCATGCATAGAGTATGATGTACTATTGCATCAATATTGTCATCTCGGATCTTCTTATGCATCCTTATTTTGCAAATTGTTTGCACTTTTGCTTCAATTTTTACAATTTTTTGAGAAATCCATAGACATCTAGAAGTCTTTATCATCACCATTTTTGTCACACATAACAGAAAATTAAACAGTAAGTACACTTATGCATAAATATGTATGCCTGAAACTCATTTCAATCTAAAAATAAGGATAAACTATTACTCATAACATAATATAAATAGTCAATACACTCATGTACAAGCACATATGATTGAAAATTATTTTAATCAACAAATAAAGAAATATCCACATAATATAATTTTCAAATAAATTTGAAAATTTAAGAAGGTAAAAAATATAATTTTCTTAGTTTTAAAATAATTTTAATTGGAATAAAATCCAAAAAGTATTTTTTGGTCCTCAAAAAATGACCAAAAAAATTGAGAAAATCATATTAGAAAAAAATAAGCTGATTTGGAGAGGGCTCAAGTGCCCCCATGTGTCGGTAAAGATGGGCCTCACATGCCAAACACACGACAGACTCACCACGTACCAACTGTGGCTTTGTACGACTTAGTGTGAACCTAATGGGCCATGTGTCACTACGTCAGACACCAATGACATGTGGTAGATACCTATTGGTCTACGTGGATCCCATGTAATTCCTAGTGGACTGATAGGTGACATATGGTATGACCATAGTCTGCCATATGGCAGTCGTCCATTGGCCTATATGTCGCCACGTGGCATGACTCATCAAGCCACGTGGTTGGACCCATATGCCATGTGTCAATGCCACAAGCTGCCACGTGCCATGACTCATCAAGCCACGTGGTTGACCCATATGCCATGTTTTAGCACCTCAGGTTACCATGTGGCATCATGTGGTTGGTCCACATGGTGCCCAGATGGAATCCTTTGCTATGTCATCTAACATGTGGTGCCTTACTATTGGGCCATGTGTCGCACTACAGTTAGGCCATGTCATTGAGTGACACATCACTCAAGCACATGGCCCTTGTCTCTAGCACGTGCCCAGTACTGGTGGCGCATGCATACCATGCGCTGGCTTTCCAATGGTTTCAGGACATCGGATTTTTTCTAGGGTTGGATTTTTAGGATCTCTGAGTCCAATGGAATGGTCAAAAATAAAAAAATTTTCACTTGAAATTTTAATTATGGATTTTTGAATTAAATTTTTTTATGTGCAAATACACAAAATAATAAACAGACCAAAAAATATACATACATACATCTACAATATTAATATGTATATCATACAGTCTGAATTATATCTGAATTTTCATAAAAATATAGATCTAAAAAATAAACAAGTTGGAACGCAAAAATATGAGTTTTGATACCAATGTTAGAAAATATATCATAATATATTATGAAAAGTAAACATAAATACTTTCGAAATGCAGATCGTTGAAGTGAAAATCGTATGTTTTACATCACCGGCTAGCCTTTCACCCATATGCCATAAACTACGGGATGAAAGTATAGATCCATGAATTAAAAACCCTTTAGATAAAAAGAGAATACTCATGGAGACAAACCAACAGAGTATCTTAGATTTTTCTTTTCATTCCAAATGAAGGATTTTAGCCCTTATATAGGGCTCCAATTAAGATAATATAATTGCCTTAATTGATGAGAATTAAATTGACAGTTACTAAATATTAATAATAGAAATAAATTCATTATTAAGTAGAAAATAATATCTCATTAATATATCGGTTACCAAAATCAATTTTGGTAACATTTCACATTTATACATATTAAATAGTAAATTTTCTAATTACGGAGAATCCCAATATGGAATCAATCCAATATATATTATTTTCTTTTTCAATATTATCATGTTTATATCGGAGTTAATTTCTCATCTCGTGAGCTATTGGCATATCCTAAACTCCTTCAATTATTAATTTGCTTTTGTTTGGTATTTTTATTACTTATAGAGGTTAGAGAAGATATTTCTGCGAACTAAGAGGTTTAATAACAGACATTATTAAGGGAATGTTCACTTGGAATTTTCTTTCTTTTTGTTTGTAACTGCTCTTCTGTTAATTGTTTTTTTTTTTTGTTTGCAGCCTAGCTTGAGATATATGTTCGGATAAAATTAAGAGTAAAATACAATTAAGTCATAAAAGATTTTTTTTTTGGTCCTCAACTAAGATAATGTTGCAATGAATGTAATTTTGGCCAGAAAATTGTGATAAGCCTGCCGAAAGTTCACCTGGCAAGTGAACGTATCATCTTCAAATCGGTAACATAGCCAATTACGTGTTCTTGAAGAAAAATGCTTACATGATAAGCTGACTTATCAACTTTAATATGATTCATTGGTGATTTAACCGGTCACATGTAATATTTCTAGAAAAATGCTTACGTGGCAAGCTAATTTGTTACCTGCAATGTAACTTAATAAGTGACTTGACTGGGTAGGTGTAATAGTTTTAGAAGAAAAATGGTTACATGGAGTAAAAATCCATTTTGGTAGATAGGGAGAAATCTAGAACTTAATTTCAAATGAGGCAAGTTTATTGAAATATATAATAATCCATAAATAAACACACAGGTTAATTAAGCAGTGGGGCAAAATAAAATTTTTAATAAGGGGCAACTATAAAAATACTACATAAATTTAATAGAAATTTATAGGGATTTAACAATGATTTTGGGGGAAGTGGAGGTTAGGAGTGAGCTAATTATCGAATTTTTGGTTAATAAAAAAATAGACTAGAAACCAAATTGAATTTATAATTTTATATTAAGCAAACGGATAATTTAGTAGTACAGTGCTTACTTTAAAAATTGAAGGTTAATCTCACCGGTGAGTGTTGGCCGATTAATCTTACGTCCAAGAGAGGTTCTTTTCTTTGGCGCAATATTAAGCATCTCTGGCCTATATTTCGTGTTAACTCTCTCACTGGGTAGTAAATAATGGGAGTTTAATTTCTTTTTGGTATGACTATTGGTCAGAGGCCGGTCTTCTGTTTATGCATGTCCCGCTGAATGTTAGAAATACTCAAGATTGGCAAGATATTTCTCAACTTCTGGTTAAAGATGTTTTTATTCAAGATGTTGGTTGGAATAGGAATCTGCTGAAGCAGTTTTTGGATGATCAAATAATTTCTTTAATTGAGCTTTCTTTTCTCCCGTTGATGGTTTAGGTTCAGACACTCTTATTTGGCTACCTGCTTCTTCGGGTTCGTGTTCAACAGATTCAGCCTACAATTTTTTGTCTTCATGCGGCTGGAAATGAAGAGAATAGGAACTGGAGGTTGTGCTGGGATTGGCAAGGCCTACAGCGGATCAAACTATTCCTTTGGTTAATGATGTGGAATAGGCTGTTAACTAATGAAGAGAGGCAAAGGAGGCACATGGCTTCGGTTAACATTTGTCCCATCTGTAAGGTGGAGTCTGAATCGACTCTTCATCTTTTTAGGGACTATGCTAGTGTGAAAGGGTACTTGGGTAACTTGCTGGCTGATGGTCCCGTTGGTAATTTCTTCAACTGTAGTTTGAAAGACTGGATGGAGATCAATTTATCCGGCAAGAAGATGATGGGGTTTGTTAATTGGCAAGTTCTCTTTGGTTATAGTTGTTGGTTTTTTTTGGAAGTGGGGTAATGGTATAGTTTTTAACAACAAAGAGACCCCATGGTACAAAATGAAAGAGATGATCTTCTCCTCTGTGATAGCTTTTATGGAAGCTAAGAGTGCTATAAATGACATCAGTAGAAATTATGGTGGAAAGAAGAAAATTTTGGTTGGTTGGGATCCTGCACTCCCGGACTGGATTATGCTTAATATCGATGGTTCCTTCCGTCAGTCAACCACTCAAGCTACTTGTAGAGGTCTATTTCGTGATACATTAGGTAGATGGCTGGGCGGATTCTCGGCCCGTGTGGGTGGTACAAGTGCCTGCTTAGCGGAGATTTGGGGCGTTCTTTTTGGTTTGTAGGAAGCTTGGTCGAGAGGGTGGTGTAAGATTTTCCTCCAAGTGGACAATAAGAGTGTGGTGTCGATCTTGTCTCTAAATTTAGAAGTACTTCCGTCTCATAAATCTCTCATCATTCACATCAAAGAGCTGCTTAATCGAGATTTTTGTCATATTTACAGAAAGGCCAATGCTGTTGCGGACTTCCTTGTACTGGGCCTTTAATCAAGATATTAACTTCATGTGGCATCAGATGTATCCTGTTGATTTAGGTTCTTTATTATCCGGTGATGCCATAGGAACTTCATTCCCAAGGCTGATCACATTATGAGTTATTTTATTGTTAGTTTCTTAAAAATAAATTGCTGACAGTTAATCTTTAGTTGATAATCGATTTATATAAATTTTATATTTTATATTTTAATTTTTACACTAAAAACTATTTATATTTTTTTTTGCACTTCATAATTTTGTGATATATATAACCTTTTAAAATATTATTATAATATATATTTTCAGCAAATAAATAATGAAATTATTTTCTTATTATAATTATTTATTCATTTATTGTGCATAATGGCCATTATATTGTTAGTTTTATATTGAATATATTCAATTATTGTATTTAATTATGAAATTTTATTTTCTAATTTTTAATAGAAATTATATTTGATATGTATTTTTCATTTTTGAAGTATTTTTAACCATTAAAAATAAATTTATAATTTATATAATTTATTAAGTTTATATGTTAAAATTTTTCAATGATTAACTAATAAATTAATATGAAAAAATTAATTAAAAATTAAATTTAATACAACGATTAACCGAAATTAATAGATCGATTAATAAATTGATTAATTGGTACATACTCACCTCTTAGTATAAGTAATTTGCCCCTTATTACCCACAACTTTTATTAATCCTTGTTGGTAAAAATAAAATGAAGCATATTTTTTTTATTAATCATCCGATATCTGAATCCCACTAGGCCGATTAAATTTAGATTCGAAACGTCCCATATATGAAACGTCTAACTTGTATCACCACCAGGTCACCACCAATCATACTTTTTGAAACATTAAAAAGCACGATTTAAAATGTTTATACTCAAAAAATTAATTTTTAGGCCAAAATGAATGATTGACATTGAATTTACAACGTCCACCTATTTTTTAGGAAAAACAATTAATAAAACTTGTTCTATTTGTATCACTGTCTTTGTTTCTCTGTTCATAAATTCTAAAAAAGTTCCAGGAAAAATATAATCAATCGTTTTCTTTTTCTGAATGGAAATTTCTTTTAAAACTCAGAAATCAAGCTTAAACATTGACATGAGTTTGATTTATTTTATTCTTTTAATTTTGATTGTTTATTTTAGTTGATGGATTTATTTCACCATTTATTATTAAATTGATTAATTTTAATTGATATATGAGTATGGAATGGCTATGTGAATTCATGGTGGATTTTAATGAATTGGGATGAATTTCATTCGGTTATTGGCATATGAGTGATTAATATTTTTGTTTAATTTCATGTTTTGATTGTAACTTTAAATTATCAGAAATATTTATTTTTAATGCATTTAATTATATAAATTTTTACTTATTTTATATATTTTATATTAATTTTATTCATATTTAATTTTAAATTTTTATATTATTAAATATTGTATTTCTATTATAATTAATTGTTAAATATTATATTTTAATTATGATAAAATTTAGTTAGAAAAAATTAATTTTGATTTGGATCGAAAGTCCCTAACATTCCAATTATGGGAGCAAATTTTCCTCGTAATTCAACCGGAGTCAGTGAGGGAAAATCTGTGGCCATGATCATTACTACTTTTAGGTACAACCTTATCGGTGCATCTACGTATATGGATGGAAATTAGAAGGCCACCTCAGTTCATTTAACCTGATACGCCTGCAAATAATTATAAAGTAGATATTTTGAATAGGAGCCCAAATTAAATAATTGTAATTAAAAGAAATATAGAAATTAATTATTATTAATTTTAAGTAGCTAACAATCTCAAAGGGGTGGTGGCGCAGTTGGCTAGCGCGTAGGTCTCATAGCTTCTGAGTTATCCTGAGGTCGAGAGTTCGAGCCTCTCTCACCCCATAAAATTTTTTTAAAAAAATTTTCTTATCACAGTTAATTTTTATTTGCTTCGGCGCACAATTAGCAGTCATCTAACTTTTATTCAGTATCAATCACAGCAATGAAACAATTTAATTATATAAACAGAATGGTTGAAGAATCGCATGCCCTTTAAGAAAAGAAACTCTGCTTATATAGCCTAGCTACTTTCTTCCATATCTCTTGTAACTTTGGTAATGGAAAATCCTCCATTTTTCATCACGGCCACTACCCTCCGCATCACCTTATTACTACTGGTTCTTCATCTTACATTGGCCACAGACCCACCAATATGCCGGACCACTTGTGGCTCTATAGACCTTAAGTACCCTTTTGGCTCCTCCTACGGCTGTGGCTCGCCCCGGTTCTATCCTTACATAACTTGTGCCACCGATAAAAACCACCTCCTCCTAACCACCCACACTGGCTCTTACCCTATCACCTCCATATCCTACGCCACCTCCTCCTTAATCATCACCCCTCCTTCCATGTCGACCTGCACCTCCATGGTACCATCTCCCAACTTGGGCCTTGATTGGGCCAGCCCGTTTCAGCTCGGCCCATCAACTTTCCTTCTCCTTTCATGCCCTCCCCCAACCTCCTCCCTCACCATGAAAGGATCGCCTGTCTGTGATGCTTCCTCCTCCTACCTCTGTGCCTCGATTTACACATGTCCGGCCGTGATTGCACTCGGGTTGCCGCTGTTTCCGCCTACGAATACTTGCTGTGTGTATGCTCCGGCTAACTTTAATGGTAAAAATGAACTTGATCTTCATTCGCTAAAATGCATGGGTTATGCTTCAATAGCGTCTTTCAAGGATTACCCTACTGACCCGACCCGGTGGGAATATGGAGTGGTGTTGAATTATAGAAGTGGAGCTTTTGATGATTTTGATATGGATAATAAATGTAAGACTTGTGAGAGTAGTGGGGGTGTCTGTGGTTATGCTCCTCCTACCAACTCTTTTTTGTGTTTGTGCAACGGTGGAATCAATACCACTTCGGATTGCAATCCCAAAACCCAGGATTTTGGAGTTATTTGGAGCTCCGTTTCCACACTATCATGTAAGGTTCTTTGCCTCTTTTTATTTTTATTTTTTAATTTTTTTTTCAATATTAATCTTAGCTGTTAAGTTTTCTTTTTCTTATTAATAGTACAAATAATTCAACAGTTAATAATTTAACGAGTTGAAATAGTTGGATACTTCTTTTATTTAAATAAATTTTAGAATTTGGATATTGTGAATGCTAAATATTAATGTTGGAAGAGGACTCTTTCAACAGTGGGCTGAGCTAGCTCATAGCAGTAATTAAAGAAAAAAACCGTTGATTGGTTGCACAAGCACATATTTTTAGTGTGATGGTAATTATAGGGATAGTTTTAGGTTGGTGGATTTTATCTTTCATTTTCTTTTCTATTAGTTTATGAGAATAAAATATGGAATAAAGTGAAGATGATAATGATAAATGAATAGGCATCGGATTCTTGCATGGTATTGCAATCCAACATGCCTATATTGTTCCGTAGTGAAAAATAGTCCACTAGTGTTTTTTTTTTCTAATGGGGCATAAAGGTGCATTCTTTTTAGTAGGAAAAAGGCCTAAAGCAAAAGTTATAACACGCTAAGTTTAACATGCATTGATTTTTAGCAACTTTAATCCCAATTAGTTGCTCTCTGATTTTGCAGGGAGGATTTGGTTAGCGGTTTTGGCTGTTGTAATGTTCGTATCAGCAGCTTGAAATAATAATAATAATAATATAAAAAAAAAAAAAAGGTGTCGTGCTAACGAAAAGCTGTAAAGATTAGAAGCAATAATGCTGATAAAGGAGAAGCATCTTCTGTATTAATGTAGAGGAACAAAATCCAAGTTTACATAGATAATCTTTCTGGAATATTATTACATTAATTGATAATCTTGTTAACTTCCTAAGTAGTGAAATCTGGGCACATATCCAATGTATTATTTTAACTCATCAGCGTCTTTGAAATCCACCAAAGACTATCTTCGTTCAAATTGTGTACACTATGCTCAACTCAGAAGACATGCCATACAAAATATGTGCTCAACTGACTCATCAATACCCTAGCCAACACTTCAATCTGCTTTGCGACCATTTGCATGTATTGCTTGCTTAGGAGGAGGGAGAGTATCAATGAGGAAAGATTTTATGTGCTTGAATGTCTCTTTAACCCTCTCTGCATTCACTGCATGCCCCGCATTTTTTATTATCACTAATTCTGCGTTCTCACCAATTTGCCTATCAATGGTTAACCAGGAAAAAGGCATTAGTTATCCTTGAGATCAGCACAAACTGTTGATCGTACAATTCAACGTAGATAAAATGAAATAGTGAGAATGCCAATAAGCTCTGGATTACCTTTTCAATCTATGAGCCAATTCTACTGGGAAAATTTGGTCATATTCTCCCCAAATAATAAGTGTAGGCTGCATAAAAGTGAAAATTAAACCTCAGAGGGGGATAATAAGATAAAAAGGAAGAGATCTAGGGTCCAGTAATCTGCAAATGGGATAGATTTTGAAGAGCATAAGTGTTGAACCCATGATCCCACCTGCAATTACTTGCAGATATAACAATTGAGTTAAGCCTAAAAGATGATGTGGAGATTAAATTACCTGAGTTATTTTGGGAAGATTAGAGAGCTTTCTATCATTGTGCAATGCAAGAATCAGTTCTTTCTTCTCTTGGCGATATTCTGTGCACATCACCTGCTCAACAAATCCCAAATTCATTACATAACTTTCAAACCAGAACAGAGCAAGTTCAGTTTTCTCACTGGGTATCAGAAACCCTAAGAGTCTGCTGAGTCCTGAGTATCAGACGCAAGGTAAACATCATCTTGTAATTTAAGCAAAACTATACTGCATGATTAAAACAATTTCCTATTCTGATAAAAAAACAAAAACCAAAAATTCATCTTTTTTTTTCCTTTCTATTTCAGGCCAATCAGCTGACATGAGTGCTTTGATTAATATCTTTATCAATGTTAATTAATAAACCCACTTAAATTCCTTCCAATTTCCCAGCATTTACACTTTTTTTTTTGGAGTTGAATTGAGCAATCAAATCAGATTCATTAGCTTAATTGCAATTCCAGTACAAGATTATTAACAAAATCAATCCCATTGAAACCATTAATTATTGAGCAACAATAAATACATTGATTAAAACTGAAAACTGACCTCAATAAAATCGCTAAGAAAACAAGAAGGACCGCTGGGTGGAGGTTTGTGGAAAGACAATCGCATAATTTCTCTAACTTTATCAGGATTCTGAGGCAACAAAAGTTCAATAGCTTCATCAACACTCTTCACTGTAAACATCCCTTCTGCCATGTCCTTCTCCTCCAAGCAAACTCCGGCGCAACCCAATACTACCCGTCCGATGCGCTCCTTGAACTGAGCCGCCATGCTATACGCCACAAACCCGCCGTAACTCAATCCCAAGATATCCATTTTCTTAACATTAAAGCTGTCCATCACAGCCATCAAGCACTGAGCTTGAAAAGCCTCGGATCTCTCGGGTCGGGTGGTGTAGGAATCGCCGAAGAAAAGAAGGTCCGGAACGTAGATGTTGAATTTGGGTTTCAACGGCGGGATAAAGTCGTTGAATTGCCACATTGCGTTGACGCCAAAGCCGTGGATCAACACAAGCGTGGGCTTAGACTGGGCGTGAGATTTGGGGACCCAGCAGTGGATGATGGTGCCGCCGCCGATATCGGTGGTGCATGATTTGAGGCCCGCCCTGGTGAAGGAGTAGCGGTAGCAGGAGTCCCGCGACGCAGTGAAGCTAAAGCATTTGGCCATTTCTATTTTGTCACTCAATTTTGATTGTAGGAAGGGCTTGCTTTTTAGCTCATATTTGAAGAATAAAGGGCGTTTAACGAATTCTTATTGGAAAAGATTGTTGGTAAACTAAACATGATTGGTTACTGCGTAATGTTTATATATTTTTTAGTACCAAACGCAGTCTTTTTGGGAAATTTAGTGTTTGACAGTTGCCGGACCAATAGAGACCAGAAACGTAAAGACTTCGTTTACCGGTGTTCTTCATTAAGGTCAGCGATGGTGAGCAACCAAATTATAAAATTCCAAATTTAGACACAAAAAAGGAAATTGAAAACAACATATTGTTTTATCGACAGCTTACCTCTTCCGTGGCTGGAAAATGTTGTTTACCTTTTCTATTTTATTCTATTTATAAATAAATATTTATTTTTTAAAATATAACTAATAAGTATCTTTATTTTATTTTAAGAGCCGTTTTTAAAAGTTTTTTCACTCTAATTTTATTTTTTAAAATTTGAAAAAAAATTAATACACTTTTCAAAATTTAAAAAAATTTAATGTGTATTTTATTTTATCTTTTTCTTGATATTTTATATGCATCTATATACTTGTTATCACTTTTTAATATTAATTAATGAAAGGACAATATATTCAGTTATTCTTTTTTACTGAGATGTTTCATGTGTGTCAAAAATCAAAAATAACTTTTAAAAAGAAACGAAAATAGTATTAGTAATTTTTAAAATATAACTAATAAATAAATTATCTATTTTTAAAAACAGATAAATTAGTGAAAATATAGAGTAATAAATAACTTTTTTAACATTTAAACAAAAACAAATGTCGATATTTATTTGTGGAAGGTGTGATTACTAAACAAATTGATAAAAAAAAATTATTAGAAGAAAAATTCCAATAAGTATTTTTAGGATTATGATATGGTGCATGTGTACATGTAATTAATGCACATTGTAATGACTAAAATACTGGGTTAGTCGGAAATAGGATTTTCCGATGATGAATAGTGATACCAGGGTAAACAGTATATCCCAAAGTCGAAAAATATTTTATTAGACTATTGAAAAGAGATGGTTAGCAGAAGTCTAAAAATGTAATTTGAACTGAAAATATGATCAAATGAGTAACAAAAAGTCAAAAATAAGGAAAAATCACAGCTTAGGTTTAAATAGTGCCCGGATTGACTAAAACTTGATCGAAATTTTAAAAATAGCAAATGATTTCTAAAAATCACCATAATTTTCAGATCTACTTTAAATGAGATTTAGAATTATATGGTAAAGAAAAAATAAATTTTCAGTGACACGAAAAATCGAACTACCGTATTGGTAAAAGTGGATCAGACCGAAAAATAATATTCGATTGACCTGAAAATATTCATAAAGTCTAATAAATATATTTTGAGAATTTTGAAATTATTTTTAGGAGAAATTGAACTTATGAAGCATAAGAAAAATGATGATTCCGGTTTAAATAGTAACGGATTAACTGTGAATTTGATCGATATTTTAAAAATAGCAAATGATCTTTAAAAATTGTAAAAATTTTCAATTGGGCTCTAATTGGTATTTAGAATTATCTTTTAGTGAAAAAATGATTTTACGGTAACATCGAAAATTTACTAATCGGATCGGTTTGACTAAACTGGATTAAAAACAAACTCTGATTGAGCCAAAATTCTTTATGAATGCTTAATTTATTATTTTAAGAATTATGCAATTGATTTCGAGTGAAATTAAGCTTTAAAATTGAGAGAAATAATTTTTGAAGGCATAATGGGCTTAAAATGGGAATTAGCTTAACTTAGGATGTGCCAACTTGGTTGGATCAAGCCCAGCCCATTAAGAGTCTTATAAGAGACACAAAAATCTGCAATTCTCTAGAATTCTCACCATAATTCTCACGTTCTCTCCTCTCTTCCTCTTGGCCAAATGGCTTTTCATCAATTTTCATGGAATTTTCTTCCTTAATCCCACCAAATTAAGCCTTTTTAAGTAATTTCCATCATCTATTTTCCTTGATGATGGTCCCAAAAGATCAATTAAGGTGAAAGAAGTGTGAGAAATCAAAAAGAAAAGTTTATGTCTCAAAATCAAGGTATGTAAATTTGATGGTTTTAATTTGATTTAACGATTCAAATAGGTAAATTAGAATGTGTGGATGATGTTTATGTGGTTGTATGGAAGGAAGCAAGAAAATGATGATTTTTTGCCTTGTGAATTTCGACCACTTTAGGATCTTTAGGGAGAAGAAGTGGTTCCATGGATTAAGGTAAAGGAGAGAAAGATTAAAGTGTGGAGGAGATGAATTTAAGGTATGTGGATACAAAAATCCCTTTCTTTCTATTGATTTAGTATAATCTATCGTTATGTATGCTATGTATGTATGAGTATAATATATGTATGAATGAAATAAATGTTATAAATATAATTAGTTATGCTAAAAATGATGTTTTGATCAATTAATAATGGAAGAAAATAAATTTGAGGCAAAGAACTTGAGATGGCCGAATGGTATGTTAGACATAACATGGTATATTTTGGTTAAATTTTGAAGGAAATGTTATAAATTGTATGTAGGTGTAGTTTTGATGGTATACTAATTTAATTGGAATTTTTGGAATTTAGTAAAATATTTTTAAGTGGAATTTTATATTATGTTTGTAGTGAAAATATTGGATTTTAATGAAATGAATTGAGTTTATTGCATAAATGAAAATAATATTAACTAATTAGTTAATTGGAATAAAAAATGGTAAAGATAAAATAAAAGGGATTAAAAAGAAGGCAATTAAAGCAATAGAGCAAATGGATTTAATTAAAAGAAATATAAGTAAATAATAATAATACCAAGGTTTATGTTGAATGTTCATGAATACCAAAAGCATATGAACATTAATTTTCATAATATAAAGTTGAAATAATGAAAAGAATGGAAAACGACATAGTTAGAGTGAAAAATGACTTAAATGAAAGAGAATGAAAGTTTAGGGGCCAATTGGAAATTTTTTCAAGTGTTAAGAAAAAAAAAAGATAAGCTAAGTGAACTAAGGCATAAAATAAAGTTTAGGAATCACACTGTAATTTTACAAATAAATAATGAACTAATAGTGTAAAAGAATGCAAGAAAATTTTAATAGTGTGAAATAGTACTTAAATTAAAGAATTTGAAAGTAGAAGGATAAAATGGTAATTATACAAAATATGAAAGTAAAAGAGTTGAATGGTAATTTTAAGTGAAGTTAATATTAATGGGTAGAACGGATAATTAAATGAGTATGAAATGAGATTTAGGCATGAAATGAAATTTAGGGACTAAACAAAAATTTTGCAAATAAATATTGAATTAATAGTGCAAAATGTATAATAGTGGCAAATTCATAAATAAAACAAACAAAAGGGCAATTTAGTAACTTGTTGAAAAATGAGGATTAAATGGTAACTTTATAAGTGAATATTGAGTTGATGATATTAATGGCATTTTGGTAAATAAATTGAAAATGAACTGCATAACTATAATTTGATCGAATTTGAAGGTTTAAATGGCAAATTAGATATTCTAGGGATTAATATGTAATTTATTCATAATAATGTTAATTAAGGACTAAACGGTAATTTGACTGAATTAAAAGACTAAAGAGTAATTTAAAAGTAAATAATGTAATAAGCGTAAAAAAGTAATTAAATATTGACTTTATGTAAATTAAATAGAAGTCAATGATGAAATTGTAGATAATTGAAAGTTTAGAGACCAACGTGTAAAAAGATACTAATGTACCTAATTTAAGGATTAAATTATAATTAAAGATATTTATGTATGTTAATAAAGTAATGGTTAGAAAAACTATAAATTTAGAATGAATAAATGGATAATTAAGTGAATGTATAGAAATTGTTTGGAAGTTTTAAATTAGTATTGAATGATTGGAGCCGAGTGTATCGGCAAATGAATTGAAAATGAAAAATGATATGGAAAGTGAATTTAAATTAATTGAATATTGCTCTTAGCAGTAATCTAGTAGTTAAATCTAGTACAGTATATAGTTGGTTGGCCATAGGGATATTAAATATATAGCAGCGGAACGGATCATGGCGACTCGCTTTAGTAGGCCAATGATGGTCCACTGAATGAAATGTTGAAATATAAAATGAGAATGTAATGTAAATGTACGGGTGGTTCTTTGAAATCACTCTAAATGTACTAATCCCGTGTATCCGGTTCGAAAATTCTTACCGGATTGATACTATGGGCAAACCAAAGAAAGAAAATTAAATTGAATAGTTTATAAAGGAATGAAAAATGATAAAGAAAAAGAAAAATCAATCATGAAGTATAAATTTTATATTGGAATGTCTAATCAAGTATTGAATAGCTAATTACCAAAATAAAAGTACAAGGATAGTAGTGTGATAGATAACCGATCGACAATGATGTCTACAAAATAATGAATTAAAATGAAAAGAATTAAATACTGACGTAATAAGAGAATTAAGGCATAAAAGAAATATAGATTATAAGTTAAATTGAATTAAGAGTCTGAGCTGAAATTGGATAACAATAAAAAAGTTAAAGGAACTAGAGACATAAAATGAATAGAAAAATATTGAATAACAAAAATGTATACACAACATCAGTACAAAGATTTAATTTAAATATTATTAATATTTTCAGGTACAAATTTAATATAGGAACCAAGTTGTATAGACTGTACCAAAGTAATTGAACGAAAGGAATAATGAAATGTAATTTAATGCAACTTCGAGGACTAAATCGTAAATTGACCTTAATTAAGGACTTGAAATGTAGAGTAAATTAAAAGTAGGAAAGTAAATATAATGGATAATGATAAATTGAATAGTGTAGCAGTGTAAGTAAATAATAATTGTAATACTGAGACTGATAATAATATGACATTTATTAAAAGGATAATATAGAGAAAATTCAATAATGAGTATAGTACAAGCATAAAGACTGGAACAAGGAAATACTAAATAACATAACTACAAAGATAAAGGTTAATGTTTAAAGATATAAGTAATGATGAAATTGACAATGAAAATAGTATGTGACTGTAAATCAAGAAATGACCAGAAGAATTATGAATGACTTAGGTACTGTAGTATAAGAGAAGAACAAATGCATACAAACTGTAAATTGTTTAATAGTCTAAAGAAAGATTGATACCGAAAGGAATATAAAGAAAATGAAAATAATTTGAGATGAAAAGTTTAATTAATTTAAAGAACAAAATTTAATCGAAAAGTAATAATTACAGGAAATATTCTAAAAACAGTTTGAAATGTAAAGTAAGATAAAAGCCAATTTATGTAATGACCGACTAAAAATGCAAAGTAAAATAAAGATTAAGCAACTGTTAAATAAAGAATTAGTAAAATACTGAAGGTTAAAGAAAGAGATGAATTAAAGTATTAAATGAATAAGATTACGAAAAAAAATATAATGTGTGTGCTTGTATGTGCATGAATGAATCTGTTAATGGAAAGTTTGAGATTTGTATCCACCACTATGCATTTTTAATGTTCAGCACGTAGTGTTGCTACTGCGTGCAGGTTATGAAAGTAGGAAGTTAAAGTAGCCATAAACTGATGTTGATCAAGAACAGTGATGCCAAGCAAGAGTTACAATATAGACATGGCATGTATATGTTCAAGTGAAGTAACTAACTTAGGTATAGATATGTGTTTTATGTGTAAGTATTGGTACTATTTTGTATAGAGTAGCTATAAAATTGTTATTGTTAATGTCGACTGAATGTTACTGGTATAATATTAATTGATGTGTTAAGAGGATAAAAAAAGAAATTTTTACTATACTATTTGATATAGCAATTGTAATTATCATAGTATTTTAACAATCGATCACTGTACGTATAACATTCCTGGATCAGAACCACTAAAACGATATTGTTCGCTTTGGGCCTCGATTCTCACGGTTTTATTTTTGGATCACCCTAAAAGGCTTCATGCTAGGGAGAGATATCAATACCTATATAAGGCATACTTCATTCTCCTCTCCAACCGATGTGAGAAACTTTGACTGAATCATTAGTCAAAGTTTCCTTAGAGGGTGGATTCAGTCAAATTTTCCACATCGGTTGGAGAGGAGAATGAAGCATGCCTTATATGGATGTTGATAACTCTCCCTAGCATGAGGCCTTTTGGGGTGACCCAAAAACAAAACCATGAGAGATCCATATAAAGGCATGCTTCGTTCTCCTCTCCAACCGATGTGAGAAACTTTGACTGAATCATCAGTCAAAGTTTCCTTAGGGGATGGATTCAGTCAAAGTTTCCCACATCAGTTGGAGAGGAGAATGAAGCATGACTTATATGGGTGTTGATATCTCTCCCTAGCATGAGGCCTTATGAGGTGACCTAAAAATAAAATCGTGAGGGCCAAGGTCCAAAGCGGACAATATTGTGCTAGCGGTTCTGATCTTAGGACGTTACAATTGGTATCAGAGCTGGCAATTGGTATCAGAGCTGGTACTAGACTGATGTGTCAGCGAGGGTGCTGAGCCTCCTTAGGGAGCTAGATTCGGTCAAAGTTTCTCACATCGGTTGGAGAGGAGAACGAAGCATGCCTTATATGGGTGTTATACCTCTCCCTAGCATGAGGCCTTTTAGGGTAACCCAAAAATAAAACCGCGTGGGCCGAGGCCCAAAACGGACAATATCGTGCTAGCGATTCTGATCCAGGGACGTTACAATATGTACAGTACAGTGGTATAAATGTATTACACACATGGTTTTGGATCATTAGATCGCATGCATATTCGATTGACGGTGCATATATACATGCACTACATGGACTCAGACATCAGACTACTGCTCATATTTTACTCAATTTGTTTGCAAATAAGTATACTATTTTAGGGTAAATCCATGTGTGGCCCTCTAAACTTATTAAAAAAACCATTTGAACACCTAAACTTTGATTGTGATCAGATAAAAATCTAAACTTGTCTTTTATGTAGGTAATAAACACAAATTTATATGTGAGTTATAGATGCATTGATGTGGCAAATAAACCAATAGTATGATAACATGTGTCATATGGTCAAATAAAGCAATTGTTTTAAATATATCGATGGAAAAATTCGTCGATTTTTTGTCGTTAACTTTTATTAATTAAAATACATAATGTCAATGGGTTAAGCAAGTGCGACAGGAAGTCTACTTTTTTGACTTCATAAATCAATTTGACCATCAACAAATAAATATATAAGTGCAATAGTATATGGTCATTCCTATGAGAGCAAGGAATATGAGAAAATACAAATATTATCATAAAATATGGGAAAATGCAAATAGAGAAAGGAATGCATGGGAAACAGAGTGGTAAGCAACACTCTTAATAGATACAAGACTTAGGACATATAGCAACAAACTACTCAAACTCAAAGAATTATTAATGTGATGGGATCAAATTCAACCTCCAAGTTATGAATCAATTGTTTCCAATTATGATCTCCTCCAATTAAATATTATGATCATCAAAACTAGGAAGGTAAATACATAGATGAGAAATATAGAAGATTAGAAAGGATAAATTTACCCTCTAATAGCTTTCTCATAATTATACCAATGCCCCATGTTGAGGACTAGCATGTTAGCATCTCTTCACTTGCTAGAGCTCTAATCCATCTCATCCAATTTTAGAGTTAATCTAATACTTTTGGAACACCAGCTCAAATCCATCTCATCTATCCACTTTATAAATTGAATCCTTATTGGTAAGTGCAGAAGACAACATGCTCATGAGAGACTCACATTGATTTTTTCCAATCGAATCTCCTACAAACATTAGCCTTTTATTGCATAGTTTCTCCAACATCATTTTAACATCAAATCTGTTTATACATCAAGAAATGTTGGTTTTAGTACTGCTATGAAAAACTTTCCTCTGTAATTATAATTATATAAGAAAAAGAATAAATACTTATAATTTACAACGATAAAGTAAAATTGAAACATAATCAAGGAAGAATAAATATTATCATCCATTAGAAGTTACTAGCAAGTGAATAGAAAATTCAATTTTTGACATTAAAAACCTAAAAATTAAATTCACACACTTCCACGATTTTACTATAAAGGGATTAATGATCTAAGAAAGCTAACCAATCTTCTTAGGATGAGAAAGAGGAGGAGGCAGAGAGAGCTTTGGAATATATGGGTTCAAAGGACTGCAATTGTAATGGCCTCAATACCGGCTTACCCGTGAACAGTAAATTTTGGTAGTAAATAGGGTTATCGGGCTGTGAATAGTACCCGAAACTAAAAAATATTTTATTTGACCATCGGAAATTATTGGTCATGGTAAGTCCAGAGTTAAAATTTGAAGCGAAATTGAGGTCAAATGGGCCTCCAAACGTTAAAAATATGAAAAAGGTAGCGAGTCAATTTCTCTAGTATAGAAGGTGACTTGATTTTGCATAAATAATTAAAAATAGCAAATGAATTTCAAAAATTACCATATTTTGTAGTTCTTCATGGAATTTTATGTAGAATATTTTGGTATAAAGAAATGAATTTTTTGGCTATTTTGACAGTTATCGAATCGGACTGATTTGATTGAATCGGATAAAAAACGAACTCCGATTGAGCCGAAAATTTATGTGCAATCTATTTTTGATGTTATAAGAATGAAAGAATCAAAATTGAAGTAATTTGGAGTGAGAAAGTAGGAGAATATTTGTTGGGCCTTTGAAAAATGGAAATTGGGCCTTAAGTAATTAGGTTAGGCCTATTGGATTTAGGCCCAACCTTTGGCCCAATTGAAGAGGTATAAAAGGGAGAGGAATCTGCAGATTTCCAGCAGATTTCAGCTCCTTCTTCACCTTTTTCTTGGCCGAGACACCCTTCCTCTCCCTATCTCTCAAATTTCTTAAAATCTTACTTAATTTCTCTTAGAATTCAAGCATCTTAACCCTAGTTTCATCTCTCTAGATGAGTAATCCAGCCTCAAACTTCTGATTTAAGGGATTAAAGCAAGGAATTTACAAGGAGAAAGCTTAAGGTATCAATTTGAGGTAAATGAAAATCATGAGTTTAAATTGATTTATTAGTATCTAAAGGTGTATTAGGGTGTCTAGAGCTCATTTGTGTAGTTATTTTGAGCAAATGAAGTCAAAAAAATAAGGTTTTTTATGGTGATAAATTCGGCCATGGTAGGAAATAAAGAAGATCTTCAAGCTTCCAAGGTTAGAGGCAAGGAAAAGGAGGCTTAGGCAAGCCAAAGCTAGGAGAAAAGGTTAGTGACCAATAAATCCTACTATTTTCCTAAGTTTCCTATGAATTTTTCTTTATGTAATTAGGGAAAACTTTGATATATATGTGTGAAATTTAAATTAATGTTATATTAATGCAATTAGACTTTAATTATATATATTAGAATGCTTAAATGAATTTTTAAATGAATATATGCTAGAATTCCCTAGGTGGCTGAATTGAACTCTTAAGGGAAACAATGTGTATTTTAGGTTTTTTTGATGAAATTATGTTTTTAAAAGGTATTAGAAATGAAATAATATATGTATGAATTTTTGTAGAATTTATAGAAATTATTAGAATATTTTTGAGATAAACTTTTGATTATGTAAATAGTGAAAATATGGAATTAGTAGAAATTATGGCATAATTTAGTGAGAAAATGATTTATTATGGAGAAATATGATGTAGTAATTCACAAAGTGTGTAAAAAGTTCGAATAAAAATTTAAGCATAATGAAAATATTAAAGAGATGTAAAATTTTGAATAAAAAGAAATGAAAAGGGTGAATTATGGTGAGATAATTCACAATTTGTGTAAAATGGTTTGAAAAAGTTGATTGTCAAAGGAATTAAGTTGAAAGAGAAATAAAAAGTATGGAAAGAAAAGAGTAACGACTTAAGTTTAATGCTATTGTGCCCTTAGAAAATAGTCTGGAGTAAAAACTAGCTCAGGATATAATTAGCTGGCCATAGGGATATCTGTACCGCGGTGCAAGTCATGGCGACTTGCTTTGCTATGGTAGGATCATTTATCTCTATAGTAATTATCTGTATATGTTATCTGTTCTGTGGAGAAATGGTCCATTTGGGTCGTTTCTCAGTCAGTTGTGGTCCTGTAGGATCCACATCCCATATATCCAGTCTGAGTATTTTTGTTGGCACTGTACTAGGGGCATTAATTGAAAAATAAAGCTAAAAGAGTAAAAAGAAGATGGAAATAAAGGTTTAAAGTGAAAAAGGACCTAAAGGAAAGAAATTAAAAGTTTAGAGGTAAAATGGTAATTTTATCAAAGTTATGGTTTAAAGGGTAAATTCGATAAAGAAATGAACAACAAGGGTAAATGGTAATTCAACAACCTAATGGTATAAAAATGACCTTTTTAAGACAAAAAGAACCAAAAGTGTAATTTTGCACCAAAAATATTAAAACAAGGTAAAATTTGAAATTTGTAAGTAATTTAATGATTTAAAAGTGAAATAATACAAAGGTAAGGGTATTTTTGTAATAATATGTTAAAAAGAGCAAAATTGTAATTATGGTATAATTTGGAGGACTTAATTGAAAAGTTAAAAAGTTTGTATATTAAGTATTAAGAAATATTATTAAAAGATAGTTATGTGCATATTGCAATTAAAAGGAAATTAAGAAAGTTAAGAATTTTAATTATTATGAAACAATATATGTATATAATTAATGTTTTAGCCAAAATAAAATTTTAGGATTGTTGGTCACCACTGGGCATAATTTATGCTTAGTACGTAGGTTTTGCTGCATGCAGGTACAGAAGGTTTGGAGCAGTAATGCACATCTGGAGGAAGAAGAAAAGTTGAATAATTGTTTTGTAGCTTTGTGATGAGATGGATGGAATGATGATGGTATGTGATTGAAGAATTTATTATTTATCGATTGTGGTGCCTCTGGAAGGCTGTGTTTTGCTTGCTTTTTTCAGGGGGCTAGTCCATTTTATAGCTGTTATATTACCCAAAATTTTCTAAAATGAATAGTAACTTTGGACAGTTATAAGTTTTCGGCAATATAACTTAAGAAATTGTTTAAGACTCAAGTAAGGTTGTATGTTAGGTTCTGGTGAAAAAAAAAATTTCACCAATAGTACTGTTTCGTTTGGTCTTTATGTTAAGGGTGTTACAGCAATGGTGAATTTGAAATGTACCCAATATAAAAAAGCTGAGAAGAGCATGTAATTCTTCAAGAAATTGGTACAAGGACAATATTAATAACAAAAACTAGGGCATTAAATAGCAATCCCTCTAGCTTTTGGGCAGTAAAATCATATGGGTTCTCCAAGTAAACAAGGTTGGCAAGGGTGTGGATCGACGGGCGGAGGTAGCTTTTGAAAAACGGTTAAATGGGGAGAAGGAATAGACAATGAAAACCATGAGAAGGATGAGATTGAGATGGAGTGAAAGTGGATAAAGAGAGAGAGAGAGAGAGAGAGCTAGATTAAGGCATCTAGTAAGAGTGAGAGTGGGAATAGGCAATTTAGGCGGATTAAGGCATCGAGTGAGAGTGAGATCGAGAGAGATCTAGATTGAGAGTGAGATTAAGAAAGAGAGAGGGCAAGATTGAGACATCGAGAGAGTTATTGGTGGAGAAGGACAAGAAGAAGAGGATGACTATGTTGGTTATTAGTATAGGAGTATGACAAGAAGAGGATTTAGGGAGAAGAAGTTTTTTAGGGATTATGCAATTTGTTTATTATTTAGGAAGTAGAAGGTTGAATACTAAAGGTTAACGCTCTGCTAGCGGCGTGTATTGCACGTGTTTTGCCACATCAGATTTTAGGTTTATTTGTCGCATAATTTATGTGTTAAGGTGCTTATATGGTTACTAGTGGAGTTTAGGTACCCAAATGATTTTTATTAACAAGTTCAAGGGACTATTTATGGGTTTACCTTTTTTTTTAAAACAAAAATTTAGAAACTCATTTAGCCTGTATTTTTACTAATTTGAGTTTGTTAAAAAGAAATAATTAATCAATAATTTTATTTAATATTTATTATATGCAAGGGATTTTTGAAAAGTCACATTCAAAGTAAATAAATAGTTACACATATCATAAATAAAGGCAATTTTGATTGCGTGGATTAAGAAACTTAATTTATTTAGTTTGAAAATAAAGTATTTTTTGCAATATTTTTCCTCATACACCTCTAGATAGAGAATGCTAAGTTAAAATTTAAAGTTGGTTTTTTTAAAAAAATATTTTTAAAGTTATTGATAGAGTTTGGGTGTACTTATGACTCTAACATTTTTTATACTAATTAGTTTAGGATAATTAATTCCTAATTAATATAGGAATAAAAGTTAGAATAGGGTTTTAACTCTTAATAACCTTTATAAATAGGGGTTTATAAAACCTAAGTAAGGTTACACTCTCTACGCAAAATTTTCTCTTCATTCGTCTTACTCCCTTTACTCCAAGGGGCATTTAGACTGTGGAATAGTCACTTTTTTCAGTACGTGTGCTCATGGTCAAAGGCCCAATAATGTGAAAAAAATCCATTACTTCCGTTCGTGTCAAATGAAATTTGAGCTTCAAGAGGTAAATACGTTTACCCGTATTTATTGGATTTATGCTTTTTGGGTATCAGCGCACCATTCTGGCATGTTATAATTTTAGATCTAAAATTTATATGAAATTTGGTAGATCTAAATAGGTAGCATCAACACTTAATTTTTAATTTTTTGTGTGTTTTTCATGCTATTTTCAAAATTTAATTTTTATGTGTATGTGTACATTGAAAATTATGCAAAAAAGTTTGTAACCATAAATTAAAAGTTGGTATTTTTGAATTTTGACCTCACCATTGTGTTTTTGGACCCCAAAAATCCCCCATCGACAGAAGTCGGAGTGCTGAAAAATGCCTCTAAGGCAATCCGTGGACTGCATGTGCCACCTACGCAAGGCACTTTGCAGAAGCCGCATGTCCCTTATGCATGGACCATCTATTAGAGTGATAAATCACTATGACATATGGCCCAATAGAGGCTCGATATGTTGACCATATGGAGTCACCACGTGTTAAGATGATTTGTCACTCTAACACGTTGGTCAATGGGGTGATGACACTTAGACCACTATAGTGATGCCATGTGTAACACCCTTATACCGCCGTACAGTGTATGCGATAATTAAATGTCAAACCATACATGAAACAGTAAAATTTTTTTTCTAACAGTACCGATAAACATACTTGTACATAAATACTTAAAATATAATCATTAATCACATATCTGTGTCTCAATAATTAACAATTAAATTTCTTATACTATAAACATATACTTGCACAGTAACTATATTTTTTTGTACCTACATATACATGCCAAATCTAATTCCTATCTTGTTCCTTTTCTTGGACTTAACTACTCCTGCAATACCAGCCAATGAAAGCCTATCATCTTCATAACCTGCGCGCAGTCAACAAACTACGCGCTGAGCATCAAAATGCTCAATGGTGGATACGTATCCCAAACTTTCCATAAGAAATCGCAGAAATACATATACACACTTGCATGAATTTACTCATACGTACATTCATTCGATGTGCATACATACATAGCATATCCATATGTTCACCTATCTATACATACATACATCCACATACTTTACATACATATACATACCGTACGTGCATACATAGCATATCATACCTGCATACATATACATATCATACATGCATACATATACATACATACATATACATATCATACATATTCACTTATGTATTTCTATATACCCATACATATATACACGTATACATACATTTCATTTACATATATTACTCATACATATACATACATATACATATCATACATATTCACTTACGTATTTCACTACACCATACCATTTATTTTAAATTCATTTAAAAGTCTTAACAAGTATAATATACTATTAAAAATCTATTTTTCAATTTAATTTTAAACTTTACTTAATTTTTCAGTTTAGTCTTTTAACTTTTAATTTATTCCAAATTTACCCTTTTATACCTTTAATTACCCAAAATGCCCTTTAATCTCTTATTCTCTCATTTTAATCTATTAATTGGCTTATAAATTATCAATTAATCCTTGTTTGGACTTTTCATGTAAAATTACATTTTAATCCTTTAATTTTACAAAGTTGACTTTTTACACAGTTAGTTGACCAAATTACCATTTTACCCTTATTCAATTATTTTCTTCTCACTTTTACTTATTAAATTTATCTTTTAAGAAAATTACTTTTTTACTCCTAAACTTTTTAACTCTTTTTATTTTAGTCCTTTTTCATCTTAAACTTCAATTTTAATTTTTTTTACACTTTTAACATTTTCTTATCATTATGTTCCTGGTACAGACCCGACAGAAAACTCTCAGACCGGATATGCAGAACGTGGACCCCACAGGGCCATAATAGAATGAGAAATGACCTCCAAAAATCATTTCTCATAAAACATATGAATATATGACAGTACGTATGATAGATACTATGGAGATCAACGATCCAACCATAATAAAGCAAGTCGCCATAACTTGCACCGCGGTACAAATATCCCTAAGGCCAGCCAATTATATCCCGAACTAAGTTTTTACTGCCTGACTCTTTCTAAAGGCACAAATTCAATTACTTTTCATTTGATTATTCAATTATTCATTCTTTACAATACTTTTCATTACTTGTCATTTCTGTAACAGTACATTACATTTGCAGTATGTCTTCTTTACACAGTTAGTGACTTATTTCACAATAATTCTCCATTTAATCAATAAATTATGCAGTAGTTCATCATAATTTCATATTTTTCAAATAAATACCTAACTAAAATTTATTCCAACAATTTTCATTTAATTCCCATAAATTCTATAAAAATTTATGGATATCAATGCTCACTTGTACTATCATTATAAAGTTAAATTACATTAAAATAACTAAAGATTTCATAGTTTTCCTCTTACCTTCCATTCGGTCATAACTAAAAGTTCATCATATTCATACATAATACACACATTATTAAACATATATTATTTTGTACACTAATTTCATTTAATTCTATCTTTCGTGTAATATCATTATTTATAGTTTTATTTGCTTATATGCTTCTCATCTATAATTTATTAACTTGTATTATATAAATTATAATCCTAAATGCTCATTTTATCAAATCTATCACATTATTTCCATACTAATTTTAATGTTATTATTATTAATTATTCATGTTTTAATTCATTCATTATTTATCACACTCATTAGTTTCTTTAATTCATTTAATCACTATAACTTACTCAAATCACTTTATGCATAATTAAATACCACGCTAATTACATATAAATTTATTTCTATTCAAGGCTTTCACGTTTTTATATATACCCATTTGTCTTATTCCATATACAAATTTATATTATTTACACTTGAAATTTGCATTTTCTTAAGTATTTAATTAACATTACTATGATTCTTATATTTGTCCTTTACATATAATTTATTAAAATAATCATGTATATTTTGTACGTACATATTTAGTTCATTATTGTCATATTTATTACATACTTGCTCATACATTCATATATACATACATATTTACTTACATTTATAATCATTTACGTACATATTTGTCTACCTACATCTATACACATATACGTACATACACATATACAAATACGCATAATTTTATACATATATTTAATTATTAAACTTATTTATTCTCAATAATTATTTTCATTTTGCTTATTACTAATTATTTTACATATTATTTCTTAAATTAACTAAATGATCATTTAGTCTTATAATTTTTATTAAATTACGATTACGCCCTTTTTCTATCAATTTATTTACCAAGATATCATTATTTATCTAATTATCATTAATTCAATATTTACTTGTAAAATTTTCATTTAATCCCTAAACTTGGTAAATTACCATTTAGTCCTTAAAATGGCTAATTTACTGTTTAGTCATTCAATTTCTCATAAATTACAAAAATATCCTTTTATTTTATTTTATTTACAATGTTGACACTAATCATAAATTTTACACTGCTAATTTTCTCTTTATTGAAAAGTTCCAATTTGATCCCCTAAACTTATTTTCATACCTAATTTCTTATTCCAATTATCATTTTCTTTTTCAATTTAATTTTAATCCATTTAAACTCATTCTTCAATATTTGACAATATTTCACTTTTGCCCCTAAACTTATAATTCTTTTTCATTCAAGTCTTTTTTCCACTTTATTATTTTATTTTCCATTCCTTTTTATTTTCTTTTTATTCCAATTATTAAATTGGACTATCTTAAGTTGTTTATGCCATAAATTCAATTTTTTTTAATTAAAACTCAATATTTTTACTATACATAATATACAATTTAACTTATAAATATTCTATTAATTTCTAAAAATTCTCATTAAATTAATTTAGCATGAAAATTATTCCTACTTCCAAATTACAACATTTTCTTCACCATTTAACCAAAATAACTTCACATACACACATATAAAGATTCGGCCAACATGGATTTTTGCCTTCCAACTATTTTTTTTCATCTAAAAATATTTCATTCATCAATTTAAACTCTCAATAACACATATATATCATCATTTTCAATTAATCCTACATAATCACATAAAATCAAATATTTACATACATAAATTCTCATACATAATTTATGGAAATTAAAGGATAGCCTATCCACTAACCTCAAATTCATCTCCTTAACACCTTGGTCTTCACATCTTCCATATTTTCCTTGAAAATTCCATTTCTTTCAAATTTTTCCTATTATGGCCAAAATTCCCAAGGCCAAAATTCATCAATTCTTGCTTCCTAAATTCAAATAAACCACATAATACTAACATACACACCCTAATTAACCTATTAGAATCTTTAAATTAAATTAAAACTTCCAATTTCACTTACCTTACTTTTGAGACACCAACTTTCTCTCTCTCTTTCTTGCACTTCCAGCAGATCAAATGACCTCTTGAAGCTTCCATGAGCTAGTAGAGGGGCTGGATTTAACTTGAGAAAGGTTGATTTGGTGGAAGTGGAAGAGAGAGATGAAGAACTTCCATGAAAATGAAAGAAAAGTGGTCGGCCAAGAAGGAGGACAGAAGCAACGTGAAGGCTGGAGATGAATCTGGAAAATGACTGATTTTTAAGGTATTTATAGGCTGATTTTGGGCTGGACTTGGTCCAACCAAATGGTCCAACCAATTTAGGCCCATTTATGCCTTTTAAGCCCAATAAGCTTCCACAATTTATTTCTCTCACTTACAAAGCTCAATTTCACTCAAAATTGATTCCATAATTTTTAAAATAATATATTGACCCTCCATGAAAAATTTCGGCTCAATCGGAATCCATTTTCAGTCCAATTCAGTCCAACCAGTCTGATTAATAAATTTTCGATGTTACCGAAAAATTAATTTTTTTACACCCAATGATTTTAAATCTCATAAAAGGCTTAACTGGAAATTTTTGCAATTTTTGAAGATCATTTGCTATTTTTAAAGCCCTGATCAAATTATAGTTGACCGGTTACTATTTAAACCGAAATCATTATTTTCTCTTATTTCTTGAGGTCAAATATCATTAAAAATACTTATAAAATTCTTAAAATATATTCATTAGACTCCATGAATATTTTTGAGTGATTCGAAAACTATTTTTTGATTTGATTTACTTTTACCAGTCCTATATTTCAATTTTCAAAGTTACTGTAACATTAATTTTTTATTACCATATGATCCCACATCACATTTAATGTAGATTTGAAAAATATGGTAATTTTTAAAGATCATTTGTTATTTTTAAAGTCTCAGATAAACTTTCAGTTGACACAAGCATCCTTTTAACTGCAACTGTGACTTTTTTCTTATTTTTGACTTTTAATGATCCATTTGACCTTATTTTCAGTCTAAATTATATCTTTGAACTCCAGCTAACTTGCTCTTTCCAATGGGCTAATAAAATATTTTTTGACTCAGGAAGGTACTATTCACCCCGATGTCATTATTCACTGTCGAAAAAAATACTATTTTCGTCTAGCCCGGTATTTGGGCCGCTACACCATGTGTCTTAGAGGCATGACATGTAGACTATTGAGGGGCCAACACGTGGCATGTTATGGTGCTGCCACATGTCAAACTTACGTCACTACAAAAAAAATGCATTTTACTGACGAAATTTAGCATTTTACCGATGAAAAATGACCTTACCGACGGTTTTTTATTATTTTACCGACGGAATGAATCCGTCCCTAAAACGTGCGTAGGTACCAATTTACCAGCGGAAAATTTCGTCAGTAAAATTACCGACGGATTTCACCTACGAATTTATAAATAAAATTCCATCGGTAGCTTAAAAATCCGTCGGATGTTTCGTCGCGTTGACCGTATACCGACGTAGTTTTTTGTCGGTAAACCGTCGGTAAATTTAATGAATAAAAATTTTAATTTTTTTAGTATAAACAGCGATAGATTATTTTCATCGGTAATTTTGTCGGCAAAAATATTAGTATTAATATTAAATTTATTAATATATCTGCGACGGATATTTCCGTCGGTAAATGAAAATATTTCTATTTAATTTCTTATAATTTTTTTTTTTGCTAATTTTCTGTTTACAAATCCCGCATTAAACCCAGTCGATACAAAAAGTCTAAAATCAATATAAAAAAGAACTTCAAATCTTTGATTAGAAAAATTAAATAATCAACCATATAACAAGAACATCTTATTGTACTTTATTAGTAAATCATGGGAAGCTTGGTTTATATATACAACCAGTCACAAAGTAATAAGCATGATTCTAGAATTCAAGGTCTTGCTCAAGACATGTTTCAAAAGTTAACGAAAGTTGACTGTTAAAGATTTTGGAATCCCAATCCTTACATATGCTCAAGCTAAGACGGCGAGTGCACGACTAAGTTCACATAGCTGCTCCCGTTTCTCCAATGTTTATGCTCTAGCTAGTTCCTATGCTTCATGTATGGCTTGTGTAGTCATCTCTTTCAATGCCGCATCCTCTTCACTAACTTTAGATTCATTAATCCTGACAAGCTCTTCCTCCTCTTTCTCTTCCTCCTCCTAAGAAATATCATTGTAAAACAAACTTAGTAATTCAAAAGGCAAGGCTCCTACTAAAAGGGAAAAATGTGCAGAGGTCACAACTCAAAAGGCAAAACCAATAAATTTTGATTATGCCTCCTTATAACTGAAAACATGGATTTAGGCAAATGAAATCCTAAATTTAAATGCTAAACATAGATTTAAATACAAAGCATGGCTAATAATTGTAAAAAGAAAAATAAAATAACTTAATGAATTATCATGGAATCTATGCTAGCTTAAATCAATTACCATATAGATAATCGTGACCTAGGGTTACCAATTTTTACTAATTCAAATTTATAAACCATAAACATGCATATCAAAACATCAACAGGCATATCGCTTTAAACACTATGGTTCCCAAGGTGGGTAGGAACATAATAAGTTACTAATTTATCATAAAAGTGCAGATGCACACAAATACACATGAACATGTGCACAGAGAGAAATTTGGAATCTACCTTAATTGGTGCTAGAGCAACACATTCAATGGTTAAGGCCATTTGATTACATATTCAAAATTGGACTTGGAATATCCAAATTCTTATATACTGCTGTTTTCTAGTTCAAAATACAGAATTGAAGTCATACTTTAAAAGTTATTTGGATTATAACCAATTCAAACCGAGATCAATATTTAATTTTTCATATACTTGTTTGTTGAAATGCTGGCCTTAGGTCATTTAAGGGCTTATTATTACCATTACTATTGGCTTGCATGGCTGTACTTCGGTTTCCCTCTAGCGGTTAAATAATAATAATAATTTAGTATTGGCGTTATTGATTGAAAGATTAGGAATTTATGGGTAAAGCTCTGATGTTGAAGTCAAAGTTCCTAGCAATTTTGAACCTGCACATTCTTAATAAATAAAGTATGTGGTTGGAGAAAAGTTTATTTACTAATATTAAAGGAAGACCCACTTAGGACCAGCACATTCTTAATAAAGTGCTTGGACAAAAGTTTATTTACTAATATTAATGGAAGACCCACTTCGGTATTTTCTTTTTTTCTTTTAATTCTAACATCCATTCTTTATTTATTTAATTATTTACTTTTATCTTCTGATTTTTTGGAGGGGTTAGTGGGCGCTGTGTCAATGATGTAGATAAGGATATTATTGAAGTAGTAAAGGTATGGCTCTGTTATTTTCAGTTATAGAAATAAATACCATAGCTCCTAATTGGCATATCTAGCTTGCAATTATATTAAGATTTTTCATTAAATTGTCTTTTATTACGATACTAACATTTGTGAGTGGATCTTTTGGCCTTTTATTACGACACTAACGTTTGTGAGTGATACTAACATTTTTCATCATGTAACCATAAAGAAACACTAAGAAGAATGAAATAATAGTAAGGACTAAAAAGAATATAGAATTCCAAAAAATGAAAACTCATTTTGCATGATGTTTGTAAAAAATTGAAAAACTAGTAACTTCATATAAACAATTTTAAGCTATTTGCACCATCAATAAAATGCACTTTTCAGGAGCAAAAATGATGGTCTCACTAACTTGAAAAATTGGTTTCTATCTCATAAAATCCTATCAAGTTCTAACAAAAGCTGGATATCTATACTTGACTATACATTCATTTTCTGCCTACACTTTCAAAATATTGAAACTCATAATTATATACAAACTCATATCAATAAACTAAACTCAATTATGATTTCAACTATTAGTTATTAATTAATCAATAACAAGCAAGTATTGTTGTGCAAAATGGTCTCTGACCTGCCTAACATTCACATAATTATATGCATTTACACACAAAAATAGACACGAATTCAAATCTAAATATCATTTCTAACCTCAACATGTGACAAAGCAGGGAAATATACCACGTATTTCATAATTGCAGGCTCATAGCACTGTACTTTTTTGTCCTGTTGCTGTCCTCTCCCTCTTGGAGGTACCTGCTGTAATGCCCCTCAGTATACCCTAGTAGAATTATCACTAATTAATTATTAGTGTTCATATTTAATTAAGAGTAAACACATGTAGAAGGACCTAATTGAAAAGCAAAAGGGAAAGTTTTGGGGTAATAGTAGAAATCAAGGAAAGTTAAGGGACCATTTGGCAACTTTAATGGTTATGTGACATTTGGACCAATGAGAAGGGAAGGAGAGAAAGATATTTTATAGGTGAGATGGCCGGCCAACTTATGGCCTTTAGTCTTCATCTTCAACCTCTCAAACCCTAAACTCTCTCTCTCTCTCTCTCTCTCATTTTCTCTCTCTAGAGTTCTTGGAGTTTTGATAAAAAGGGACAAAGTTTTACTTGGATTTTGGTGTTAAGGTAAATCTATTATTCTTTGATGTATATGGTTTATGAAATAGCTTGATAGGTTTTCATAGAGGTTTCTTATGTTTTATAGAAGGAGAATCAAGCAAGAGAAAAGGGAAGGAAACTCTTCAAAGTTGAAGTAGAGGGAGCTTAAATGAGGTATAGGAACTTAGATTTTGTATGTGTGCATATTTTATGATTTGTCATGAGAAAGATCTTGAATGCCTCTCTCATGTGTTTTATGGATGATTTCAAGCTTATAAGGGTTTAGAGTTGAAAACATGCAAGTTTTGGTTGAAAACATGAAAATCTGTTTTAAAGATCATTTGACCAGTCTGTATACTTTTGGTCATATCTTGAGCTATAGTTGTCCAAATGATGAAATTCCAGTTGGTATAAAAACAATACTTGTATACCTTGATTTTGTTAGAAGAGACCAAAATCTGATTTTCACTTCTTGATAGTGAAAATCGGTATTGAAATCTGATTGTGACTGTTATTTCGTTTTCATGAGCAATCTGTGGTTTTTATTAAATATCTAAAGATTTACAGGTCCTATTGAGAAGATTTTTGGTGTTTTGGAAACTAGAAATATATGCCTACAACTTTATTGAAGGCCAATGTGGATAAAATTGATGTTTTATAGGTCAAAAATGGTATAGAAGTCAAGACTAGAAATCGGTCTCGAGGCGATTTAGGGCTCACGGTTACCATGAATATCATAGTAACCGTGAGGTGCCTAAATCTTTAGTCCAGACAAAAAGTATGCTCTGGCTCATGGTTACTAAGGTTTCATAGTAACCGTGACCCATCTTCGTAGCTTTAATTTGCAGTTACTACCCTAGGCTTAGTAACCGTGAGGTAATGAACTTTTGGTCCAGAAGCGAAATCTATGCCATCTCACGGTTACTAGGGAATTAATAGTAATCGTGACCCAAGTTCATGACCCTACTTCACGGTTACTACGATAATGTTGGTAACCATGAGGTAGTTCATTTTTAGTCCAGAACCAAAGAGCATCATAGCTCACGATTACTAGGAATTCGGTAGTAACCGTGACCCTTATTACCAGTCCGGGCTCATGGTTACCAGAAATTGTTAGTAACCGTGACCCTCTCCTGTATTTTGAAAATTTTATTTCTTTGATTTCTTTTGAGGTATAGACTTGTCTAAGCCCTTCGTAAGCTTATAAATCATCCTATAGTGCAAATATACAATATATGTATCTCCTTATTGCAAGGCTTGCTTAATAATTGAAAGGTGAGTTTCTATTACTCAAAATAAAATATACATGAATTTACTTCAAGGCAATTACAGCATATGATTCTTATTTATGCTATGAAGGTGAGAATGCATAATATTATAGTGATTGGATTTGTTAATGCTACATTGGATGATAATGATGTAATTTCACAGTATATGAAATATGATATATTATGCCTGCACTTAAAGACTTGGTTGTGGATAGATAGGCATGCCTATAGGGTTTCAGTCGCAGCTGCTCCAGTTTGACTCTTATGAGTCTCTAGTATGTCTCTACATGAGGCTCCCGTTCTGATTCGAATGGATCTCCAGTTTTAATACCTTCAGGTATTTCCAGCACTCGTTATCCACACCCACAGGAATTCAAGCAGGCCATTTATGCAATGAATGATATGCATACACAGTTTGAAATCTGTTATTGTTCTGATTAAATGATACAGTCACTACAAGAAAATTGTAATTTAGCAACGGAAATTAGCAACTGAAAAAATTTTTCCGTTGCTAATCAAAAATTGCAACGAAAATTAGCAACGGAAATTTCGGTTGCTAATTTGGCAGTTGCTATTTTTAGCAACGGAATTTTTATTCCGTTGCTAAATTTAGCAACGAAAATTTAAATCCATTGCTAAATTCAACACCGCAAGATTCGGTAACTTGGACAAATTTAGCAATGGAATAAAAACTTTCGTTGCTAAATTTAGCAACGGATATTTGATTTCCGTTGCTAAAATTAGCAACGGTAAATTAAATTCCGTTGCTAGAATTCATTTTTCGATGCTAAATTCACCCATAAGTAAAAAAATTAATGACGATTTTGTCCGTCGCTAAACATTATTACAGTTTTTTAATATCAGAAAACCATTATTTCATCAGGCTAGTTACTTGCTGCATATATCTAATCAAATGTTAACTCAACTGCTTAATATATATATCTCTAATGACTCAACAATATGACATAAAAAAGCTGATAGCAATTCAAAGCATCAGCTTATCCAAACTGAAGAGCAAGTCTAAGTAGCATCAGCATTAATATGTAAATCAAACAAATCTAAGAGTAGAACTCCATCGTGATCAGCATCAGCATCAGTACACAGAACTACTACACAATGCCTAATGGCATAAATGACATGTTTGACAAACATTGACCTCAACTGATATGAAGCATACTCTATCCACATAATTTTTATAATTCATATTATTGTAGTTTAAATGAAGCACCATGAGTTCTGCAAAAAAGACACAAAATCCACCAAATGCCAAGCAAAAGTATACTCAGGATCTTACTAGCATGACTAATGACAATAGATGCAGATTTTAGATGGTCTGCAATAGTTGATGAAAAAGTGAAGTAATCCACGGCAACAGATCCATCTTCTCTTTGGGACTGCATTTAACAAAAACCTTGAGAAATAAGGCAGAAAAATAAATCTAAAGACTAATAGGTTAATACTGCAGTCTTCCAAAAAGAATAGGATGTTGAGAACTTGCAGTGCAACTCTAGCTCTTAGACTTGGGTTTCTTAAAGTGAGGGTGTAAAGACTGATTCTAACATTTCCCGAATCATAGTCCTAGTCCTCCACAAATGACATACACAAAAGGAGGCTGAAAAGTAAAATGAACTCACAATCAACTCTGCAAACTAGTATTAATAACTAGCATACACATTTATGTTCTAGTTCAACAAAACTAAGGCAATTTCCATTAAAATTTCAGAGTTTATTTAAATGAATTTAAAGATGTAACTTTGGTAGACACGTACCAATTGAAACCAAATTCCTGCAATTTTTCTCTATTATGTCCGTTGTTGTGCTCGTCGGAGCTTGATCGGAGTTTCGCCGACACGGGATCCAAGACACCTGGAGGTAGCTATCGTCGCAAGGAGTCCAACGGCGGTGATCACGCGCCCAACGAACACCATCGACGGCCTAGATCTAACTCAAAAACCGCAAATACCTTCATTGCCGATTTGATGATTTTCAACGAGTGGCAGCTGAAGAAGGGCACCGCTGGATTTGCTTAACCATCAAGAACTCACCGGTGTAGATGGCGTTGCAGTTGCCATCGAGGTTCACCGAAGAGGAGAGGAGGGTGCTTCGGTCAACGGGATGAATATAGGAGGAAGTAAGGTCACGCCACTGTTACTGGTGGGTGGAGGGGCGCCGCATTGGTGGTCAGCGATGAGAGGCGGTGGCGACACGGGGACCGCCGATAGAGGCGCCGTTGACCGGTGTTAGCACCCCCACCTGCATTCCCTTTTTCTTCCTCCTCCTTTTTTTTCTCTTCCTCCCTTCTCTTTTTGTTTTCTCCTTTTCTTTTAATCGTTTTTCTTTTTCTTCCTTTTTCTTTTTTTTTGAAGTACTTGGTCCCGACAATTCTAGGGACTTTAGAATTGTCCCACCATTATTATTAATATTAATAATCCTAATAACACTAAATTTTTAGGGACTTTATTATTTCCCTCAATACTTTTATTATTAATATCGTTATCATTTTATACATATATTTATTTATGTTGATTTTCCATTATTGAATTTTAGAATACACTTTATTTAAAATTATTATTATTATTATTATTATTATTATTATTATTATTATTATTATTATTATTATTATTATTATTATTATTATTTCTCTCGTATAACTTAATTTGTATTAATTTGTGATTTTAGCAACGGAATTTAAAAGCATTCAAAACGATAACCACCAATAAATTTAAAAATATATTTAATGTTTGAAATTGTTATAAATTGAATGTTATTATTATTATTATTATTATTATTATCGTTTATATATTTATTTTTTTATTTATTTTATTATTATTTTTTATTATTAAAAATTTTCAGTTCCGAATTAGCAACGAAAAACCCTTCCGTTGCTAAAATAGCAACGAAATTCATTTTCGTTTCTATTTTAGCAACGGAAGAGATTTCGGTTGCTATTTTCGCTACTAAAAATTTTAAAGCTTCCTAAAATAGCAATCGAATTTAATTTTAGCAACGAAAAAAATATTCGATTGCTATTTTATGAAGCTTTAAAATTTTCAGTTTTGAATTAGCAAACGGAAAACACTTTCGTTGCTAAAATAGAAACGAAATTCATTTTCCGTTGCTATTTTAGCAACGGAATAGATTTCGGTTGCTATTATCGCTAGAGAAAATTTTAAAGCTTTCTAAAATAGTAACCGAATTTCATTTCCGTTGCTATTTTAGCAACGTAAAAAATATTTGGTTGCTATTTTATGAAGCTTTAAAATTTTCAGTTTCGAATTAGTAACGGAAAATCCTGGAATTTATTTTTCGTTGCTATTTTACCAACGGAATAGATTTCGGTTGCTATTTTCGCTACTGAAAATTTTAAAGCTTCCTAAAATAGCAACCAAATTTTATTTTCGTTGCTATTTTAGCAACAAAAAAAATATTCGGTTGCTATTTTAGGAAGCTTTAAAATTTTCGATTCCGAATTAGCAACGAAAAACTCTTTTGTTGCTAAAATAGCAAAGGAATTTATTTCCCATTGCTCAAATAGCAACGGAATTTACTTTTCGTTGCTATTTTTGCTAATGAAAATTTTTGCGCCATGTGTTGGCGCCTTATTTAGCAACGAAATAAGCGTTCCGTTGCAAAATTCCGTTGCTATATTTTGGCGCTAAAACTTCCCTCCATATTTAGCAACGGAAAATAACCATTTTTATTTCCGTTGCTAAATAGAAAAATTTTAACAAATTTTAGCAACGGAATTAGATTTTCGTTGCTATTTTTCCATTGCTATTTTAGCATTTTCTTGTAGTGAGTTATATCTTTATTAATCCAGTAAATGCATTGTATTTTTTTTTGTTGAGTGCTTGGTGATAACTATTGTGAGTGGTTATCAACATGTTATTTTGTTCCCCACTAAGTTTTATATCTTAGCACGGGTGTTTATCCGTGTAGGTTCGCAGGGTAGAACTCTTGTCTAGGGACAAAACCAACAATCTCCCAAGTCGACATCGGAATAGAAGTAGCATTTTTGATGTATGAAATAAATTTTGCATCTCTTTTGGTTACATCCAATATATTTGCATTTAAAGGCTTGTAATTATTAAGTTATGTAAAGAATGACCAACAGTATGTGAAAGTATCAACCTCAATCATACATGACTAGTATAGTATGAATGTATGTATGCTCATATATGCATCATTAATAGATAAATCACAGGATTAATAGGATCAATGAACGTAATTAGTAACAGTAATCAGGATTATCTAGTATAGTCATTACATTTTTTGTATAAGAGCGCCTTGTTTAGGCAGTTCTGGCATATAGGAAATTTCAAGGCTCATAGATATATAATTCTTGTTGATGTTGGCTGATTGTGGCTGTCCCTGTGTTTCTTTTGATATAGTTAGAGATGGAATGACATCGTAAAGTGGTAGATGAGTCAGCTGAGAGTAATCTATCGGGTCAATCGAATCCTTTTCAGCTTGAATCTTCTGCATCCACTAGAGGTGGTGCAGCTGCTGTTAAGTCTGGGGAAGCCTTGTTGAAGATTTCCCATGATATGGCACGGATTTTGCAAAAGATGACTGCGCCTAAAGCTCCAATTTCTGAGATCATAAAGCATGGTGCATAAGAGTTTCTAGGCTCTACTTGGGAAGAGTCTGAGAAGGCCGAGTTATGGCTTGAAAGATTAGAGTGGGTTTTTACAGAAGTCCATTGCCCCGCCAGTCAAAAGGTGACTTGTGTTGTGTCCTTGCTTCAGGGAGCAGCCTATGACTGGTGGAAACTAGTTCAGACACAACCTCAGCTACCCGATTCCCTCTCTTGAAAATTCTTTGTAGTAGAGTTTAAAAGGAGGTATGTGACCGAAGCTTATAAAGATGAAAGGTTGAAGCAATTCCTGAATCTAAAGCGGAGAAGTATGTTAGTGGCTGAATATGAAGCATAATTCAGTTGCTTGAGCAAGTATACACCAAAATCGATGCTGACTGGGACTTTCAAGTGTCGCCAGTTCAAATATGGATTAAATGACCAGATTTGGGATCACTTGATAAGGCCTATTTCGTTGCACCCTGTGGATTACCATCAGCTGGTTCAACCAGCTATTCGGGTTGAGAAAGAAGAAAATGCCAAAAGAGAAAGAGAGCAAAGAAGAAGAAGTTTTTCTCGGGGTGGTTCCTCATCCGAGAAAAGATCGAGGTTGACTTCAGGAGATCAACCAATGTTATCTGGCAATCGCCTTGCTGTCGGATCTGGTTAAGGTACTGCATCAGGACAAGGTAGAGGCTAAGCTCTAGAATGTATCTATTGTTGATCATCTGAATTATAATATATGTGTAATCAGTCCTTTGGGCCATAATATACATGTAAATGAAGTTTATAGAAATTTTCCTATTAGAATTCAAGAGAGAGAGTTCCCAGCTAACCTAATTGTCTTACCTTTTCATTAATTTGATGTAATCCTGGGTATGGATTGGTTGTCTAGATACCAACCCATAGTGGACTGTAAAGCTAAAACAGTAGTTGTTAAGAATGATGGGAAAGTGGAGACATTGATTCAGGGTATTAAGTCTAAACCCTTAACCAATGTTATTTCTGCTATGAAAGCAAAAAGATTCCTTAGAAAAGGATGCAAAGCATATTTGGCTTTGGTTCTTGATTCTAAGAGGGAGACAGTCAATCTTCAAGATGTTCCTGTGATTAATGAGTTTCCTGATATTTTTCCCGAGGAACTTTCGGGTTTGCCACCAGAGAGAGAAGTCGAGTTATCTATTGAGACTTTGCTTGGAACTACTCCTATCTCTATAGCACCTTATAGAATGGCACCAATAGAACTAAAGGAGTTAAAGATTCAGTTGCAAGAGTTGTTAGATAAAGGCTTCATCAAGCCCAGTTTGTCACCTTGGGGTGCACCAGTGTTATTTGACAAGAAGAAGGATGGCACTTTAAGAATGTGTATAGACTATAGATAGCTTAACAAAGTGACTGTAAAGAACAAGTATCCTTTACCTCGAATTGAGGATCTTTTTTATCAGTTGCGGGGTGCTGGAGTATTTTCTAAAATTGATCTGAGGTCAGGATACTATCAACTTCGGGTCAAGGATATGGATGTGCAGAAGACTGCTTTTAGAACTCGATATGGTCATTACGAATTCTTAGTAATGCCTTTCGGGTTAACTAACGCACCAGCAGCCTTTATGGACCTAATGAATAGGGTGTTTAGACCCTACTTAGATCAGTTTGTCGTGGAGTTTATAGATGACATCCTTGTCTATTCTTATAATGAGGTAGAGCATGCAAAGCATTTGAGAATAGTATTGTGAACTTTGCGAGAAAAACAGTTATATGCAAAGTTAAGAAAATGTGAGTTCTGGCTTAAAGAAGTTTCTTTCCTTGGGCACGTGGTGTCTTCAGAAGGCATCAGGGTGGACCCTAAAAAGATTGAGGCTATAGTAAATTGGAGACCGCCTAGGAATGTGCCAGAAGTTTGAAGTTTCTTGGGCTTAGCCGACTATTATAGGCAATTTGTGAAAGGCTTTTCAGTTATTGCCTCTCCGCTCACTAAATTACTTCGAAAAGAAGCTAGATTCGAATGGACAGACCATTGCCAAGCCAGTTTTGATCAATTAAAGAAGATGTTAACTGAAGCTCCAGTTCTTACCCAACCAATAGCGGGTAAGGAATATGCTATGTATAGTGATGCATCTAGGAATGGATTGGGGTGTATGTTGATGCAAGAGGGTAAAGTAGTGGCTTACGCATCAAGATAGTTAAAGCCTCATGAACAGAATTATTCGACTCATGATTTGGAATTGGCCACAGTTGTGTTTGCTTTAAAGATATGGCGGCATTACCTTTATGGTGAGAAGTGCATAATCTATATAGATCACAAGAGTCTTAAATACTTGCTTACTCAGCGAGATCTCAACTTAAGATAGCATAGATGGCTAGAATTGTTCAAGGACTATGATTGTATAGTCGACTACCACCCAGGAAAGGCAAATGTGGTAGCCGATGCTTTGAGCCGAAAGATGATGGGCAGTTGGAAAGGATTATACAAGTGTTAGAAGACATGTTAAGAGGTTGTGTTCTAGATTTCCCCAGGAGCTGGGATAAATATGTGACTTTAATGGAATTTGCATACAATAATAGCTATCAAACTAGCATTGGTATGCCGCCATATGAAGCTCTCTATGGTAAAAAATGTAGAACTCCTTCTTGCTGGACAGAGTTAACTGAAAGCAAACTGACAGGTCCTGACATTATTAAAGATACTGAAGAAAAGATTCAACTTGTCAAGCAAAGATTGAAAGAAGCCAGTGATAGACAGAAGTCATATGCGAATTTAAAAAGAAAGGACATTAAATATCAGGTGGGTGATGAAGTGTTCTTAAAGGTGTCCCCATGGAGAAAAGTGTTACGGTTTGGAAAGAAAGAAAAGCTTAGTCCCCGGTTTATTGGTCCTTACAGAATCTTGGAACGAATTAGACTGGTAGCATACCAACTGGATCTTCCCAGTGAATTATCAAAGTTGCACAATGTTTTTCATGTTTCGATGCTCCGGCGATATCGATCTGATGAGTCACACATCATACCAGTACAAGATATCAGTGTTAGATCTGATTATACGTATGATGAAGAGCCTAAACAAATCCTGGCCAGAGAAGTTAAAGTAATATAAGAAGTGACTTGGGAACAAAGAAATTCCCCTAGTCAAAGTATTATGGCAACACCATGGCATACAAGAAGTGACTTGGGAACTTGAAGCAACTATGCGGGCTCAGTATCCTCAACTCTTCAATACAGGTATGAATTTTGAGGACGAAATTCTTTTAGGGGGAGAGAGTTGTAATGCCCCTCAATATACTCTAGTAGAATTATCACTAATTAATTATTAGTGTTCATGTTTAATTGAGAGTAAACACATGTAGAAGGACCTAATTTTAAAGCAAAAGGGAAAGTTTTGGGGTAATAGTAGAAATCAAGAAAAGTTAAGGGACCATTTGGCAACTTTAATAGTTATGTGACATTTGGACCAATGAGAAGGGAAGGAGAGAAAGATATTTTATTGGTGAGATGGCCCGCCAACTTATGGCCTTTAGTCTTCATCTTCTACCTCTTAAGCCCTAAACTCTCTCTCTCTCTCATTTTCTCTCTCTAGAGTTCTTGGAGTTTTGATAAAAAGGGATAAAGTTTTACTTGGATTTTGGTGTTAAGGTAACTTTATTATTCTTTGATGTATATGGTTTATGAAATAGCTTGATAGGTTTTCATAGAGGTGTCTTATGTTTTATAGAAGGAGAATTAAGCAAGAGAAAAGGGAAGGAAACTCTTCAAAGTTGAAGTAGAGGGAGCTTAAACGAGGTATGGGAACTTAGATTTTGTATGTGTGTGTATTTTATGATTTGTCATGAGAAAGATCTTGAATGCCTCTCTCATGTGTTTTATGGATGATTTCAAGCTTAGAAGGGTTTAGAGTTGAAAACATGTAAGTTTTGGTTGAAAACATGAAATTTTTTTTTAAAGATCATTTGACCAGTCTGTATACTTTTGCTCATATCTTGAGCTATAGTTGTCCAAATGATGAAATTCTAGTTGGTATAAAAACTCGACTTGTATACCTTGATTTTGTTAGAAGAGACCGAAATCTGATTTTCACTGCTTGATAGTGAAAATCGGTATTGAAATCTGATTGTGACTGTTATTTCTTTTTCATGAGCAGTCTATGGGTTTTCTTGAATATCTAAAGATTTACAGGTCTTATTGAGAAGAGTTTTGGTTTTATGGAAACTAGAAATATAGGCCTACAACTTTGTTGAAGGCCATTTTGGCTAAAATTGTTGTTTTATAGGTAAAAAATGGTATAGAATTTGAGACTAGAAATCGGTCCTGAGGCAGTTTAGGGCTCACGGTTACCATGAATCTCATAGTAACCGTGAGGTGCCTAAATCTTCAGTCCAGACCAAAAGTATGCTCTGGCTCACGGTTACTAAGGTTTTATAGTAACCGTGACCCATCTTCGTAGCAGTACTTCACGGTTACTACCCTAGGCTTAGTAACCGTGAGGTAATGAACTTTTGGTCCAGAAGCGATAATTCGCGTTAGTGATTTAATATGGATCAAGATCCACTTTTCACAACAACTTATTAGTCAAGCTGAGCTTGTACACCTAACAAGTTAAGTTACTTAGGTAGGAAAAACTCCAATCATGTCTCGTATATGACTCTTGGATCAAATGGGCTAACATCTTAAGATGTTATACCACAAACCCATTTATTAGTTGCCTAGGTCCGAGCATCCCTTTCCATGTTAAGTCCAACCTACATTCACAATCCATGCCTCACAAAGATAATCGGACGCATCTAGGACTCCTAGTCTACGTGATCGATGATTGATGCCTTGACATGTTTCGAATTAGGAAGGCAACTTTGTGACTTATATTTTTAGGGATTCATTTTATTATGGCTTACATGGCATACGCTTTGTCATCTGACCGGATTCTAGCAAGTGTACTAGATCGGCTAGTAATATAGGGAAATATAGATTAAGACCCCAAAATATCGTACCCAAGGGAACATGGATTGCTAAGGATAATACCTATATATGAATTAAATTAATTCGAGATTGTTTCCCAAATGTTTTTGATTTAAAAGAAAAAATTAAACAAAATAAACAATTAAACAAAACAAAAGCTAAAACATGAATTAAAAACAAAGCAATAACTGGAATTCTCTTGCTAAAGAAACTATCCACCTTAACTTTCATTGTAATGACTTAAGTTCAATAGAAACACCAGTGATTATGGAAAAACTAGTAATAAATCCAGATATCTTTATTCAAGTATATCATTCTTAGTATTAAACTCATAGACAAATCTAATACTTAGCATGCAAATCTAGTTTTAACTTCCTAAATATTCATTGAAGCCTTTCTCTAGTGATTCAACTCCAATTTATTCTTAGTTCCTCCTCTCTTAGTATTAACCAATAAAATTAACACATAATCATCTCATATTTCGGATAATAATCATGCATAAACATTAAAGAGTTAACCCAAGAACATGCAAATCATTAACTATGTCAAAACCAATTTTTAGTTATTTATTCAATAAACCAACAATCAATCTCAACACAATCAAAGATAAGAATATGCTTAAAACCAAGAAATAATCAACCGATATTGAAAATAAGCTCAAAATAAAGTCATAACAATGAAAATATAAGATTTCAAAGTTCCATTAGCAAAAGAAGAAAAACTACTTCCTAAACATAATTAAAAACTAAAGACAAAGTTGAAGAAAAATAATGAAAACATAAAAACAACGTAAAATAACTAAACCTAATTCTAAGATTTCTCTAATTGATTTTACTAATTGATTCTCATTCTCCCCTTTTGTGGTGTTTCAGACTGCTATTTATAGGCAAAAGATGTCGTGGATTCCTTCTCAAACTCTTAGAATCAAATAGGAAGTAATTTCTGCCCAAAATAAGAAGTTCGAGAATCCTTCGCGAAGTGGGAATTGCCATCACGTGGCCATGTGTTCCCTAGTGTATTTTCACATGTGGCCATGTGTTGGTTTGTGAAGAAAATCACGTGGCCATGGGTTCTTGCATTCTTTTCTTCACGTGGTCACTTGTTCACTTTCTTCTTTCTTACACGTGGCCATATCTTCATTCTCTTATAACTTCACGTGGCCACACCTAGTTCCTCTGAACTTCACGATCACTTTCTTGCATAAATTTTCCATATTTGCAGTTTTGGCCCAAATCTTTGCCCTTTTACAATTAAGTCCTTTTTCTTGCAAAATAACCCTGAAAAACACCAAAATTTACAATTAACTCCAAAAACATAAAACTAACAAATTAAACTTAAACTAAACCTAATTAACACAAAATTAACTTAATTAAACACCTAAAAACATACTAAAAACACTATATAAATGACCATTATCATCATCCATTCATAGCATGCATATATAAATAATTGCATAAAGTAAAGCGTGACAAACATGGGCCCAAAAAACCTATAACTAAGATTCTATACTATTACATAAGAATCTTCGAGTTGGGCTTCTCCACTCCGGTGGATTTCGTCTTGATTTACAAAGTCTTCAAGTATATTCTATTCTAAGAAATAAATAAAACTTTTACAATAAAACATAATGGCTTGCATGCCATATGTAATTACAAAACCCAGGGCCCATGAATGCACCATGCATATCCATTCATCATACCAAACAAGCAAATAAATGTACATAACATTCATGGATCAAACAAAGTCTAATTTTAATTAAATTAGCCAAGCCCATTAATGGAAACTTGATCGGTGTCTAGCAAGTGTACTAGATCGGCTAGTAATATAGGAAAATAAGATTATGACCCAAAATATTGAACCCAAGGAAAACTTGTGCTTGTATGTGCTATTTCAATTTCAAAACTAATTTTGTGTGTAAAAGAAAGAAAAAAATCCCAATTTTGTGATGATTGAAGAATTAAAACTAAAAACAATAATTTAAAATCAAAATAAAATAATTGAAAGAGCTAAAGTAAAGAAGAGATCTATTGAAAGCAAGTAAATTGAATGAGGTAAAAATCAATATTAAAGACAACTTTCACTAAAGGACCATCCACCTTAACAAGTATTGCTATGACTTGAATAAAAGAAAACATACAAGTGATTATGGGGAATTCAGTTTAATAAAACCAGATAACTTTATTCAATATTATCATTCCAAGCATCAAATTTTCTTATTCAGATAAACTTAACACTTAGCATAAAGAACTGAATTAAGTCCCCTAGATGTCTATTAAAGCCTTTCTCAAGAGATTTAACTTTCACCTATTCTTGGTTACCCTTTTCTTAATCTTAACTTACTCAAATCAACACACAATTATAGCTTATTCAGATTATAATCATAAATTAATCCAACTAAATTAACCTAAGAGCATGCAAGTCATTATTCAACTTAAATCAATTAATTAACCAATGCTTAATCAAGTTAATAATTAACTTAAAATTGAGAAAAGACAAGACTATGTTTAAGAACCAAGAAATAACCAACTTGCATTGAATTGAAGAACAAACTCAAGTCATAACAATACAAGTTTAAGGATTCAAGTATCCTTTAGCAAAAGTTAAAGAAAACTACTCACAAACCATTCTTAAAACTAAAACAATGTTTTGAAGAAAACACTAAAAACAAATAACGTAAAAAAAATAAATTAAAAAAAACAAAGCTTAATTCTAAGGATTGATGATTCTTCTGTGTTTTGGACTGCTATTTATAGGCAGGAATTGTAGTAGACTCCTTGTTAAACTCCAGTCATAAAATAGGAATCAAATTCTGCTAAACAGGAAGCTCGGAAATCCTTCGCGATATGGGAAAGTTAGATCACGTGGCCACGCCTTTAACATGCTTTCAATACACGTGGGCACGGGTACTTTCTTCCTCCACACGTGGCCACGTGTGGTCCTTCACTGGGAATCCACGTGGTCACGTGGTCTTCAAAAATTCCTTCAATTGCTTTCACATGGCCACGGTTCCTTCTTGCTTATTTCTTCTCTTCTCTTCACATGGCCACGGATTCTCCTGTTTTTTTCTTCACGTGGCCACGTTTGGATTTCTTCAATACTTTCACGTGGTCACGTGTCAAGGCTCTGGACTGCACGCTCGTTTTCTTGCCTAAATTTCTCATATTTGCGCTTCTAGCCCTAAACTTTGTCCTTTTTGCACTTTAAGCCCTTTTATATTAATTTAAACCTGAAAATCAAACAAAACACAAAATTACCCTCAAAAAAATAAATATTACCAAATTAACTCTAACTTAACCTAAATAAAACCAAAACAACTAAATAACACAACTAAAAACATATCAAAAACTATATATATTTCACACTTATCAAATACCCCACGCTTAAACCTTGCTTGCCCTCAAGCAAATAAGAACAATCCCACCTTCAAAACCATTAAACTTGAACAAAGATATGCAATTTTAAAACCAAACTTAGCATTTTAACAAGAGCACTTAACATAAACTCTAAATAGATTAACTTCAACAAGAGAATATAAACTAGTTTCCTTGAGTGTGTGCAAGACCAAATCATTTTAATTAATTTTGAAAATCAAAATATCAACACAACTAAGTAATGAAGTATAGAATATATGAATGCATAAGCATACAATCGGTTTCGTGCTTGAAACTCTAGAAACACAATAGGCCTCTCCTTTAGCACCGGAACCCTGTAGGTCATCTCCGCTAAACAACTCAAAACAAATTTAAAATCACATAGGTCTTACAAAGGTTGTAATGGGGCTAAGGGTATGTTTATCAAAGAATGGATAAAAGATAATCAAAATGAATATAGCCACTCTAAGACCAAATAGATTACAAAACCCCATAACTTAATCTATATATTTTGCTCATCCTTGCCTTGATTCCAAACTTTCTTTATGCTCTTTCACCAAGAAGTCAATATTTCTCCATTTTTCCTTGTACTACCCCACACTTATATTTTTTCATATTTGCTAGTTCTCTTTTTCCTTTCTTTTTTCTTTTCTCAAACTTCAAACGTTCTTTTTTTTTTTAACCTTATTCTTTTTTTTTATTGAACTAGCCTTTACAAGCTAACCTCAAGGTAATACAAGGTATATTTTCAATTGACTTCATCAATAACTTTGTTAAAACTTTCTTACTACACCCAATAAAACTTTACTTTTTTCACTCATTTCTTTAATCCTAAAGTGGCCAATTCCATAGGGTGAGATAAAAGCTTTTTAGGTTATATAGTTAAAACATTAGGTGTAACAAGAAAATATTAATGATACGCATTAAGCATACCCTTATAAGCTCAAAATGATTAATCAAAGGATAATTTCATCAAGGTAGGACATAAGTCTTTAAGCAAGTTTACCAAGAAAAATATTGCCTAGATCATTTTCTAAGTTGCTTGAGTTGTTCATATGCTTTGAAGGGTGATGAGGAAGGTTCTAGTGCTCTAAATTTCCTTACTTCACTACTTTATTGCATTGATTTTTTCCAAGTTAAAAACTGGTCTAAGTGCTTTCTAAAAATTTAAAAACTAACAAATATTTATCAAGTTGAAGATTAACCTATCCAAAAGCATATTAAACAACATAAATGTTCTCTTGCTAAGCAAAGGTGCAAAACATGCATATTTTAAATCCAAGTTCAATTTGTTCCAAGTTTTGAAGTCAACTAGGGCAAACTAAGTTTTCATGCAAACTAAATGAAAAAGGTGAACTACACAAGTCTTTAATATGTTTTACAAATTTAAAAAAACAAATAAAACATGAACACAATAAAAGAAAAGAAAACAACACAAAAAACATAAAAACACAAAATTTTGATTCATGAAAAAGCAAAAACATAAAAACACAAAATTTTGATTCATGAAAAAGAAGAGAAAAGTTGAAAACAAACTCCCTGAAAGGAGGCTACCCCTCCTCAAAACATTGTTGTCCACAGCAAACAAAGATCTATTCAGGTGGAGGTGAAAGTGGAAAGAATATGTTAGAACAAAATTAAGATGAAAAAGAATAAGTCGTGAAAGCATTTTTAAGGCTGGAGGATTAAGCGTGGCCACGTGAGATTCATGAGAGGAACCACACGTGGTCACGTGTGCCTTAGTTCATTGGGCATGCGTGGCCACGTGATGGTGCTTCTTTAAACTTCACGTGGTCACGTGACATGTAAAAGCAGGAGACAGAATTTCACGCCATGGCCACGTGATATTTTACTTGAAATACACGTGGTCACATGATTTTGATGATCTTAGGAGTGCAGAAACCCATGGCCATGTAATGGCAAAGGGAATGCCACACGTGGTCACGTGTACATGTATTTTTTTTCTCTATTTGCACCTTATATACGCACAATTAAGCTTCTTTAAATGCAATTTTGCCATTTCAATCTTTTAAAACACCAAATCTTTTCCAAGAAAACATGTCTTCATTTTAAAACTTTGTAAATGTACTTTTTTCCATGAATCAAAACACATAAACACTCAAACATGCAGAAAACACAAATTTTGACTGAAAACATAAAAGAGATAGAAAGTTGGAGTTCTGAGTTTTTGGAGTCTCCAGCTAGACTCTCCAAACCGTTTTTTAAGTATCTTTAAGAACAATGGTTGCTTCAGCAACCTCTTGTTGTCCGATTTGGTATGGTTTGCCCCATTTTGATTTCATCTCTTGGTTAGTCTTTTCTTTATAAAATGCTTCATTGTCGTATAACCATTGTTGAATTGCATCAAGCTCATTGAAACTTCGTTGAGGTTGTATTACCAGCTTAGAATTATCCTCCATGGGTGTATGATAATAGCTGGGACTAACCCTTTTCAAATCGGATATTGCCCAATCAATTTTTCCTTTGTGCTTCTTGAGGATTTCAATGAGCATTTCTTCATCCAACCCTGTCAATGAAGATGGATTAATTACTGGCTTAGCATTATCATTCAAAAATAAATATTTCAAATGAGATGAAACTGCTTTAAGTTCAGAATCTCCCTTAGGAGGGAACGATTCATCCTCCCTTTCATCATATTCACTGTGCTCTTGTTCTAAATTTTGTATCAACTTTATCTCCTTTGCTTGCAACTCTTCCACTTCCTTGGGATGCATTAAACAACTTTGAAGTTCATCATTAAGAATGATTTCCTCTTGTTTTGCATTAACACATTCTTGAATTTCATCGACAAAACAAATGGTTTCTTCAAAATCATACGAGGGGTACTTTAAAATTTTATTGACATTAAAACTCATTTTCTCCTCGTTAAATCTTAAAGTAACCGTTTGTCCATGAACATCAATTAAGGCTCTTGCTGTATTCAAGAATGGCCTCCCCACAATTAACGGTACCTTTCTATCTTCGTCCATGTCCATCACCACAAAATCAACCGAAAATATGAAATTTCCTACTTTTACCAATATGTCCTCAATTATTCCTTTTGGCCTCTATACCGATCTATCCGCCAATTGAAGTGTCATTTGGATTTCCTTTAAATCACCTAGATTCAATTTCCTGCAAATTGAATAAGGCATCAAATTAATACTAGCACCCAAATCACATAAAGCATTTCCAACAAAATTTCCACCTAGTTCACAAGGCAATGTAAAACTACTTGGATCTTCTAATTTTTCAGGAATTTTGTTGGTTAAAATGGCACTATAATTACCGGATAATTGAACCGTTCCTATGCCTTCTAGCTTTTTCTTATTAGTGCACAATTCCTTCATAAATTTAGCATATTTAGACATGTGTAATAAAGTTTCAGCAAATGGTAAATTTATATGCAGCTTCTTAAACATGTCTAAAAATCTACTCAATTGTTCATTTTGTTTTTCTTTTCTAGCTAGAACAGGAAAAGGTAATTGAGATTCATCAAGAACAGTAGAAACAAGTTTTTCTTTACCTTTACCCTTCTTAACTGTAGGAGGCACTTTTTCATTATTTTCAGAATTAGAAACACTTAACTCCGTTGTCGGTTTCACCTTTTGAAAAGAATTCTTACCAAGTTCAGTCTTCTCTAACTCCTTCCCACTCCTTAATGTGATTGCTTTGACTTCCTCCTTCGAATTTCGGTCTACATTGGATGGAAATGTCCCTTGAGTACGGTTTGATAAAGAACTAGCAAGTTGCCCCATTTGGTTTTCTAGGTTCCTAATGGATGCCTCTTGGTTTCTCATCCAAATATCTTGCGATTTCCATCTAGCATCTTGACTAGCTAAAATTGAGTTTTGGGAAGCCATGAAATTTGCAATCATTTCTTCAATATTAGATTTCTTTTCTTGAGGAAGGGGAGGTTGAGGTTTTTGAAAACTGGGTGGTTGGTGGTATGCTTGTGATGAATATTGATTTGAGTAATGGGACGGAGCTTGGTTTTGGTATGGAAGTTGATTATTGGAATTTTGATTGTGGTTATATTGGGGTCTAGGATTGGGGTTGGAAGAATAACCTTGATTACCTTCCCTCCATGAAAAATTCGGATGGCTTCTCCATCCCGCATTGTAAGTGTTGCTATATGGGTTTAAGGCATTGACTTCTTCTACCATACTTTCAGCATTCTTCATTCCCATAGGTCCTGGATTTCCTGCATAAGAATCAACTTCATTAGATAGCATAGAGACATTTTTAGCTTTAAGCTCATTTATTTCTTTTGAATATCTCTTTTCCATTAATTCTAATTGAGCTTTCAACATAACTACTTCATCAATATTATGAACTCCTTGTTTCTTTTGAGTTGCTCTAGAGCTTGCCCATTGAGCATCATTGGTGGCCATTTCGTCAAGGAGTAAAAATGCATCTTCGGGAATTTGATTCATGAAACTTCCATTTGAAGCTGCATCTAACAAAGATCTTGTTGATGGATGGGAACCTGCATAAAAAATATGCATCAATTGAAAAACAGGAACTTCATAATGAGGGCAACTTTTCAATAGTCTCCTAAATCTTTCCCATGCTTCATGGAATGGCTCCTCATAATATTGTTGAAAATCACTAATTTGTTTTCTAATGAGGGAAGTCTTAGTGGGTGGGAAAAACTTGCAAAGAAATTTTTCTTGCATTTGTTGCCAAGAATGGATGGATTGATTTGTTAGCATTTGTAGCCAATCCCTAGCTTTTCCTATAAGGGTGAATGGAAAGAGTTTCAACCTAATTGCATCAGTCGATACATTAGGAATTTGCATAGTATCACTCACTTCTAAGAACATATCCAAATGTTGTGCAGGATCCTCTATATCCGAACCCGAAAATTGGTTTCTTTGTACCATAGTGATGGTAGCGGGTTTAATCTCAAAGGGTTGATGGTGAGGAATCCTAATAGTTTTATGTTCTTCATTCCACCTAGGGATAGCATAATCCCTTATGGTTCTAGGTCTATACCCATTCCCGGGAGCTTGGTGAGGTATATGTTGCTCTTCAATCCTAAGTGGTGGATCATTCATAGGTTGTTCAATTTCTGGATCGTTCATATTGCCTCTTATATTCCTATGGAATGTCCTCTCAATTTCAGGGTCTAATGGTAGGATGGGGTTATCTCTCACCATAAACCACTAGTCTCCCAAAGAGAAAATAAGAAAATAGATAAAGAAGAGAAGAAAAACACACAAAAATAACTTTAAAATCAAAATAAACAAACGCCAATGTATTCCCCGGCAACGGTGCCAAAAACTTGACCGGTGTCTAGCAAGTGTACTAGATCGGCTAGTAATATAGGGAAGATTATGACCCAAAATATCGAACCCAAGGGAAACTTGTGCTTGTATGTGCTATTTCAATTTCAAAACTAATTTTGTGTGTAAAAGAAAGAAAAAAATCCCAATTTTGTGATGATTGAAGAATTAAAACTAAAAACAATAATTTAAAATCAAAATAAAATAATTGAAAGAGCTAAAGTAAAGAAGAGATCTATTGAAAGCAAGTAAATTAAATGAGATAAAAATCAATATTAAAGACAACTTTCACTAAAGGACCATCCACCTTAACAAGTATTGCTATGACTTGAATAAAAGAAAACATACAAGTGATTATGGGGAATTCAGTTTAATAAAACCAGATAACTTTATTCAAGATTATCATTCCAAGCATCAAATTTTCTTATTCAGATAAACTTAACACTTAGCATAAAGAACTGAATTAAGTCCCCTAGATGTCTATTAAAGCCTTTCTCAAGAGATTTAACTTTCACCTATTATTGGTTACCCTTTTCTTAATCTTAACTTACTCAAATCAACACACAATTATAGCTTATTCAGATTATAATCATAAATTAATCCAACTAAATTAACCTAAGAGCATGCAAGTCATTATTCAACTTAAATCAATCAATTAACCAATGCTTAATCAAGTTAATAATTAACTTAAAATTGAGAAAAGACAAGACTATGTTTAAGAACCAAGAAATAACCAACTTGCATTGAATTGAAGAACAAACTCAAGTCATAACAATACAAGTTTAAGGATTCAAGTATCCTTTAGCAAAAGTTAAAGAAAACTACTCACAAACCATTCTTAAAACTAAAACAATGTTTTGAAGAAAACACTAAAAACAAATAACGTAAAAAAAACAAATTAAAAAAAACAAAGCTTAATTCTAAGGATTGATGATTCTTCTTTGTTTTGGACTGCTATTTATAGGCAGGAATTGTAGTAGACTCCTTGTTAAACTTCAGTTATAAAATATGAATCAAATTATGCTAAACAGGAAGCTCGAAAATCCTTCGCGATATGGGAAAGTTAGATCACGTGGCCACGCCTTCAACATGCTTTCAATACAAGTGGGCACGGGTACTTTCTTCCTCCACACGTGGCCACATGTGGTCCTTCACTGGGAATCCATGTGGTCACGTGGTCTTCAAAAATTCCTTCAATTGCTTTCACATGGCCACGGTTCCTTCTTGCTTATTTCTTCTCTTCTCTTCACATGGCCATAGATTCTCCTGTTTTTTTTCTTCACGTGGCCACGTTTGGATTTCTTCAATACTTTCACGTGGTCACGTGTCAAGGCTCTGGACTGCACGCTCATTTTCTTGCCTAAATTTCTCATATTTGCGCTTCTAGCCCTAAACTTTGTCCTTTTTGCACTTTAAGCCCTTTTATATTAATTTAAACCTGAAAATCAAACAAAACACAAAATTAACCTCAAAAACATAAATATTACCAAATTAACTCTAATTTAACCTAAATAAAACCAAAACAACTAAATAACACAACTAAAAACATATCAAAAACTATATATATTTCACACTTATCAAAACTGTGTACTTGAACCTTTAAGAGATGACCCCGTGATGGGTCTGGGCCGAAGCCCAATGGAATAAATCCTCTCATTGAATAAGTTCTCTTAAAAGCCCAAAACACAAACTAGTTAGATTTGTGCTATAAATCAACTCTAGTATAATTTCCAAATTTGCCATTTTTAATTTTATGTCATACAGCCCATAAACATTAAAAATACATATAATATGTACCAATATGAATTAAAACACAAAATCATGAAGAACATATATATAATACACGGCATGCATATAAAAACAAACAAATAACAAAACTAGTTGTTTAATGCTTATGTGATGCCACAAAATGTACAAATACTTAAATCAATTTTATGAGTCATTTAATAATTTAAATAAGGTCATAAATATTGATTTAATATTCTGTACCAATCTTATCTAAATGTGTTTTTACCATTTTAATCAAAACAAAACAAACAATGTTGATTAAACATGTAATAAACACAAACTAGTCATAGTTTTAAGTGATTATAAAATTAATCAATTAAATTGTCATGGACCAGAATTAAAATCAAATTTAAAATATGTCCAGAACTGATATTTAATATTTAAAAATCACTTACAAACATGCCAAAATCGTTTTTACATTTAATATTTAAAACTAGTTGTTAAACTAGCAATTAACATGCCAAATAGCACCTAGTTTTAATATTAACATGTACCATCAGGTATTATCAATTAAATCCGACCATTAACAGCTCCTAGAACATCTTAGGACAATATATTAACATGTCATATTAATTATAATACCTATCTAATAATTTAAAATAGTTTTTACACCAAAACAATGCAAAAAAACTCAAAACAGAAAATTTTAGCATTGCATGTATTTAAAATAACAATTTTTTATTAATTATTTCATGCATCTAAAGCACTAAAATAAGCATGATTAGGCTCTGATACCACTGATGGAATATGACATGGTAAGCATATAAAGATCACGTAGCGGAAAAATAATAAAATTTGATCATACATGCCATACAATTCCATGACAAGAATCGAAACATGCAATTTTAGGATTTTAAAACTTACAACTTTAAATGCCTTTAAAAATTGATTTTGATGATGACCAGCAACCAATGATGACCAGCCGATGATATTTTCTCTCTTATAGAGAGGGGTAATCCCTTCACTTCTCTCATGCTCTCTAACATGAATCAATGCATACTCAAGCATACCCGTACTTGTCACTCTGTTACGAGCACGTTAGGTATATGTCAAAGTACACAGTAATTCATAAAGAGTTTCATAGAGATTTTAGGTCTAAGAACTCCGATACAAAACTTGCATATGAGAAACACTTATGACTTATACCATGTAGTGTTCTCATGAGTGGATCGAATCCAGATACCATGTTCTAAACATGTATCTATGATCTCTGATTGACACTCTTATCCGTATGATCCGTAAGGCAGAACCCAACTTATCAGAGAGAGCATACTAGTCTTAATTCATTTGTTATTCCCATAACAATGACTAACTAGGGATATTTAGAATGAAGTCTCATTTGTTTCAAGGTCTTACAATCATGTGCCTCACACATGATAACTTAAACTGAAACAACATTCTTGGATAGTTCTATCAATTGATATGTACAGAAATACAATAGATAAAATAAATGCCTTATTTATTAACTAAAGTGTTTTATTACAATATATTGGGGCTAGGGCTTACACTAACACTAACTTCCACCTGTCATAAGTTGGACCTTACAATAGAGACACTGAATATGTAACTTGTGATTCCTATGGATAATTGATCTCTTGCAATATTTTTTCTAATTTTTCTAACCAAAATTTAGCTACATCTGACTCATATATAGATGTAACCATAAACTTTTCTGACCCTTTCTTTCTAATAAGATATGTAAAAGCTTTTAGAGTAGTCAAGCTATTTATTATCTACATTAATGCTGGCACTAACACTAGATTATCTGGAGCATGATCTAAACCCCCTACTAGAGGTGGTTGCTCAAATGCAAAAGGATTATCATGCACTAGATTTATACTTTCAACTATTCTACCTACACCTTCACTAAAATACAATTCCATCTTTTCCTTACACATGAAAACATCTACATTAAGGCCACAACACTATATAGACACACATATCTAATCAATTCTCTAACATTTTGTCATCCAGAACCGCCTAAACTTATGCTTTGATACCAATTAAATTGTGACACCCTTTGTGAGGCCCCTACTTATGCTCTGAAAAGATGTAAGAGAGATTACTCAATAAACCTATTAATGCATGTTTGTTGATAATGTAAAGTAAGTAGGGACCAATTAAATTGATCATTGTACATTAGGTCCTACATAAACCTAATTAGGAGAAAGTGTAATTTAGAGGTTCAATTAAGAAGGAAGAGATAAAGATTTGGGGTTAGAATAAAAAATTAAAGCAGTTGAAAGAGCTAAGTGTAATTTTCGTAAGGTTGACAAATGGACCAATAGGAAAAGAACACCTAGCTCCCTTAGAGAATTCTTGAGAATTTCAAAAATTTTGAGGATTCAGGGGATAAAGTGGCCGGCCATCCCAAAGGAACAAAAGAGGTTAGCCAATTTTCTCCCTAATTAATCCTTAAACAACCCTTAAATTTCAAATTTAGCATTGTGAAAAGAGAGAGAGAGAGTTTAGTGTTTAGCCTCTTTTAAAGGCAATAACTCTTTCCTCTCTTCTCTTATACTCTTATTTCTTATAATTACATAATGAATTGAGGGAGTATATGAATCTTCGAGTGTGATAATATGCAATTTTATTGTGTAGAAGGAAAAAAGGACTAAAGGAAATGAGAAGGAATGAGAAAAGGCTTAAAGAGGGATTTACCAAAGAGGTATAGGAATTTTACATTTTGTGTATGTATTTGTGCTTGAATATTACAACATAATATTATTTTGATGTGCTTTAAGAGTAAAATATGGATATAGTGTTATCTAATGTATAAAAGCTAGATTTATGAGAGCTTTCTTGAGATAGCAAAAATGTAACCTAGGGTTCACTGGATCTAGTCACGCTATGTTGCCTACAACTGGAGTTATAGAACTGCAAATTGGATGATTCTAGTTGTTTTAGAAACTAGACTCACATACTTGTATTTCATATAAAGAATTTGAATTCTAAATCTTCCTACAAGTCAGTCAAAATTTAGCTTGAACCTTGGATATATCTGCTGCCCTATCACTAGGAGCAGTCTGTATTATTTAATGAATATCTAGAGATCTATTGCTCAAATGGAATGATTCTTGATGTTTTATAAACTAGAAACATAAAAGAAAAACTTTGTAGAAGACTTTTTTTGCCTGAAAATGTCAATTGATAGGTCTAAAATAACATACAAGTTGAACTTGAAAATCTATCTTTAAGATTTTTAGAGCAGAATGGTTCCTCATGGTCGCAACTAATTAGTTGCCACCGTGAGCCCCTTCTAGAATTAAATTTACACCTATCTCACGGTCACAACGAATTAATTGTCACTATGAGCCTCCTCTGTTTCCTCTTATACTTTATTTTTTAGCCCTGAATTATCCATATAACTTGTCTGAACCTTCCTAAATATTTTTAAAACATTCTAAACATAAAATTAAAGGTAATATGCAACATCAAATATAATAATGTATGAAAATAAAGTTATAAAAAGGAACATTAATACTAGAAGACATAAAAATATATGTGATTTAAGGTGTTCTAATTCAGTAATGCACACTTATGCGAATGTTTCTATTTTTAAGAATATGCACTGATGATTATAGTTATACTATTGCAATAGTTATAGTTAACAAATTAAAATTTTGAATAAAAGATGTGAAAATGGATAAATGCTTGCATTTAAAGCTTGATTGTGGATAGATAGGCATGCCTATAAGGTATAGATGCAACTACCACAGTTTTGATCCCGTTTGGGTCTACAGTTTATCCTCATTTGTAATCTCAGTTCTGATCCCGTTTGGATCCACAAGTTTGATACCTTCAGATATCCACATGAATAATATTTGGGGGTATCCATAGTATCCGTTATCCTCATTCATAAAACTTAAGTACGCATTCATAGAAAATAATAAATAGTACAATGAATGTTAAATGCTTAATGCTAACTATTGACATGTTATATGTGATTAATTTACATTGTAAATCTTATATATGGTAATGTTTAGCCAATTAGTGTCAATATGGTTTCTAATTGATATAAATGAATCTTATTATTGTTGCATATGGTGTGCTTGAGAATGACCACTGTGAGTGGTTGTTCATACATTTATTGTTCCCCACTAAGTTGTATAGCTTAGCACAGGTGTTCATTTGTGTAGGTACTCAAGTTAGGACTCTTCAACAGGGATAATGTCAACATCAACAAAGCTAACAGCAGCAATAGAAAAAGTCAAAGTATGAAGATGATGTCTTTTTATTTTGTTTTTGTTATTTTAAATCCCATATGGAACTAAGTAAAATGTAATATAAAGGATAAAATTATTGTAATTATAATGTATTAAAGGAGTTTTCTCTTATATAGCCTATTTTAATGTAATGATATGATTATGAACTACTTAAAATGGCTTGATATTTGTTGACTGGTGTTTAGCAAGTGTACTAGATCGACTAGTAATATAAAAAAATATAATTATGACCCAAAAAAATATTAAACCCAAGGGAACGTGGATTGCTAAGAATAATATCTATAATTAAACTAAATTGATTTGAGAATATTTCCTCAAATTTTTGAATTGAAAGCAAGAACTAAACTAAATTAACAATAAAATAAAACAAGAATTAAAAATAGACTAACATTAATTAAAAACAAGGCAATAACTAAAATACTTCTGCTAAAGGAACTCTCAACTTCTACTGTAATGACTCAAATCAAAGGTAACATAAGTAATTATGGAAAATCAATGAAAATAAACACATTTATCCTATTCAGAATATCATTCTAAGTATTAAATCCTCTGTTTAGGAATAATCTAACACCTAGCATAAAGATCTGGTTTTAACTCATAAACCTTCATTAGATCCTCTCGAGAGAGATATAAATCTAGCCCATTCTCAATTCAAAATTCTTAAATTTTCTTATGAACAATAAATCACTACCTCAATTCTCAGAACACAACAATCCATTGACATAAGAAAAATAAGCTAAGAACATGTAAACCATTGATTTAAGTATAAATTAGTATTGAACCACCTATTCGAAACATTAAACACCAATCCAACCATAACCAAAGATAAGATTTAACATAGAAATTAAGAAATAATATACTTGCATTGAAATTAAGCTTAAATTCAAGTCTTTATAGTAAAAGTATGAGGGTTCAAGTTTTCCTCAGCAAAAAAAGAAGAAAACTACTTCCCAAACATGATTAAAACAAAATAAAAACTAAAATAGAAAACTTGAATCTTTAAAGAATTGAAAACTAAAATAAAAAAATAAACCTAAACTATGTTACAAAAATTAAGGAAAAAAAATAAAACCCTAAAAACTAACTAAAGAACTCGCTATATAATTGTTGGCCGTTTTTACATTATTTTGTGCCTTTTATAATTCTAGTGTTTTTATCTGCCTAAAAATCTTCAAAGAAAAGAAAAATTGCTGCCAAAACCTTTTTAAATTGGGAAAAATTAAAAATTATGTCATAAGTAGGACTGTTTGCCTCGGTAGAGGGAAAACTCCTTCCATCGAGTGATTGTTCTTTGTAATCTCCCTTAGTTGCCTCGGTGGAGGGGAAAATCCCCTAGAGGAGAATGCTACTGCTCTTCACGTGATTCTTTCTCTAAAAAACATTGAAAAAATGATTTTCCTCATTTTGCCATCAAACTTTCTCTTTTCTTTAATTAAGTACCTAAAAATACCAAAAATTGCAATTAAGTCCACAATCACACAAATTAAGAAATCAAACAAAAATTTAATAAAATTAATACTAAACTAGCATATTAAATATACAAATAATATAATTAAAATTCATAAATATCATTTGTGCAAATGAAATATAGTATAAATTATTGGTATGAAAGACAGTATGCATGGTAATAGAAAATAAAACAAAAAGTTAGAGTAATATTTACACCCTTATACCCTCTAGAAGGAATATAAAAGCACTACCAACCTTCATAAACTCATCCTATTAGATTATATTTCAATTATAAGTTCATTATATCTTTTTAATAATATTTTTTCATGTGTAGAATTACCTTACTCAGTTACATACAAGTTCTCATTTTGTAACATGTACAAACACATAATTCAACTTATGATGCTTAGAAAATATTTACAACATTTGTCTGTTACATACATTACATATCATTTACATTCTACAATACAAAAATGACTATATACCAAAATTTAACTTCATGTTTTACTCCTAGTGGCCTACGGATGTTGACTTGAGAATCTGCACTTTACTCTATACCTGTGTACCTATACGAAAAGAACACCAATGCTGAGCAATGGCTAAGTGGGGAGTAAAATAATGAAATAGACTTCTAACCAAATTTTCACATGAATAACATAATATGCAATTTATCATTGTATAATAACTCTTGATGAATAACATACTTTGTCATATTATAATGCACACATACATTCATGGTAATAATTTCATAGACATAGTAACATTTCAACGTCATTGCCCCAATTAATCACACTAATAATGCTAAAAGAAACACAAACATTACACTGAGACACTAACATTTTCTCACAATTGTCCATTCACTATCATTCACTTATCACATCATTATTATTCCTTAGCTTGAATTCTCGTTAATGGTGGATAATGGGGCAAACACTAGATGCTGGTGAGTAGTATCAAGCACTAGAGACATGAGCCTTGGGTTACTAGGTAATAAAAGGTATCAACACTAGACACCATTCGATGCCCACACTAGATACCTTTTGATGCCAACACTAGCAGCTATAATCACCACTTCTTATAGGCATGGCTATCTATCCACTACTATATGAAATTCAGGCATTACAAATATACTTTAATTATGCAAGGATTTCACATTTGATACATTTAGGATTGTAGAGTCAATACATATAATAGAGTATACAACAATATCCCTAGATGATTCATATTCAATCACAATTAAGATATACTTTAACATGGTTATTGTTTATTATTTAGCATGTAACACTGAGCATACAAAATATTCATGTTCATTTATATTTATTAATTGTATATATTTATACACTTATACATATTCATGTTACATCTTGTCCTTATTTTTATGTCTAAACTACTTTAAAAGTATTAGAGGAAGTCTAAATAAGTTTCGATGACAATTTGGGGCTTAGAAATAAAGTATAAGAGGAAATAGAGGAGGTTCACAATGTTAACTAATTCGTTGCAGCCATGAGATAGGTGTAGAATCAGTTTTGAAGGGGGCTCATAGTGGCAACTGATTGGTTGTGATCATGAGGTACCATCTACCCTAAAAATCCTAAAGATAGATTTTTATATTTAACCTGTATGTTATTTTAGACTTATCAAACGATATTTTTAGGTAAAGTGGTCTTGTATAAAGTTGTTTTTCTATGTGTTTAATTTTCATAACATTAAAAATAACTCTATTAAGACTTATAAATCTCAAGATATTAATAGAAAAGTGCAGACTATTCTAGATGGCATAGCAGCAGAGATCATTTAACTTCAAGCTAAATTTTAAGAACTTTAGGGACAAATTCAAGTTTCGACATCTTCTAAAAAGTTATAGATGGCATGGTAGCAAAGATCATTCAAATTCAAGCTAAATTTTAAGAAGTTTAGGGACAAATTCAAGTTTCGACTTCTTCTAAAAAGTTATAGATAGTGTCTTATATTTCATTTACAATTGGAATCACCTCATTTAGACATCACTTTATCACTTTCTAAGGAACAAATCGTCATTTCCATGCACTATAACATCACTTCTTAACTCTAACATCAATTTTAGGTCATAAATAATGCATTTATCAATTTTAATTAGTTTAAACACATGGTAAAGAGAATATGAACTCTTATACCTCCAAAATTTATCTAAATTTGCTCCTTTAGAATTTCTCTTTCTCTTTCCCCTTGTTCTTGCTATTTTCACCAGATAAAACACATCGTAAATATACATCAATATCTAATCTCATCTATAATTTCAGCTTCTTATGTTTTATAATAAATAAATGATCAAATTTTGAGCCAAAATCCCATAAAACTCACCTTAAATTTAGCCAATATACATAAGATCTATTTTTAAGTAAAACTATGAACCAAAGAGTGGTATAGAGAATAAGAAGAATTGATGGAAATTTTTGGCCAAAAAGTGGCCGACCATCTCACTTAAAGGGCAGATGTTCTCTTCTTTTTCTTGCTTTCTCTTCACTTTTTTTTATAGAAAACACATGCTCTTACCTAATTGGCTCACTTGTCACCCTAAAGCAATTTTCACTTTACTCCTTTTAGTTAGTCTTTATTGCCACTCACATGCCATACTAACTCCTTTTTAATACATTAATCCCCACTTCTTTAATGAAAATGCATATTTATCCCTAAATTGATAATTTATGAAATTGTCCTTCACTTTTATATTAATATCGATTATTTTTACTTTAATTGAAATAAAATATAATTTTGATAATTTTTGTATTATAAATTATTTTATTATGACCATTTAGTTATTAACTTCAAATTTAATGACTACAGATGTAATTAATTTTATAAATTACTTTATTGTGAACATTTAATCACTGAAATATTTTTCCCCGAAAATGATAATCAGTGAAATAATCAAATAATTGGAATATATGTGGTTAACAAATCATGATTTGTCTCCTTGACATGGACAGGAATAATTGAGAGATGGTATATTAGATTTGAAGCAAAGCTTCTCATTTGGAATTTGGATTGTCGGAAGCACAAATCAAGAAACTGACAAATCAAATAAAAAAATTGAAAAATCTTTAGTTTTCCATTCGACAAAACAATTCCATTTCCCATTTGACAAATTGAGATTCAGATTTTGCAAATTTTGTTTAGAGTGAATAATTTACTTTTAAATTTTAATCATTCACAAGGAAAATTTCGTACGCCATATAATAATTATGATAATTGACCCCTTATTCCATCTTTTATGCAAAGAAAAAAATTAGATTAAGTCATAGTAGTCTCCGTCTAAATAAATATAATTTGCAAAGCAAGGGATTCCAAAATTATGAAGCTTAACATAGCATTTAAAAAAAATCAATTATTTGTTAGGCCAAAAAATAAAGAATCAATTAATTTTGAAGACCAAAATCGTACCTCTCATTTTCACCTTAAAATGTTACTTTTATATTTTATTTTATCTTATTTTAAATATTTATTTTAAAATTTGAAAAAAAATATATATTCTCAATTATTATACATTTTATTAAATATTTTTATTATTATTATTTTCTAATTTTAACTAAAATTAAATGTAATTTTTAAAAATATAAAAAATATTTTCAACAATAACTATAATTTTTTTTATAAAATTATGATATTTTATTATTTTTTAATTTTCATAAAAAAAGTAAATTACGCTTTAAAGAGTAGTATATTTATGATATTTGTTTAACTAATTTAAATTAATTCCTTAATCGCATAATTAATTAGATACATTTTGGTAATATGATTAAGTCTGACAAAAAGGTTGAAAGTAGTGTGCATAATAAATAAAATGGTTGAATGTGGCGCGCATAATAAATAAAAAGTTTGAGATATGGTGCACGTATGTATTAAAAATTGGATCTCTTATGACAATTTAAAATTTGACTGCAGCAAAAAGTATTTATGCCTTGAAAAATCTTTTTGTGCAATTCATTATTCGTATGATATGATATTGTAATTGCAGAATATGGCATGCATTTGTGATTTTGGATTTTGTGCTTTTTTTTTTTAGAGAAATACATGACAATTCTAAAATGACGAAATAAATGTATTTTATTTTTATTTAATATGTTAGTTAGATTGATTAGTTACAATATCAGATCCATTAGTTTACTCTTAGTTTACTTTACTTTATGTATATATGCATTGTTAGCATCAATTATTCAATACGAGAAAATCATTTTTCCATATTTCTTTCAAATCTTGTATCACGCGATTAGCATGGCAGTAGAGCGAAAATAACCCCCTGTATCACGCTATTGTACATGCTTTTTGACCTGTAAAATAGCCTTTTTAGTCAAAATGGCATTCTACAAAGTTATTCCTTCATCCTTCTAGTTTCCAAAACATCAAAAATCACTCTAATCCAACCTCTATATCTCAAGATATTTAACAAAAACTACAGACTGCTCCCAAAGATAGGACAGCAGCCACACACATAATTCAACCCAAAATTTCTCTATCAAGTAGTAAGATTCAATTTTCGGTTCCTTCATACAAAATCAAGATATGTGTGTCTAGTTCCTATCCCAACTATAATTTCTCAATTTGAATCACCATAACTCAAGATATCACTAAATTAGTCCAGACAGGTCAATCAAACCCTAAGACAGAATTTCATATTCCGAAGGTTCTTTGCACAAATTGGTTCTCATCATCTTAAGCTTAATTTTCACACAGAAAAACATATACACACACTACAAGAAAAATGCAAAATATCAAGGATAAAATTCCTCGCTAAATGATGATTTTTCGATGCTAAATTAATTTTGCGAGGATTTAGCGAGGACAAAAAATTTGTAACAAAAGTCATCCTAGCTGAATTTAGCGAGGATATCAGTCCTCACTAATTTTTGAGAGGAAATTTTGTGAGGATTTAGTCCTCGCTAATTTTGTGAGGATTTAGTCCTTGCTATCTTTTGCGAGAATTTAGTCCTCGCTAACTTTTGCAATGAGGATTTAGTTCTCGCTAACTTTAGTCCTCGCAAAATTAGCGAGGACTAAGCAAGGATTGATATTCTCGCTAAATTCAGCTAGGATGACTTTTGTTACAAACATGAGATTTATCTTCGCTAAATGTTGATATAAACTTATTTTTATTAATTTAATATGAAAATTTCATTATTTAAACAATAAACTAAAAAATAACACATTTATATTTACTCAATATTTAATATAATATATATATATATATATATTAATGAATAAATTGTTATTTACAAGTGTATAACATTGCTAATAATATATCTAAAATGATACGTGCATATATAACAGTAACAATGAAAAGTCATAAACAGTTCATAAAATGTCAGTTGCTTCTAATTCGTATAATTGTGTATTGATTGATTGCAGATAACAAAGAACTCCATCCACAATAGAATTTGTTGGCTTCTACATATCGGTAAAAGAGAACTCATTTATATGAAGGTATAGAAGAAAGTTAAAGCAAACTTTGCACTTAGAAAGAATTTCATATAAGAAAAACAATTCATAAATTTCTAGCATTGATTGTTCTTTCACAATCTATGAAGCATGCTTTCAAACCATAACATCATTGTCCATGTCAAGGAAAACAAAAATATGTATACAAAAAATTGTATCTCCGTGTCTATAGTGTTTGATATTCGAAACAATTGCCCATATAAATATAAAATAGGCAGCTTGCCACAGGTCCTGAAATTCTCACATCCTCTAGGAAGGCCTAGAACCACTCATATAACTATAGATATATAAGTTCAAGGAAAACAAAAAAAAAAAAATGGATTAAAGCAATAGACACAAAGATACAATTATATCAATGCTCTCTAAATGGTTTGGTTAGTTGGAAATAGGCTTACCATCTCAATCTCTACAAAGGAACAAAGTTTGTTCAGCACACAATAATGATAAAAGTTGCAAGGTATCAACAAGAAAGTGTCACCCATTGGTAGATGATATATGTGTATAAAATATTTCTATAAACAATAAAAAAAATTGGTAATGCAACAATGAAAAAAATCATCCACTGTGTTTTCGAGACATAACCATGATCATTTTTAACTTTGCTAAAAAAATTATGATAATTTCTAAGCTTATCTCTGGGAAAAAGACAGTTGAAGATCATCATAAGAAACTCTCTGACCAATAGACAGTGTACACATCTAAGTATTTTTATGCAAAACCTAAGCATTATGTCAGTGAACTGTAAGAATACCTTGTGCCTGAATGACTGTAAAATGTATAATGCTCCAATGATGCAATTATCATAAGGTCCAAAACTTTTCCTGAAGGATAAAAATAAAATGCCATAGTAAAGGAATAGGATTTCTCTTAGCCTGTCAATTAAATAAAACAAAACTTAGAATTTTCAATAATTGTGATTTGATACACACACACACACACATATATATATATAATCATTTTGCCCAAAAAAAAATCAACTGCTTCTGAATAGCCGAAGAAAATTAGTGTTCAAAAGCAAAAATATTTTCTTTTCCTGAACAAGAGAACTCTTTATTGGCAAGTATACATAATTATTTATTTCAGGTATGCCTAGCAAGTCATAAAAACTCTACTGGCCAAGAGATATCTAAGACTTAATTTCTAGCAATAAGAATATCTTAGGAACCACATGAGATATAGATAACCTAATGTGAGCGATCTATCCTTCACTACAAGATAAGGTTCTATTGTAATTGCAGACTTACTCAGCAGAACCCCATGGAATTTATGGTAAAACATAATAGGCATCATGATATTAAACAAAGAATTTAATACGAAAGATACACTAACCCCTGGTAGATCAATGTCTGTTGGAAAGCGCTTGCAGAAGTTTCCAGAGTACCCTTGTACTTCAATACCCTACAGAATGTGCAGAAGTTCACTAAGAAAAACAAAGGAATCAAGTATGATAAAAATAGACAACTGTATGGTGGTGATAATAGTATTACCCGACTGCATCTCACACACATGACAGCCTTAAAACCTTGAGGCCTGGTGACATTCCATCTGAGATCATTGTAAAGCTTGGCAGGATCAGAATGAGCCCAGAAGGGATAATAATAAGAAACCTGGAGAACATAACCCAGAAAACATTCAAGGCTGTGAGTGATTTTACTCTTCTCCAACAATCCACATTTTTCTTTAAAGAAGATGAAGAAAAAACATTCACAGGTCTAGACAACTAGACCTCTAGAAGTATGAAACCCTTACTACTACAATGGCTGCAGCGTATATATGAAATCAAGTTCTACTACTTTATTTGTACACGTGAGATAATTGTTATGAGATAATGTTCAAATCAAGCTTTCAAAACATCTATCAAATAGTTCATAGGATTAGAGAACTACTTGCTTTTTATCTATTAGGCCACTCATTTAATGTAATTTCCAGCATAATTATTTTTATAGACACAAACTTTATAACAATTGCTCAAGTGGAATCTTTAATGCATCATACAAAAGCCATTACCAATTAAGCTTTCATGAGAGCATTGCTTAAGGAAAATATCTCTATAAAGTATTTTACCTTTCTGCATTATTTCATGAATTGGCAAGTAGTTTACCTTTATTCATTATTTCATAAATTGGCCATCTCATGCTCAAACCTTTCATTCTCAAATCCTCAAGTTTGCAAGCAGAAGGCTTTACCAGCAATTTACCAGACAATTAGGATCCCTTTTCTTTAGCTTATATCTATGGGGGTAGGAGTTAGAATAGACCATTTAACGGATCCATGTGGCATTTTTACTAATTATACCATAGGGATCAGCTTTTGAAATCTCCTGACCATAAATCTAACCATTAAAATTGATTGACCTTTCTAATGGATCTGCTTTTTAATGGTCAGGTTAACCACACTTTTGGTTTTTAACCATTAAAAAGAACCAGTAACCATTTCTTATAATTACAACCTAAAATGTTGCATTTCCCTATTGTATGTGCAGTTATTTGTATACCAGTTAAACCAAAATAGATGGCTTTTTTAGGATGGTGAATAAAAAATAAAACCAAAACTTGATATCTATCAACAACAAAATTTGATTTGGTTTCAAGCTGGTTGTTTGGTTAATTGAGCAACCTTTTTTCGTGACCACTACACGGGTTCTAACTCCCTATTTTGAAAGAAAAACTTATATTGGAGTTGAAAAATGAAAATCAATACAATTATGGTTTTAGTCATGAGCATAAATGCATGGCTATCAATACACACTGATTCTCAACCAGATTCCCAAGAAAATTTCCAGTGACAGCACTCCCAAATACAGGGATGACTTAACCAGATGGCTGTACATGTACCATTATATAAAGCCCATGTAAAAACTAAAAAATTGTTGTACATGCAAATTTTTCCATGCTGCAAATCCAAGGGATAGGTTTTTATCAAATAAATTACAACAATGAACAACAGTATAAGTTTCAAATACCAAATCTGTCAGAAAAGCAATTTTGAATAGAATAGCAACAAAAGAACAATCCAACTATTAAACCTCTCCTGTTTCTAACAGCAAAAGATTGGCACTTCAATGGGCAAAAATTGAATATATATTAATCCATATCAATTAACGGGTTCACCTGACTGAAATACCAAAAGCTTCCCTCCAATATTCTTCATTGCCAAGAAAGATGCCTGAAATTGTGATAAGTTTGTGGAATTAAGAATATACTCTGAAAATATAGCTTCCTATCCACTGTTTCAACAATTTAATTAGGCAACCACTTCCCTTAAGCTCCAATAAAATGCATCATCCCTCATCTAATAGACACTTATGGATGGGACAAACTCTGTTGCCTTTACAGACACTTTTGCATCTAAAGACTGTTCAAATGGTTGGTCAGACACTTTCATAACCTAGTGAAATTTTTATAATGCTTGATTTAACAACTTGCTCAGCACAAGTCATTAACAAGGAAAAAATTACAACAAGTAGCGTATGCAACATACCTTGATTGTTGCACCGAAGGCTGAATCAGAAGTTTTACTATTCTGAAAGACGGCAGGGATGCTTTCCAGTAATAGTTCTAAATGCTGGCAGTACTATCTACCAATTGATAAATAATATGGTTGGTGGATATTTTTAACATTGGTAAACTTTTTTTACTAGACCACTTTAATTGTGGAAAAATAAGAAGATTTAGCTAAGTCCTATAATTAGGAGTATGACTTGCTGTAATGCAGGTTTTAACTTGTAAAAGTCGATTGTTGCACCAAATGTGGCAATCCCTACCATTGTCCTAGAACCTTCCTACAACCACAAGAAAATCAATGGAAACAATAACTAATCATCATTTAAAGGATAACTTTAACTAATTATATCAGGAAAACAGGAAAACCAGTTTGCATTGTATAAACATATGATAAGATATAGTTTATTATGCAGTCTCGACATATATCCATTGTTTTCTGGATGCACCAGAACATATATGAGATCCACTTAAAGTGCATGGATCAATGCTGTATGGCATATAAAAAACATAAAGTTAGATATGAAATTCATGAACACAAAATAGAAAGTGGCTAAAAACATTTATACGCCAGTTGATTAGTTTTCAATCCAAAAGCTTTTTAAACAAATCCAAAAAATATAAAAGAGAAGGTTCCTTAAAAAACATAGCTTTATGCCATCTCTCCTCATGTTACCTTAGACTTTAAGTGAGGAATATGTCATTAGAACTTATCTGTTGAATTACTCAAATGCAACTTCCCTTGCAATCAGCAAATGCAAATATTGCAGCAAAAGGCCAAGAGAGAGAGAGAGAGAGAGATTCCAGTCACCCCAAAGGGTATTCCACATTATTAAGGGTGAGAACCTTCCTGTATCACCTATGCTTGATCCTTGACTTTGGCCCCATGGTAGAGATAGGGCAAATTTACATATAGAGGTTAACAGGATCAAATGTCCAACCAGGATTCTGTGCTCCACTTAGATTTTTAATAAAACTACCAGAATTGGGAAAAGTTGTTAACTGCATATCTATTTTGAAAAAACTCCAATATAAGGAAGGAAAAAGAAGAAACAAGGAGACAAGTAAAGATAGGAGGAAGAGGGAAAGAAAAGAGGAGAGCAGTGATATTCAATCAGGCCAATATTGATCTAGAAGCAGGAATAAGATGTTATAGGATAAAACAAGGAGATAAAACTTACTGGAAGGTCAGAGATAACTTGACTAATAGCACTGCAAGCTGCAGCTGCTGCACCAGTCTGCATAGCATTCATAGACACATCTATGAGAAAGAAATACACAGCTGGCATTGGTTCGCGAACCTAAAAAAGAGATATTAGTTAGAAGAATCGCCAATCAGATGATCTCAATAGGACATAGGTAATGATTAAAAGAAAAAAAATGACGATACAAGAACAACAAATATATTAAACAAACTATAGCAAATCATAGATATCATTTGAAGAAAACAAAAAATTATCCCATAAATAATGGAGTTCAATCCATAAGAAGACAGTACCTGTAATTGAAGCAGTTACGATGTAATGATTTTCTTTCATTCTTATTGATGAAGAAACGCTCACTTTATATATAGATTTAATAAACTAAAGATGCCCAAGGTGCTTATATAACATGTATATGAAAACTCTAGGAATATCAAAACATAGAAAAAATGAATTGACCTAGACAACTGCAACTAGTTTGAATTTAGTTTTGTTGATTAAGTTGAGTTGGAAAACCCAGAAAATATAACCAAAACTTGGTCTTGCATACATACATTCACAAAGCAAAAAAAAATGTCATATGATCAATGTAACTGCCTTTTTAACCAACTTCTACTTCAAATATATTAATTCTTGGCTTCTGATTGGGTGGTTTATGGGGAACACACAAAATTACTATAATAGTTCTTTCAAGAAAACCCCGTAACGGAAGCACTAAATTAGTAGTAACACATAACAACTGTCACATCTCATATATCTTAATTTATTAAAATAATAAGAAAAAAAATGAAAAGCGCTTTGAGATGCTTAATTTAGAATAACTAAAGAAGTCTCTTGAAAGATAGGACACTTGCAAAAGCAAAAAAAAACATGTCTATTCACAATGATACAACATAATAGCAATGTTTTCAGGTTATGGAGCAAAACTCATTGTGAAAATGAGGTCAACACTAAAAAAATTTTTAAGAGATTAAAATTTTATTTTGTTCAACTAACCATATATTCCTTACTAGCAATAAATTCAACTGTTCCAATTGACATAGTTCAGGCCTTTCATTAATATCTCTCCGCCTACCATCTGTGGCCAAATTGCAGTGATAGTCACTAGGTGTATCATCAGCAAACCCTGTGGTAGATGTGGAAGGTACTGTGAGGCTGCAACTTAATGGCTATTAGTTACCTAATCAAAATACACCAGCAATATGTTGAAACCTCAAGTAGAGGGAAGTAATTTAATAGTATATTTGGCTCTTGAGACAAAGAATATGAATGCTAAACAACACAATTTTAGTAACTACGGATGGAAAGCACACACCTATGACCAATGAAATCCTGGAATAAATAGCTAGGACCAATAGGCCATTACTAAAAGAAAATTAAATACTAGGAGCAATTCATACCTTTGAAATTTCTTAGTGAAGAGAAATAAACAACTCGATATGAATATCCTTAGAAGAAAGATCAAGCATACCTATCTCCTCTTTCTTATCGAACAATTCCTTATCTGCGTCAAACCTATCCCCTCTTACATCGGACTCTTTAAGCAACCTAGCACCGTTGAGAGTCTTGAGGCCAATAAACGCAGGCGATGAGTAAAGAAACATGGAGGGGAAAATGGGTGGTGAAACAAAAGGGAATAAGGTTTTATGGATTTAGAAAATCCCGCTAACATCAATTTTATCCCGGCAAAATATTTAGGTAATTAGCTAGGACATGGGTCTCGCAAATTAAATTGGCTAGAAAAATTACTCTGGCAATTTATTCACTAAATAAATTAGTGAAGATTATGTCTTTGCTAATTAGCGAGGGCTTTATACGCACAAAATTAGCGAGGATTGTTTTTCTCGCAAAATTAGCGAGGCTTAGGTTCTCGCTAAATGGTTCATCCATCAAATGCCACCTATTTTAACGTTAGCGAGGATTGTTTTTCTTACAAAATTAGTAAGGATTAGGTCCTCGCTAAATGGTTCATCCATCAAATGCCATATATTTCAACGTTAGTGAGGGCTTTGTCCTCGCTAAATTAGCGAGGACTGTTTTTCTCGCAAAATTAGCGAGGAATAGGTCCTCACTAAATGGTTAATCCATCAAATGCCAATTATTTCAACGTTAGCGAGGATTGTTTTTTCTCACAAAATTAGTGAGGATTAGGTCCTCGCTAAATGGTTCATCCATCAAATGTCACCTATTTCAACGTTAGCGAGGGCTTTGTCCTCGCAAAATTAGCGATTAAGTCGTTTCTGAATGATTCTTTCAAAATTAAAGATCTCGAACCTCTTAAGTATTTCTGGGCTTTGAAATTGCTAGGACTTCCAAGGGAATTTGTTTCTACCAACACAAGTTTGTTCTTAACTAGCCTCTCCTTCTATAGTGTATGGCTTTTTATCCACTAACTCACCTTTTTTTTAAGATGTTTCTATTTCCAGAAGATTAATTGGGCAATTGTTGTACTGACCTAACACCAAGTATGATATATATTATCCAGTCTAACACCTTTCCCAATTTTTGTCCTTTCCTACTGACCGATATCTAGCAAGTGTACTAGATCGGCTAGTAATATAGGGCAATATAGATTAAGACCCCAAATATCATACCCAAGGAAACATGGATTGCTAAGGATAATACCTATGTATGAATTAAATTAACCCGAGATTGTTTCCCAAATGTTTTTGATTTAAAGGTAAAAATTAAACAAAATAAACAATTAAACAAAACAAAAGCTAAAACATGAATTAAAAACAAAACAATAACTGGAATTCTCTTGCTAAAGAAACTATCAACCTTAATTTTCATTGTAATGACTTAAATTCAATATAAACACCAGTGATTATGGAAAAACTAGTAATAGAGCAAGATATCTTTATTCAAGTATATCATTCTTAGTATTAAACTCATAGACAAATCTAATATTTAGCATGCAAGTCTAGTTTTAACTTCCTAAATATTCATTGAAGCCTTTCTCAAGTGATTCAACTCCAATTCATTCTTAGTTCCTCCTCTCTTAGTATTAACCAATAAAATTCACACATAATCATCTCATATTTCGGATAATAATCATGCATAAACATTAAAGAGTCAATCTAAGAACATGCAAATCATTAACTATGCCAAAACCAATTTTTAGTTATTTATTCAATAAACCAACAATCAATCTCAACACAATCAAAGATAAGAATATGCTTAAAACTAAGAAATAACCAATCGATATTGAAAATTAAGCTCAAAATAAAGTCATAACAATGAAAATATAAGATTTCAAGAATCCATTAACAAAAGGAGAAAAAATACTTCCTAAACATAATTAAAAACTAAAACAAAGTTGAAGAAAAATAATGAAAACATAAAAATAACGTAAAATAACTAAGCCTAATTCTAAGATTTCTCTAATTGATTCTACTAATTGATTTTTTTTTTGGTGTTAGAGTTGTCTATTTATAGGCAAAAGATGTTGTAGAAGCCTTCCAAACTTTCCAAATTGGAGTAGAAAAAGAATCCTTCTTGAATTGGAAAAGATCGCAAATCTTTCGTTGCATGGGAGAACTTGCATGTGGCCACGCCCTTCTTTTTGCTTTCTCTACACGTGGTCACGTGTCCCTTAGGCTTCCCTCACACATGGTCACGTGTGGAATAAGCTTTGGGAACACGTGGTCAAGTCCTTCTTTTGGTTTCCTTCATTTGTTCTTTCACATGGCCATGTGTTACTTAGTTCATTTTCACACATGGCCATGTGTTCTTTTCTTCTTCAATTCACGTGGCCACTCATCTTCCTTTGATAAATCACACATGGTCATGTGTAGCTTTGTTCAATCTCTCACTTGGCCATGTGATCCTTCCTTCTTCATTTCACGTGGGCACGCATAACTCTTCTGGACTTCACGCTTGCATCAAATTTTCAAATTCACAGTTTTGGCCTAAATCTTCTTGCCTTTTTACAATTAAGTCCTTTTTCTTTCAAATTAACCCTGAAAAATACCAAAATTTACAATTAACTCCAAAAACATAAAATTAACCAATTAAACTCAAATCTAATCCTAATTAACACAAAATTAACCTAATTAAACACCTAAAGATATACTAAAAACACTATATAAATGACCATTATCAAATACCCCACACTTAAACTTTGCTCGCCCTCGAGCAAATTAGAACAATCCAACTTCTCAAAATAATCAAGCTCAAATAAAGAATCATGCATTTCAAAACCAAGCTTAGCAATTAACAAGAGCACTTAATAAAATTTTCAACTAGAATAAATTCAATCAAGACAATATAAGTTAGTTTCCTTGTGTGTGTGCAAGACCAAAATATTTTAAGTATTTTCAGAATCCAAAACACCAATGCAAATTCATAGTCAAGTTTAGAATGAATGTATACATGAGTATACACATGGTTTCGCACTTGAAACTCTAGAAATACCATAGGCCTCTCCTTTAGCACCGGAACCCGAAGGTCATCTTCGCTAAACAACTCAAAAACAAAACTTAAAATCACTTAGGTCTTTTAAAGGTTGTAATGGGGCTAAGGTATTGGTTATCAAAGAATGGATAAAATATCAACAACAAGAATAGCCACTTTAAGATAAAATAGACTAACAATTCTCAAATTTCATCCCATTAACTTAATCAATAAAGAACTTAGCCAAAATTTTTCAACCCTTCACAATTCAAAGTACAATCTTAAAATTCTCTCAATTTCACCATTCATACCCTTTTAAAAGTCATATCTATTTTTCCTTGTAACTACCCCACACTTAAGATTTTGCTATACATGCTAGCTTTATTTCATTTTCTTTCTTTTTTTTTTCTTCTTCTTTTTTTTCTCTTTTTTTTCACTAGCTTTGATGTTGGCAATACAATAATAACATGGGTAATCACAAAGTCACAATTCACTATTCACTTGACTTCAACAATAGCCCTTGATAATAAAATTCAAAATTATCTTACTACACTCATCAAGATACTCAATTCCTATTAATTCATCCAATCCTAGAGTGGCCAATTCTAGAAGGAAAGATAAAAGCTTTTTAGGTTATATGGTAAAATAAATAAGTGTAACAAGAAAAATAAATATGGCACGCATTAAGCATACCTCATTAGGCTCAAAATTGTCTAACAACGGATAACTATGCATATAGGGTAGGAAAATAAGTTAAAATATGGCTCAACAATAAAAATATTGCCTAGATCACCTTTCAAGTTGTTTTAAGTTGCTTTTATGCTTTGAAGGGTGATGAGAAAGGTTATAGTGTTCTAAAATTCCTTACTCAACTATTTCAATGCATTGCTTTTCTTTAAGTTCAAAAACTAGTCTTAAGTGCTAAAAAATGTAGAAACTAACAAATATAAGCCAAATTAAATATTAAACTAGCCAAAAATTTATTAAACAACATGCTTGTTCTAATGCTAAACAAGAATTTTAAAATATAGCACATTCTAAATTCAAGTTCAAAATGTTCAATTTTTGAGAAAAACTAGGGTGAACTAAGTTAAATATACAATATATGATAAATGAATTAACTAAAACTAACATGCAAGAACTAAAAACTAAACATGCAAACTAAAAATAAACTAAACACAAAAACAAAAACAAAAAAATGACTAAAACAAAATAATTCACATAATTTATGAGTAAGAAAATGAGTAAGGTAAGAAAAACTCTCTTAGTTGGATCTTCAATTTTTAGCTTAGCTGAGCTCTACACATGGCCACGCCCTTCTCTTTGCTTTCTCTACACGTGGTCACGTGTCCCTTAGGCTTCCCTCACACGTGGTCACGTGTGGAATAAGCTTTGGGAACACGTGGTCAAGTCCTTCTTTTGGTTTCCTTCATTTGTTCTTTCACATGGCCATGTGTTACTTAGTTCATTTTCACACGTGGCCATGTGTTCTTTTCTTCTTCAATTCACGTGGCCACTCATCTTCCTTTGATAAATCACACATGGTCACGTGTAGCTTTGTTCAATCTCTCACGTGGCCATGTGATCCTTTCTTCTTCATTTCACGTGGGCACGCATAACTCTTCTGGACTTCAAGCTTGCATCAAATTTCCAAATTCACAGTTTTGGCCCAAATCTTCTTGCCTTTTTACAATTAAGTCCTTTTTCTTGCAAATTAACCCTGAAAAACACCAAAATTTACAATTAACTCCAAAAATATAAAATTAACCAATTAAACTCAAATCTAATCCTAATTAATACAAAATTAACCTAATTAAATACCTAAAAATATACTAAAAACACTATATAAATGAGCATTATCACCTACTTAGGCCCATTTTCAAGCAGCTAGCATAATTCTTCATTATCTCTAATGGGACCTAGGCCAAAGACTTTTCTTTGCTACCAATTCACCTAGTTGGCTTCAAGATTTTGCTGATGCTAATTGCACTTTTTACCCACTCATTAGAAAATTAATTATTAGCTATTGTATGTTTATTGGTAATTATTTAGTCTCCTGGAAGTCCAAAAAGCAAAACACAATTGTAGTTCATCAAAAGTTAAATACTAGTCCCTTGCAATTGTTGCTTATGAGCTATAATGGTTACTTTTTCTTTTAAAGGATTTTTGTTGCAATCATCCACAGATTGCTTTGCTCTTCTATGATAATCAGTTAGTAAGCAATTCATATTGTGGAGAATGCGATGTTTCACGAACAAACCGAACATATAGAGATCATTTGCCATCTCATTAGTGATAAAGTGAAGTAAGGTGTTGTGTGACTTCTACTTGTTAGATTTGCAGATCAACTTATAGATTTGTTCACCAGTCCCAAGGAATCCTGACTTTTCAAAAATTGATTTCCAAGCTAGGAGTTTTGAACATCTATACTTCTCTGCTTGTGGGAGGTAATATTATGAAATAAATGTATTTTATTTTATTTAATATATTAACTAGATTAGTGAGTTAGTTACTTGAATAGTTACAATATTAGATTCATTAATTTACTCTTAGTTTACTTTATTTTATGTATATATGCACCGCTAGCATCGGTTATTCATATGAACATATCATTTTTTCATATATTCTTCCAATTCTTATTTCACAAGACTAGCAATTCCGTAAACTTTGACACTGACATCAAAGTTTTGGGTTGTTGGTAGCGGTGGCAAATGGGCGAGTTGTGCGGGTTTGGATTGGGTCATTAATGGATTAAAAAATATGGATCATTAATGGATTGGGTCATTAATATGTTGGGTTGATTTGGGTCGACCCATGAATTTAATATAAATTAACATAAAATTTTTTATATTAAGATGAATCAGTTCTTCCTGCTCATTGGTAAGGGAAACCCAATTATCACAATTGTCTTTATACATAATTGCTTTGCTCAAATTCAAACTAATGTCTGAAAAATAAGACTATATACAATTTACCTGCTGGACTAAGTTTATAGAGAAAGCACTAAGCATTAAAAACAAACATGTGCAAATGGTGGTTGTAAAAGTTATGCAGTTGTGTAGTTTGAGCTGATGCTTCTTTTCTTTAGAAAAAAAAGGAGATTGGATGAATTATTTTAAGTCTTTGTACAAAGAATATGCCCCCAAATATTCAAGATGAGCTTATGTTGGCTGTATCAAATTTCTTGGCTTCTTTCCACTCTCTGTTATTCGCTTCCTTCTATACTTTTCCCATCTGCTGACTTCTAAGTCCGACGTATAACATTATTTGGCTTTTTCTAGAGTGGAACTACATTGAAACTTAGACAACATTACTGTTAAGCTATAATGATTTGAACTTTCAAATTTAATTATATATATTGATAAGATAAGACTTATTCTACTCATCATTCATCTTCAAATACTAATTATCTTCACTGCCTACAACTATACCTATGGATTCAGCTTCTAACAATAACTCTATCCAGCTAGCAAGAGCTAAACCAAATCCAACATTTTTCACTCGCATTGGCAGCCACGAGCTCTACTCTTTAGAGGTATTATAATTTTTTATTCCTTAATTGGAATTGATCTCTTGTTATTGATAGTAAGACAGCTTGTTTGTGGTTTCAGATGTAGAGAGCAACACTGACTGAGCTAATTGCATCAGCAAGATTCTTATTCACACCCTCCACTATATAGAGTAATTGCTTATTTACGATTGCGAGGCGTAGCTGAGGATAAACCCTAAAAGAATATAAGGTAGTTTGGCATAGCTGAGGATTTTAGAAAAATTCATTGGGTTCAAACCCATTGGGTTAAAAAGTAAAATAGTTAATTTTGGGTTGATCCATTAGGTATTGGGTTGGATTGGATTGAAAAATAAAATGGGTCAATTCAATGGATATTTATGTGAATTTGGTTGGATTTAGATCAATTTTTTTGGATGAATTTGGATTGACCCATGGGTTTGGATCAATTTTGCCAAGTCTAGTTGTTGGCATAGTTAATTTTAATTTTAATCATCCATCCTTGATAATTGTTTTTATTAAAATTCATTTTATTTCTTATGTAATAATAACTTTATGTTTATGCCTCGTATATATGCATTATTATTGGTCATAAAATGAAATTAGATATCAATAGCTAAGGCTTGGTACCAGGCTGAACAAAAAAAAATAAAAATTTGAATTTTGATTAATTGAAAAATAAATTTGAACTAAATCGATTTTAAATCAATTAAATAAAAAATTTAGGGTTACAACTTTTATTTTTAAAAATTCACAATTAACTATTGACTAATGGTTAACTAATATATATATATATATATATATATATATATATATATATATATATATATATTATGTATTATATCTTAATTTTATACCTAAAATTTTTAATATTTTTATAATTTACAAATATTATGATGTATGATTTTTTAAAATATTATTATAATCCATACTTTTAGTAAATAAATATTAAAATTATTTTTTATTACAATATTTATTTATTTATTTATTTATTTATTTATTACATTGCATAATTAATACTCTGTTGTTAGTTTCATATTATATTCAATTTCATAATTAATGATGAATATATGATTTGTATTTTTAATTTTTAAAAAATTTTTAACTATTAAAAGAACATTGAAAATTGTATAATTTATTAAGTTTATATTTTATAAGTTTTTAATAGTTAACCAATAAATCAATCTAAAAAAATTAAAAATCAAAATTGACATAACTATTAACCAAAATTAATTAATAAAATTATTAATATATCGGTTATTCGGTCTATACTCACTTTATATATATATATATATATATATATATATTTCTCGTGCACGCGTCCTGCATATGACAAATTATTATTTTTATAAAATATAGTTACTAGTTAATTTATCTTTAAAATTTGATTGTATATAAAATAATTAAAAAAATTTACTTATTCACCAAATAATTTCTATTATAATATATAACTATACAATATATAAGTTTCAATTTTATATAAAAATTAAATTTAATTGAAACAAAACAAAAATAGCTAATTGTTTAAGTTGTAAACTATAAAAAAAAAATAAGTAGTGTATAATATATATTATATTTCACTAATCTATTATTTGCATTTTTTTAATGTTTTTTCGCTTCATGCCATAATCTGTCATTGTTCTCTTGCTTACGACTTATCTATCATCTTGCGTTTGTTGGCTCAAAAGGCTAAAATCTCAGTCTTATGTGGATTTTGATGAATAACAAAATAATTCATTTAACAAAATTTTGGATTTTTTAAATTTATCTTGTACAGGTCCAAAATATCACTGATGTCAAATAGAATAGGCAAAATGTATTTTGCCATAAGACTTAATGCCTTGAATTAATTTTGAAGATCAAGTCACTTTAGAAAAATATTGTAAAATCATCTCTGAAGATACATACACTCACACAAACATTCATTGCATAAAAATATCTTTTAAATCACATCTTAACATATTTAAATTAAATTTCATTAATTAAGTTTTTCATATTTACATCTTTGAAAATGAAAATATATTTTCTGAAATATTTTTTAGCTATTGGAATGCATTTAAAAAAAATAAAAATCGTCACATTTTGACATATTTAATTTGATTATTTCCTAAACATAAGTTTTCCATATAAACATATATTTGAAAATATGAACATCAATATATGATAAAAAATACACAAAAATTAATTGGATACTATTTATAAATATTACAATATAATTAAACAGAATAATATAATATAAATTTAGTTTAAAGTATTATATAAATTTTATAGGAAAATATAAAAAATTAAGGTATAAAAATAAAAATATAATTTAAAGTATTATTTTATATAAATTTTAAATAGAAATAGAAAAAATTGAAGATATAAAAATATATATATATATATATATATATATATATATATATATATATATAGGGATGAGAAAAAAAATTGAAAATATGGTTAACCATAAAATCGGTTCGAAATCGAATCGATTTTTACGGTTAACCGATTCGATTGATTAGGTTACGATTTTTAATTTTTACATTTTTGGTTAATGGTTATAGTTTAGGTTTTTAAGTACTGATTAACCGTTAGTCAACGGTTAACCGGTTTATATATATATATATATATATATATATATATATATATATATATATATATATATATATATATATATATATATATATATATATATATATATATATATATATATATATATATATATATATATATATTCCTATATATTATTTTTATATCTTCAATTTTCTCTATTTCTCTCTAAAATTTACATAAAATAATACTTAAAGTATATTTAAATTATATTTTCATTTTTATACCTTAATTTTTTATATTTTTCTATAAAATTTATATAATACTTTAAACTAAATTTATATTATATCATTCTCTTTAATTATATAACAATATTTATATATAGTATATAATTAATTTATATATATATATATATATATATATATATATATATATATATATATATATATATATATATATATATATATATATATATATTATCATATATTGGTATTCGTATTTTACTTAATAGCATTTAATTACATTATTATCCAAAATTTTATTTGATTTAGAATCAAACATGGTAATTTTCAATAAATATCAAATATATTTTATAATATTAGCTATTAATTTATAAAACATGAATTTTGGCTAGTAAATTATGTTTGTTTCATAATTTTTATATTAAATTACTTTACACATTGAAAATTAAATTAAACTTTATCTTATTTTTTATATGATTTTATGTTATAAATTTTAATGGTTAACCGAAAAATATTGGTTAACCAAACTAAAAAATCAAAACCGATAGACTGATTAACCGAATGTAACGGATTGGTTAATTGTTAGTAATTTTGAAAAATCAATATTGATGAACTGGTTAAATTTTTTGCTCATTGACTGGTTAACCGGTCCATGCTCATCCCTATATATATATATGAACCGATTAACTGTAGACTAACAGTTAACTAGTACTTAAAAATCTAAACCATAACCATTAACAAAAAAATTAAAAAATTAAAAACTGTAATCGAGTCCATTTGATCGGTTAACCATAAAAATTGGTTTGATTTTAGATCAATTTTGCGGTCAACCATATTTTCGATTTTTTTTGCTCACCCCTAGTTTGCTGTAAGTTTCACTTTGTCATGGGCTTCATTCTCATATTCTCAAATAGTTTTTAATTGTAATAATGTGTAGTGAGGTTTATAAAAAATCATGTGAGTTAACAATGAACTTAGGTTGTTAGGGCCTAGGAAAATAAGTCAGCAAGTGTTTGAGTTCTTTTACTTGGAAAAAATGACTAAGTGTTTTGATAATTTTACTTGAAAAAAATGGCTAAGTATTTTAGAGTTTTTTACTTGGAAGAAAAATTTGGGAAAACTTCTTATAATCGGCTTTTGACTTTTGCTCGCTAAATAAAGTCACATTAGAAGAGAAAAACTCTTAAAACGGGTTGTCTTAAGCAGATGATGTAGGCAATTACCGAACCTCTATAAATCCCAATGTCAAATTTCTCTATCTCTTAATCTCTTTTATGTCGTGCTATATTTAATTTTATGCTAAACTGAATATGTCTATTCTGTGCTGTATAGAACAGAGTACTAAAATTGATTTGTGTTCTACCACAAGATTAATTTGAGTAAGATTTAATTAATCAATTACATACCAAAAGTTTTGTCCATGCATGTATATTTAATGTGAAAAAGAAAGAGCAAAAATATATTGAATAATATTTATGAAATAAATTTATTATAATCTTGATATATGATATTGTGCAACTTGAAATAATTATTTGATTTTAATTTGTGCCATTTGCTTCTCAAAAATTTTAATACTCCATTCACCCCCTTTAGAGTATATTTGGGACTCACAACGTCTCCGTTACTATTTAGTCATTCTTTTTTAATTTTTTTCATCAAATTATAATATCTCAAACTTGTAGAAAAACGTAGCCATCCGAAAATTTTGAATTTATGAATAATATATTTTGAACGGTAAATAATAGTTTTCAAAATAAATAGTGCCACCTGATATAAGAATAATATTTTTTGGGTTATAAATGGTGTCATTTGAGAAAAAAACAACAGATATAATTAATTTTTTCTTAAATTTGAATTGATATTAAAAATTTAAAATAAATTTTATAAACCGTTTATGGTAGTTGCTGCATGACCTGATTCGTTTGAATCAATTCATTTGACTCATGAATCGACTCTCATCAAACCGTTAATTTTTTTTTTTCGTTATCAAATCGGATTCAAATAATTTCTTCCAAGAAAATCATTAGATTTTGGTCAAATTTGGTATATCTAATTGTTTGCGGGACTTTTATATAAATAATGTGTTTTGGAAAAATATTTATAAAAATGGGGTGGTTTTTGGAGTATTTATGGGAGGGGGATTTTGCATAGATCCCGTAGGAAGTACCTACGGGATTGGTTAGGTGGGACCCGCTTTTGGGGAAAAGCATCCCCACTGAAACCGCAGGTGGCAGCTACGGGATCAGTAGCTGTCCTCTTCCCCTCGTCTGCCGCGCCACCGTTTGACCCGGATGAAGACTTCGCCTGGGGTAATGTGCATCCGACTGTTCCCGTAGCTGAGGATTACGGGATTGAATATCCCCAACCCCACTCCCATAAATACTCCAAAAACACCCCATTTTTATAAATATTTTTTCAAAACACATTTTTTATATAAAAGTCCCAACAAAAGCCACCCCACAAGAACTCATGAACTGTTATTTTAGCATTTTAAATCACATTTTTATTTATATAATTCCTCATTCTTTCAACTGTAAAATCAATTAATTAATTAATAATATTAGAATAATGGATCTCTAATCTTTCATTTCTTTGATTTTTGTTGTTTTATTGGTTTGTTGCTGTGGTTGCTGCTGTTCTTACAAGACATTTCTTCTTCTTTCTATCACTTTTTTTGACTGTCCAATTTAAGAAAACTTAATATTTCTTCTATTCTTTATAATTAATTATGGTTATATATAAAAATATAACCATTTAATCACTTTCCATCCATTCAATTTTACATTCCCACGATTAAAAAAATATAATTTTCTATTCTAAATATCTGAAAATGCTGGAAACTCAAACTAGATTAATCCCATATAAAATGAAAAAGCTAAAATTCTTTTTTTTTAATATTTATGATCAGTTTGATAAAATTTATGAAGATAATTTTTTCAATTAATAAAATTTATATTTCAAAAACTAAGTAAATGCTTGATAAATAAAATTTAAAATAATTTATAAATTTAAAAACACTTTGTTAACTGTTTGAAAAATGATACGATTAAAAATAATTTTTTAGAATATATGTTTAAATTGTTATGGCATTTATTTCATTTAAAAATGTATTAAGTTTAAGATATTACAGCAAATTCAATTTGTAATATGTTGAAATCTATATCATTTTTGTGCAAAACTAATTTTATTTTAGTTGAAAACTATAAAAATAGAGTATTTTATTTTCTTAATTTGATTTAAAATTAAAAAAAATAGAAAAGTAAAATTTTAGGGACTTTTATATAAAAAATGTGTTTTGAAAAAATATTTATAAAAATGGGGTGGTTTTTGGAGTATTTATGGGAGTGGGGTTGGGGATATTCAATCCCGTAATCCTCAGCTACGGGAACAGTCGGATGCACATTACCCCAGGCGAAGTCTTCATCCGGGTCAAACGGTGGCGCGGCAGACGAGGGGAAGAGGACAGCTACTGATCCCGTAGCTGCCACCTGCGGTTTCAGTGGGGATTCTTTTCCCCAAAAGCGGGTCCCACCTAACCAATCCCGTAGGTACTTCCTACGGGATCTATGCAAAACCCCCCTCCCATAAATACTCCAAAAACCACCCCATTTTTATAAATATTTTTCCAAAACACATTATTTATATAAAAGTCCCATTGTTTGCTGGGTCCTGACCAATAATGCTTTTAACCAAGTAGATTCCACTTATTTTTTTTTTAAGTAGCAAATAAATTCTTAATCGATCATAAGTTAGAAAGTTAATGGATTAAATTGAATAAACTATCCAAATAAGAGATTAAAAAAGGGAAAGAAAACATTTTTGCTATCTAGAACTCGCAATTCTGTGAGCGTATGGATGTTTAGCGTGAGGACTAAAGACTGAAGTCAAATGTAGAAACAGTAATAATGATCCCGAGTTTCTTTATTCTGTTTTATCCCCCAATTAAATTTATTTGAAAAATTGAAAAAAAAAAAAACAACTCAGAGAGAGAGAGAGAGAGAGAGAGTAGGCGGTTAAAATCAAGCAGCAGACATTGGTCTCAGTCACAGAGCTCGCTTGAGTTAACTTATTTAGCTTCTTGTCCAGCTCAATCCCTCAAGAAAGCCTCGATTTTGCTGGCTCTAATTAAATTCAATAATCTAATTGATTTAGCACGCTCTTGGGAATGCCTTCTCTTTCTTCTCCAGCTTGATTCTCTCTAAAAGAGGTATCTTTTATTCGTTTGGATTCTTCTTGCTCATTTGAATGATTTGTTTCTCTGCTCTTTTTTTTTTCCCCGAAAATTTCAAAATCAATTATTTTTGGGTTTTTTTTTTGGTTTGATTTATGTTTTGGGGCTTGCGGAAGTGTTTGGTTTCTGAGAAAATGCAGAAAATAGGATTGAATTTGATTGGGATTAGTTAAAATTTACTATGAATACTTATTGTCCTTTCGGTTTTTGCTCTTCTTTTTTGATATCTCAAGTAGGGATGTTTTTGCACAGATGGAATTCTCATGTATTCAATCAGGTTTGCGTGTTCCTATATAGTACTCAGTCAAGATGATGTCGTTGACGATGGAGTTAGTGTTTGGAGCTTTTATTCTGGCTGGCTTGGGTTCTTTCGTGATGTCTGATTTACAAGGTACGACAGTCCTTAATTTTCTGCATTACGATAAAAAAAGCCCCTTGAGGTTTTTTCTATACATAGTTTGGTGGTTTCTATTATCAGTCAGACACTTGGGTTCTTATATTAGGTATGCGATTTCAGTAAGCAACCACAAACCATATTGCTTTGGTCCATGCAGGCACTGTTGATTTCTATAAAACTCGGGAAACCAAAGCATTTAATTTGAAAAACGAGAATGCTAGTCACACCTTAAGAAGGCTTTGTAATTTTTTATTGACATTAAATTGTATAAACCTCCAACTCTATGTTCCACAAGATTCAGGGAGGAGTATATTAAGTAAAAGATAAGTTTGGAGGCACAAAAATGGTTTCTATTCAATGGATAGATTCAGATTGAAAACAAGGTGAACGGAATTTAATTATTTTAATGACTAAATTTCGAAGTTAAACAAAATTCTTTAATCAACATATCGCTTGCATGATCATCAAACGTTAAATGCATAGAAGAATGGAGAACCACCCTTACAGAAATTTTGATGGTAGAATAACGACTTGCAGAGCACTTAAAATCGAAGGAGAAATGTAGAACTTGTTTAAATGCTAGAATTAAGGCTGGACAAAAAAATTGAAAAACTATTAAACCGGTGGTTAAAATCAAGTCTAAACCGGTATATGCATTAGCTAGTCCAGTTGTACACCGATGTGGATTTTAACTTTTAAGAATTATGATTAATGGACTTCGATTTAGTGTTTGAAAAATCGTTGGTTAATGGTTAATTAGTTTATATATATATATATATATATATATATATATATATATATATATATAGGGATAACTTTCACATTTTAATTGATATTACCATTTTACTATATGTAAATATGGGCATATTTTATGTATTAATCACTAAGATCAACCATTTGTAAATAATGAGGAGTGATAAATTAGTGTTGAATTCTCTTTTGCAGAGTGTTTATGTAATTTTTTATCGTATTGACATTAAATTTTAATAACTTGTATTTTTGTACATACTTTTATGTTTAGTTTTTCTAAAGTTTATCTGTTAATTTTATGGATGCATTTTTTTTTGATAGGGTGATTATATATGTTTAATTTTTTTGATGGCTGATGGTTAACCGACTGCATTTAGTCGTTAACTAATTAGCGATTAACTGGATGTTAATGGAAAGAACTTGAACTTAAGTTTTGAAAAATCAATATTAATGGAATGGACTTGAAACACAGGCACTGCTTAACCAGTCCATGCCCACCCATAACTAGAATTGACACATATGCATACATATAAAGTCCAAGCTAGTTCAAAGGGAAGTCAAAATGATGACCATGAAAGCTATTCATTTGATTAATTATTGGAGCTATATAAGCTACAGGTTGCTTAGGACATGAGAAGAGGAAAAGGTATCTGCAGGTTGGTTTGGAGGGTATGTGTGAAGGATGTGATCAAGGAATGGTTTAAGCATTCTGAAAGATTCCTTAATTATAGTAATCTAAAGAACTTTGGAGATCTTATCACCTTGGAGGACACAACCAGTGTTGATTATTTTTTTGAATGGGTCATTTATAAGTGAATGAAGTTACAGGAAATATGAAAATAGAAAAAGCCTAACAAATCAGTTTAAGACTTTGTAAGTGGCTAAGTGAGGTAGGGTTAGTGCGATTGACAAAAATCTTGTATATTAAGTGACAAGGGGATGCTGATGCATGGAGAAAGAACATTCTTGTTCATATATTTGAGGATAACATGATATCCATAGTTGCAAAGGCACCAATCTTATTAGTCATGCCTTTAAGCTTAGAAAAGGTCATAAATTAAGCTTTGGCACATTAATGGTTAAAAATTTGTTTTCCTCTAATGTCATGAGAATGGAGGCCCTATTCTTTATTTGGGGACAATGAGGCACATGAAAAAAAGAAACTGGGCTTTTTAACTCGTGGTTGCAGTAGTTGTTGTTTGCTATAACAATGTGTTGCCAACAATGCTACAATTAAATTCCATAATTTTTTTTCTTAAAATTACTCAAAAAGGGGCACATGTAGTTCAATTGTTTGAAATTTGCATTTACTTGTATGGGGGCATAATTCGATTGGATTACATTGTGATTTGTTCTTATTGTTATAATGTTGCAAGCTGTTTTGGGGTGGTTATTTAGGAATGATAAGAAGCATGGGCTTGAAGGATAATAAGGAGCATGGGCGGTCTTTGCTTTAAATATTAATGACATTCACGATGTAATGGATTGCCTTTTGCATGCAAACTATTCTTTTAATTTGTAAATTCTTAGGAGCATAAGTATTGAGACAACTTGTCATCGCAAATATGCTACTTACTATTTGATTGTTATTTAAATCCACTAGTCGATACTCAGTTTAATTATCTAAATTTCATCATAATACGGAATTTAGCTTGTGGCATGTCAGATTGTTCATGCACGAAGAGCTCCTTAGTTTTGTTGTTAGGCTTGAAGAATTCAAAAGCGACTATGGCTAACACTTCTGGTTGATGGGACCATGGTTTTAAAAAATGGCTTCGGAGTTCACCCTACTCCACTACCATGCTGTCGCTTTGTGCTCTTATTGTAATTATGTTGTGAGCCTTAAATGAGTTAAAAACCTCATTTTGTTTTGTGCTAAGCTAATAGAGGGTGTTTAGGGATGGGAAAGGCTAGGGGTGTTGTGGGAATAACTATGGAATAATCATGCATCAAATACACAAATGCAACAAAAATTAAAAAATTACTTCCTTTCAATGAATCAACTTTGAATTACTTAATATGATTAACTGCCGATTGCTTACTTCTAGAAGTTTTGCAGCTCATTTTTTGATTTGTGATTATTTTTGATCTTCAAGATCACCTAGATGATTGAAGAAAACCACAGGCCATCCAAATGTTTAGTCTTTAGCAACTGTCCACTCAAGTAATTAATTTGAAAGCTCCCATTCTAGAGAGGGTAGTTCAGACAAAAGTGGGTGTAGCAGCGCTATTGTTTTAAACTTTTTTGATTTTCTGGCAAGGCTTGCTTATAGGCATAGCTAACTTTAATCCATATAGGATTAGCTGTAGTTTGTTTCCAAAACCCCAAAAGAGTCACATACTGCTTCAGTTAAGCCCTTAATTTTCATTTCAAGGTTCCATTAGTTACATCTTACTGTATATGATCCATTAGGTTCTCAACACATTGGCTGTAGCTCTGAAATATAATCTTTATGTAATTAGGATTAGATAAGCAAATTACTGCTTTTGCTTGAATCAATACTATTGAACTTGTCTAATCTGTCATTAATTCCATTATTAGTCAGTTCATATTTACAAATCAAGGTTTAAATCTCGCTATATGTTATCAAAGTGATGAAAATGGTCAAACAACTATTACCCAATTAGTCAAATAGAGCATGAAATTTGTGGAATTCCATAAGACCTAGTTTTAAATTACAAGATGCATAACTCACATGGAATGACATTTAAAACTCCCTTTCAAATTTCTTTTTATCTTTCTCAAGAATTTATTGAGGGACGTATTCTTAGACTAGGAACAATATCTCAGGTTATATTTGCAAATCCAAAAATCTCCTATGCTACGCACTTCTATATGGTGCACTTGTGTTATAATGTTGAGGATGATATTTGCAAAGATTGAGGTGAACTGGGATTGTTATGTGCATGGAGTCGGGCAATAAGAAGAAGGAGAAGAAAATAGTAATAATTATTTAGAATGTAGTAGCTCTGCGATTAGAGTGTATTGTGCAGGTTTATGGAATAAACTTTGTTTAGAGCAAGGTTGAATGGCGATACTTCGATTAATAGGGACCTAATGATGTGTTCCATATAGATGCATGCAATTTTGAGTTGTTGGTGAGAATGTGATGGGAATTAGAGCTAACATAATATGGATTGAAGTGGTAAAGAAATGGTATAGAATCTCAACATATCTTATAAATCATGAAACTGAAACCGTTGTAGGCATAAATACACATTTTCTTGAATTTTATTACAATTTTGGAATATGGTCCTTGAACCACGTTTTCATAGAATTAAAATATTAATAAGCCATATCACTTGATTGTGTGGAATTCTTCATTTTTAATCAACATTCAAAGTGTACAAAGTTACAAGGCAAAATTTGTACTTATACATGGAATTGAATGGTGGAGAAAGATCATTGTAATTGAACTGAACTAAATTGCGTTGACCAGTGTGTGAATGCTAGTTTTAGAATATGATGTTCGGATTAACATAATCATGTTCAGACTGTAATTATTATATTATAATGGTATTTCCTTGTTAGGTAGGACTTGTATGTATAAATACCCTGTAGCATCATTCTGTAACATACATGAGAAATAACAGAAATTCTCTCTTATGAACTCTCTAGATCTTAAATTCTTCAAGTTGGATTGATGCTTCGTTGAGTTGAATGTCCTATCACATAAATACGTTGCTCAAATTGGTGTGCAGTTGTTGTATGACTGTTCTAAATGTGTTTGTGTCTCATCCATTCTGGCAACATCCTCATCCTGGTGTGCAAAATAGATAATCTCATTGGTTAGATGAATATAATGAGAATACATTTGTCAATATGCTGCCTTATCCCTTCAACAAAAGGTTGGAATGGTCTGTTGATTAGGTGGTGAATTCATATTTGTCTTTTCAGGAGATGCATTGTATGCACTGAAGCTTTCTATGAATGGTCCGGCCAATCAGTTAACAGATTGGAATCAAAATCAAGTTAATCCATGCACTTGGTCGAATGTTATCTGTGACGATAAAAATCACGTCACGTCGGTGTGAGTCTTCTTTGATGCACTTTTGGCTAGGTTCAGTATAATCCTTACTTTTATAAGTAGATAGTTATTACCCATGTTGTATTTGCTTATATATTTCACATTTTTCTTTCTTTCTTTTATTTTGTTTTATTTATTATTTTTATTATTATTATTTTTTTTTTCTTTTTGCAGAACATTGTCTGGTATGAATTTTTCTGGAACCTTGTCTCCTAAAATAGGGGTTCTGAAGACTCTTACTACACTGTATGTATGCCCTACCATGTACAATTGGCATATACTCTCAATACCTAAGTCATTTGATTTTATCATTATAAGGAAAGTATTCATTTATATTGACTAGTAAATGTTCTTATAAGCAGTTGTAGAAAGTCATCATTTTTGTAACTCGAAGCTTTGCTTAAATTCTTGCATGTGAAGTTCTTTTCTTACAAATATCTTGTGGTCACTGTCTTGGTTGATCATCAGTGGCTGTTTTCTTTATGTATTCCAGATCTTTTAGTTGCATGGCTTTGGGCCAGTTCTTCATAAAAGGAATATTTAAGCTAGATGGTGGTAAGTACGCTGCTAACCTGCTGTGGGTGTTTTCATCTTGCAGAACATTGAAAGGAAATGGCATAATTGGAGAGATACCCAAAGAGTTTGGAAATTTATTGAGTTTATCAAGCCTAGATTTGGGAAATAATCGTTTAACGGGTGTAATACCATCAACCATTGGAGATCTTAAAAAGCTTCAGTTTTTGTAAGTTACATTATGCATATTGTATTATCAACTTTTGAGCTTTCTCTATGTTCACCACAATTTCATCATAAAAAAAATTGATTTTCTCATGATGCTAACAGGACGTTGAGTCAAAATAATCTTAGTGGACCTATCCCTGAATCACTCTCTGGTCTTCAAAATCTGATCAATATGTAAGTGAAAAATTCATGATATCTTGGTTCAATGTCAAAGCGATTTGATCCTCCGAAAATCTGTATCCCTGAGTACTTTTATTGGAAGATATGCTATACTCTATAAGTTTCAATATTATATTGGTATTCTTTGGAAGCTTCACAAGTTTTTGATCGCATGTTTGATTATTTTCCTTGGCAGTCTGTTTGATTCAAATAATCTTACTGGTCAAATTCCTCAACATCTATTCCAGGTTCCAAAATACAAGTATGAACAGCATTAGATGCTAATTGCTGCACATTGTACCATCTGTGAATTATTAATCTCTTTTTCATTATGCTATATTGTTCTGTAGCTGTGTGGCATCGATTGCTGAAATTTAATTTTGACCTTTCTTTGGTTCCTTATATCAGTTTCACTGGAAATCATTTAAATTGTGGTGGAACTTTTCGCGAACCCTGTGAATCTGATAATACCGATTCAGGTACCAGAATTGGTTATGTGGATTAATTGGAGGGACATTGACATCATTTTCTATGGGTAGCTAATTGCTTTTCCTTTACTCAATTTGCAGGTTCTTCAAATAAGCCAAAGATTGGTATTATAGTTGGAATTGTTGGAGGAATTGTAATTCTTCTGCTTTTTGGAGGGTTGCTGTTTTTTCTTTGCAAGGGTAGAACCAAGGGCTACAGACGCGAAGAATTTGTGGATGTTGCAGGTCTGTGTTGCTTTTCACTTTTTAGTTTGTGGAAACTAATTTACTGCCAAAACTGTTTGGTACTTCATTGATAAAAATGAGGAAGGTGCCTCTTCAGAGGTCTCCCACATTGAATGGGCAATCATTTAAGCTCTTATACTTTGAATTAAACCTACCTACCTCCCTAAATTTTTCTTTTTAATCTTTTGGACAACCAAAATCCAATTTAATGCCTCACAAGTGCATGTGGAACTGCATTTAATAATGTGGGAAGTGGAGAAAAATTATAAAGGCCAGTTCGGCTCATGTACTCATTTTTTGACCAATTTGGTGAATGTATTGTTTTATTGTTTTAGGCTGTATTTAAATTTGTGGCATGGCTGGTGGGTCTTTTCTTTGCATTTTTTGTATGAGCCTCCTTTATTTTTTAACAACATGATGGTGACAGATCTCCTACAAGTTGTCAACTGGATTAAAATCCCTGCATGTTTTAGCTATATTCAAACATTTTTATGATTTGCTGGTCTAGATAAAAATCCCTATATGGGTTCTTTTGCTGTCTTTTATTTGAATTCTTTTGTCATTGTCAGCATCAACTGATTTGACATGCAAAGCTATTAGATATTTAACAAACTCAAAAACCGAACCATACATTTGCTTAACTGAACCATACATTTGCTTAACATATAAGAACACGGTATTAATTGTTGCGACACTATTAATATTCACTCCATTATAAGCTGAAATCTTTCTTGCTTTCTGCTCAGGTGAAGTTGACCGAAGAATTGCATTTGGTCAATTGAAAAGATTTGCATATCGGGAGTTACAGCTGGCCACAGAGAACTTTAGTGAAAAGAATATCCTTGGACAGGGAGGTTTTGGTAAAGTCTACAAAGGAGTGCTTCAAGATAAAACAAAAATTGCTGTTAAGCGATTAACTGATTTTGAAAGTCCAGGAGGAGATGCAGCTTTCCAACGTGAAGTTGAAATGATAAGTGTGGCAGTTCACAGGAATCTATTACGCCTTATAGGGTTTTGCACAACACCATCAGAACGCCTTTTGGTGTATCCCTATATGCCAAATTTAAGTGTGGCTTATCGTCTAAGAGGTATAAGTCACTCATACCTTCTATTTGAATAGGGGCAGCCAATAAAAAGTTGTTTCCCCGGGATTGTCTGAACATTTTTTTTGCAAACAATTCATTGCAGCTAATCTTATTGTTAGTGAATAATGAATACAACTGTGAATACAGCTAGATTATAGTGTATAACAGCTGTATTATAGGTGTATCTTGAGGAGCAGAAATTATAGGAGTAATTAGAGGAGCAGATATTATTGACTTAAAATTTAATTTCTGTATAATTTTTACTTTTCTCTTTGTATAATTAGATAGTGTAAATTAAATATTAATCAATTAAATACAAAAAATTCAATTCCCATTGTGTTTTTCACATGGTATCAAAGCTTTAGACTATTTTCTTGGTTCCCTAGAGTTTTTTGGATTCTCTGTTCTTCAGTGAAGAATCTGCTTGGCTGAGGGTTGCGCTTCCCTCGTCATTACCGGGTTTCTTGAGGTAGTTTCCTCTGTTGATGGTGTTTGATTTCCCAACGAAGGTTCTGTTCTTCTGTCTCATTTTTGGTGGGATTCTGTCATGCTGAGATTCTGTCCCTTACCACTTTAGTTGCTGTTTATTTTTCTTTAAGGAAGCTATTTGGGTATTTTGGCATTTGAGGTGCTGGAATTTGTCTTGAGGTGTCCAAATTGGCTTCGCTTGGAGAGAGTGTTACACTTGATCTCCATTTCGTGTTGAAGCCTATTAACGGGTTATTTGTAGGCTTCATTTGGAGAGATTTTCGCACTTGATCTCCCTTCCATGTTAAAGCCTATTTCATGGGTTGTTTGTAGGCTTCGTTTGGAGAGAGTTTCATACTTGTTTTCCGTTTTATTTTGAAGTTTATGTTATAGAATAAATTCGTAACATGAATATGATTAATATCTATGCTATAACTTGAGAGAGAGTGTTAAAGAATAATAAATATAGCTAGATTATGATGTATATCATCTGTATTATAGGTGTAATTTGAGGAGCAGAAATTATAGGAGTGATTAGAGGAGCATAAATTATTGACTTAAAATTTAATTTCTGTATAATTTTTACTTTTCTCTTTGAATAAATAGATAGTGTAAACTAAGTTTTAATCAATTGAATACAAACAATTCAATTTTCATTGTGTTTTTTCACATGGTATCAGAGCCTTCAGCTCTTTTCTAGGTTCTCTAGAGTTTTTTGGATTCTCCGTTCTTCAGTGAAGAATCTGCTTGTCTGAGAGTTGCGCTTCCCTCGTCAGCACTGGGTTTCTTCTTGAGGTAGTTTCCTCTGTTGATGGTATTTGATTTCCCAACGAAGGTTCTGTTCTTCTGTCTCGTTTTTGGTGGGATTCTGTCATGCTGAGATTCTGTCCCTTCACACTTTAGTTGCTGTTTATTTTTCTTTGAGGAAGCTATTTGGGTATTTTGGCATTTGAGGTGCTAGAATTTGTCTTGAGGTGTCCAAATTGGCTTCGTTTGGAGAGAGTGCTACACTTGATCTCCATTTCGTGTTGAAACCTATTCAGGGGTTATTTGTAGGTTTCATTTGGAGAGAGTTTCTGATGAAAATGATCCAGAGAGTAGGGGGCAGGCCCAGGGGCCCAAGGTGTGGAGGGTGTACACGAGAAGGAATAGAAGGAGCACAGGGGATAATGCAGGTGCTGAGCTGGAGGAAGTTAGTTAGGCGTGGGAGGGAAAATAGAGAGTTTAGTGAATAAGTATAAATAGCTTTTTGCTGGAGGGGGGAGCATGCTTTTTGGAAAAATGGTGTTTTCTGTTTTGGAAAATCTGGAAGGGAACACGGAGAGAGGTTTACAGCCTTCTTCTTGTGTAGAGTTGGCCCTTAGTTATTTTGATTCTACTGTAATACTGCTAAGAACAGATTTATTGTAATCTGTTTCTGTCAATCAGTACAAGTTTTATTCATCTTCATTGTTGAATCGTTGTGGCTTGTGAGCTGTTGGCTAGAGTTGTTTGGAACTATTAACTTCAGGTTTCTATCAGTTTCGAACTTGATTTCTGTTCCGTGTTGAAGCTTATGTCATGGATTGTTTGTAGGCTTCGTTTGGAGAGAGTTTCGTACTTGTTCGCTGTTTTATTTTGAAGTTTATGTCATAGAATAAATTTATAACATGGGCATGATTAATATCTGTGCTTCAGTTTGAGGGTGAGTGTTAGAAAATAATGAATCCAGTGTGAATACAGCTAGATTATAGTGTATAACAACTGTATTATAGATGTAATTTGAGGAGCATAAATTATAGGAGTGATTAGAGGAGTATAAATTATTGATTTAGAATTTAATTTCTGTATAATTTTACTTTTCTTTTTGTATAAATAGATAGTGTAAACTAATTATTAATCAATTGAATACAAACAATTCAATTCCCATTGTGTTTCCTCACACTTACAATCCTCAAGTAGATAATATACTGATTTTAATTGATTTCCATAGAGAGCTATTATGCATTAGTGGGTAGGCAAGAAAAAATCAGCATGGTTTAGGCTAATTCAATAATGGTTGAAGTTATTCAATATGATAACATCATTAGCAAAATGTCGGTGGGAAACTGTGCTATTTGGCATTAAGAATCTCATTCTACCAGCATGCTTATTGTGGTTATTGAAATTGTTAGTTTCAATGTTGGTTATAGATTCCTCACAACTTCTTTTGGCATAGCATGTTCGATATTATGGTTGGCAGCAACTGAATCAAACCTAATTTTCATAATCCATTGATTGGGAAGTGGTGGAATACAAGCAAAGAGTATATATTGGAATGGGGGAATGTAATTTTTTCCAGTTTTATTGCAAAGTTATATCAGAAAATGATTTTGGAAATTCCTATGAATATGAAAAATGCAATACACTGACCACAGATGCTCTATGCTTTTTTTTGAAACAGTGAGTAGTATCAAACTCTTAGCAATATGATACCTGCATGAAGAATAATGTTATGCTCTGCGACATGTAGCATTTGATGTCAAATATATGAAATACAATTTGATGTTTAAACGTTGCATAGCATTCTCCTTGGTGTTATTCTGACATAGTTATATTGGTCTCAGAGCGTAAGACTGAGGAGCCTGTTTTAAACTGGGGAACAAGAAAAAGGGTGGCCTTAGGTGCAGCAAGAGGGCTGGAGTACCTCCATGAACATTGTAATCCTAAGATTATTCATCGGGATGTAAAGGCTGCAAATGTGCTATTGGATGAAGATTTTGAAGCAGTTGTTGGGGACTTTGGCCTGGCAAAGTTGGTGGATGTCAGAAAGACTAATGTGACAACTCAAGTTCGTGGGACAATGGGGCACATTGCACCTGAGTACTTGTCAACTGGAAAGTCATCTGAAAGGACAGATGTTTTTGGATATGGGATTATGCTGCTAGAGCTTGTAACAGGTCAGCGGGCAATTGACTTTTCACGGTTGGAAGAGGAAGATGATGTGTTGTTACTTGACCATGTAAGATAATCGTGTACATGGTAACACTTTGTTTTTATGGTTTTGTTGCATATACTTCATCAGATCATGCATTTCTGTGATCATGTCTAAAATCAGCTGTCACTCTAGGCTTCTATTATAATTTTCATATTCATCTCCCTGCTGAATTCTTGCTTTCTGGTTATCTGTTTTTGTATTTGCTGGTGAAGGTCAAGAAGCTGGAGAGGGAAAAAAGACTTGATGCTATTGTAGATCGCAACCTTTGTAAGAATTATAACATTCAGGAGGTGGAGATGATGATCCAAGTTGCATTACTCTGCACCCAAGCCTCACCAGAGGACCGTCCAGCGATGTCTGAGGTGGTGCGGATGCTTGAAGGAGAAGGGCTGGCTGAAAGATGGGAAGAATGGCAAAATGTGGAGGTCACGAGGAGGCAAGAGTATGAAAGATTGCAAAGAAGATTTGATTGGGGAGAAGATTCATTATATAACCAGGATGCTATTGAGCTATCTGGTGGAAGATAAGGTGACATATTTCCTCCATTGCATTGGAAGCAAGTAATCCCTTTTCTTTGATTGGAATTAGACTTAAATCAATATGCTTTTGCTTCATTTTAAATTTTGCTTTTTGTTTTTTTGTTTTTTTTTGTTTTTTTGTTTTTTTTGTTTTTTTCAAATGTAATGATAGTTTTTCCCTAAATATATGTTGAAATGTTTAACACCTGGGATTTTGCACCATCTTAATTTCGGCTTCTGTTCTTTACAAATTCGGATCAGAATGGTAATTCTGATTTGACTACAATTTTATAGCCCTCATTCGCCCAACGCTGGTTTTCGTTTATAAATTTTATGAAATGTAATCATTCAAGCGACTGTAAGAAAACACTTGCTCATCATTCTTTAGTATATGGTGATTTTATTTTGGGAACTTTCAGATGCCATAAAAATAAGCTGAACTAGCCTTAATCGTTAATATTTTTAACATCCAGAAAAACAAAAAAATTAAAAAGCTGAAAAGAATGTCGAGCAATAGCGACTCCACTTTTTTATTGTATTAAGTGCACATAAATTGTAAAGACTAATTTCCTTTATGTCATTCTGTTATTACTTGGTACATGAAAGAAGAGGCTAGACAAGTTTCATCCACAAGCATAAAGTTTCTACGGTTGAAAAGTGAGTGTGCTGTGGATCTCATGTATGTAACTACATATATGTATGTTTTTGATTACTGATGAAGCAGAAAAGGAATCATCTACGACGGAATCAAGTGAGGATAAAGTTGACAGTAGCCATCAAGCGCAGTGCATTAGTTTTATCTCAGACAATCAGAAGCCGAGAAGAGACATCAAAAACTAATGGAGTATGAACAACGTAGGCTTCGACTTGAAGAGACCAGAAATGAAGTGAACAGGCATGGAATGGCCAATCTTGTTATGGCTGTTATCAAGCTTTCAACTGCTATTCAATCTCTAATCTTCAGACATATTGATAATAATATTTGCTATTTGTTCATAGAACTTAAAGGTATGAAAGCAAATAAGGTTGGGTTCAACCCATTATTTGGATTGTAGCTCCAACCTAGTATCTTGAGGCTTTCGTTTTCGCGATCAAGGCCAAAATCGTTAATCAAATGGAAGCCAATGGGTGTGCAGCTCATGGAGACAACTAAAACTACAGCACGGAAAATTTTAACTGGGTAATTGAATACGTGGCATTGCACAAAACCATTATCGTTTTATCTTATGTAAAGACAGGCTCCACATGGCATTGGTTTAGTGGTTAGTATGATCCTTACATGCATTCCTACTTGGATAGGTTCATGTCTTTGCATCGAAGTCGGTCATACTTACATTCACAATACTCTTTGCTTATGTGAACTTCAATTTCTAAATGCTAATGGCTACTTCAAGATTCCCATATTGGTCGCGATCTTCCATTAATTCTTAACAAACCTCCCCTCCCCCCCTCCCCCCGGGGGGCAATATCATCATCTTCAACTCATCATGGAAATCCCTTTCTTTTCTTTTCTTTCCGATCCTTGCCCAATCTTTCTCGTTTTCAGACTAACTCCTCCAGTTGCCCATCTCCCATAATCTGGGAAGAACATTCCACAGATTTTCCTGTTATTCAATTGGACATGAAGAAATTGGATTCTCAAGAATATCAAGAACCGGAATTGTCCGGGAGCAGATTCTAAGGAGTGCGAATTGCATGTTAGAAATCTTGTCAGGATGTATAATGTTTCCATCTTAATTCTGATGGAAACAAAAGTTAGTGATTGTGTTGCGGACCGAGTGATTAAGAGACTGGGTTTTTCTCACTCTTTTCAAGTAGAAGCTTTGGGTTTTTTAGGTGGAATTTAGATTCTATTGGCTGATGGTATTGATATCGAGATCAAAAATTTTTCTTACTAGTTTGTTCATTTGAATGGGGTTCAACTCAATCTTCCTTCTTTTCTCCTTATAGCAGTGTATGAGGATCCTTCCTATTCTAGAAGGCGAAAATTGTGGGATGGTTTGGGAACTTTACCAAGTGCTATTCAGGATCCTTAGGTTATTATGGGTGATTTCAATTTGTTTTTGTTGTCTAATGAGAAGGTCCCCTTATGGGGTAGTAAGCCTTGTGCTCTTTTTGCTAAATTTGTTGACAGTTGTTGTCTCTCCGATATGGGTTTTTCAGGTCCATGTTCACTTAGCGTCGTGGTGTTGTTATGGAGAGGCTTGATCATACTTTGTGTAATACATTGTGGAGGGAGTCCTTTCTGAAATTCAAAGTTACCAATATCCCTAGAGTCCACTCGGATCATCGACCAATAATGCTCTCTATTATTAATAATTTAGGGTAATTATCTAATAGACAATTTTGGTTCAATGCAGCTTGGGTGCTTTATAAGGGGTTTTATGATTTTGTAGCTGCAACCTAGAAGAATTCGGTGAATATAGTGGACACCATTAAACACTTTGCAGAGGAAACAGCCAATTGGAGTAAAGTTACCTTTGGGTGTATTTCCTATCGTAAAAAGAACATCCTTTCCAGATTGGCAGGAATAGAAAGATTTTTGGAAAAAGGCACTTGAGTTATCTACTAAAGCTCGATCAGGAGTTGAGACTAGAGTTAAATCAAACACTTGTATTGGAAGCAAAAAGCGAAGGTGGACTGCTTGTTAGCAAGGGATAAAAATACTGCCTACTGTCACAAGGTGACATTTAAGAGACAAAAGAGTTTTATGCATGGCCTTTTTCTTCCCAATGATGATTGGAGTTTTGAGTAGGAAATTTTGAAAAGCTATGCGGTGGATTATTTCAGCCATCTTTAAACTGAGGATCAAGAGTTTGCTCTAATTTGCCCTATTTGAGGTAATTTTCCTAGTTTGCCTAGAGTGGTGATGCAAAACATGATGAAGTCTATTAGCATGAAGGAAGTTCATGAAGCCCTATTTAGTATAAAATCGCTTAAAGTTTCAGGTATTAATGATTTTAACCCTTTATTTTTTCAAAAGTATTGGGATATTGTCAAAGATTCGTTATTGGAATTTGTTCATATAGCCTTAACTGGGGGGAGGGGGGCTGTAGATCCTTTTCTTTATGCTGCAGTTATTTATCTCATCCCAAAGAAGAATAACCCATGTCAGATTAGCAATTTCAGACCTATCAATTTACTCTCTATTGTGTACAAAGGGCTTATGAAAGTGATCACTAATGGGGTTAAGTCATGTTTGAGTATTCTCATAGGCCCTCATCAATCTAGTTTCATTTTGGGGTGACAAATCTCTAACAATATTCTTATCGCTCAAGAAGTGGCTCATTCGATGAGGAATAAGAAAGGCAAGAAGGGATGAGTCATGATTAAGATATATTTACAGAAAGCTTATGAGAAACTTCGCTGGAACTTTATTGTAGATACTTTTCTTGAAGCCAGTTTCCCCAAAGAGTTGATTAAAATGTTTTTGTCTTGTTGAAAGAGTAGTAGTTCCCATATCTCTTGGAATGGTGAATTTACCAACAAATTCTTTCCTTCTAGAGGAGTTTGGCAGGGTGATCCACTCCTTCTATACATTTTTGTTCTGTGTATGGAGCGCTTATCCCATGGGATTAGCAAGGCTATAGAGAATGGAACTTGGAAACCTGTTCGTCTAGGCAGAGGAGGTCCATCTCTCACGCACTTGTTCTTTGCGGATGACTTGGTTTTATTTACAGAAGCCTCAGTGGAACAAATGAGAAATACTTATGGGGTGCTTGCTGATTTTTACTCACGCTCGAGGCAACTGGTTAACATAAAAAAAAATAGCATTTTGTGTTTCTAATAATGTTAGTAGGGAGATTGCTTTGGAGCTTAAAAGTGTTTCGGCGTTCACTTTTACTATTGATTTGGGTCACTATTTGGGTATGCCCATCCTTCATGGTAGAGCTACTAAGAAGATGTATAGCTACCTAGTGGATAAAGTTAAAAAGAAGTTGGCCAACTGGAAAACTAATTCCTTATCTATGGTTGGTAGGATCACCTTGGTAAAATCGGTTCTCCTTGCCATTCCAAGTTATGCTTTCCAAATAGCTATTATTCTTATTAATATTTGTGAGCAAATTGAGAAGTTATGCAGGGATTTTATTTAGTGATCTTCCAATAGTGATAGGAAAATTCATCTTATTAAATGGGATAATTATGTAAGCCGACAGAGCTTGGGGGAGTAGGTTTAAGAAAGTTAAAGCAATGTAATGATTCTTTTATGTTCAAGTTTATTTGGAAAATGGTTAGTAATGGTGGTGCTTTTTAGGCAAGAATTATGAAAGCTAAGTACAATATCTTGAGCAATGGTTGGCCTGAGAGCTGACTTTTAAATGTGGTTTTTTATTTTGGCATAACATTGCTAGATGAGGTTGTTGAATCCGTAATTGTTTAGTGAAGTCAATAACAATTAGCAATCAGTGTAGCTTCCTCACAAGGGCTGTTATGTTGAGTAAATGCATGATTTGGTCTAAATCAGTCTCACCTGTAGGTCAGTTGGCTTAAGTCGGATCTTTTTATTTCTTAATGGTGTCAATAAATTAAATTCTTGTGTGTGTTAAGGGTTGTTTATTGGCTAGGAATTAATTACAATCTTACTTGATTAATTCAATAATAAGGAAAGATTAAGTCGGGAGTGTGAAGCCGACGGCTATAACTGGCCTATCATTTTATTATTTTTTAGAATTATTTCTTCAGTAATGATTAGTTGAATGAATTTTGTGCTGCGAATATCTTTAACTGGAATTTATTACCTATTGGATTAATCTTAATTAATTTCCTGCTTGCTTATTTATATGTTTTAGTTTAGTTTTTTTAATCTTTGATTTACAAAAACCCTCCTTTTTATTTTTATTGCTGAAGATCTGGTTATTTAGAATTACTTCAGTACCAGTCTTTGTGGATTCGACCCTTTTTTGCCTTATTAATAATTTATTTAATAGGATAATTGAGGTATTTATTTTTGGTGTCTTTGACACCCATCACGGCCACTGATCTAAGCATTCATGCCTACCAAACTCGACGTCAGACTAGATCTGGTGATTTTGCTACTTCTCAGGCTCCAAATAAAGGCAAACACCTCTAACTTTTAAATCTAGGTAAGTGCAGGTTGGTTTGATTGATGAAAGCACTTCATATGATGCGATGGAGCAAGAAAATGATCCAGTGGTAGACAAACCACCTCAAAAATTTTCTTGACTTGCCACTGGTAAGTGTTGATTTCTTCTAGTGGCACATGAATCAAGTGGTAATCTTGAATTTGACAGAGAAGAGCACAAAACAAGGTACCACTCTTTTTTCACTTTAGATATTGTGCTTGGTAAATCTTTTGATGACTCTACTTTGCATGTCTTAGGATGTATGATGAGGCGTGGGAATTAATTGATGGTATTGGTTGGCATTATTTTTTCACAATTAATTTGCCTGCGTATGATGCCTTGATCAAAGAATTTTTTAGCACTTTTAAGTTTGATAACCAGGGCCCAAATCTTAATTTTTATTATTTATTTACAATGACTTGTTGACTGCTTGGCACCTTTCAATATTTATCAATCACTGCACTTAACAGTGCTTTGGAATATATCACTGAAAATGAGTCTAAAATAAATGATTATTTAGATATGATTTGTGATTATCCTGAGGATTTTGATGCTTTAGCTGTTTATAGGAAATTGCTAGTATGCTTGATGTTAAGTTTTTTCCTGGAAAATCTAAGGCATTTTATATTCAGAGTGCATCTTTATGGATCATTCATCATTTTTTAGCTATTAATTACTCTGCCCGTAATGATGATAGCACTGTAGTCACTGAGGTCGAATTGTTCTTTTTATGGTGCATGATTCATGAAAGATGAGTTAATTTGGGTTATTGGCTTGCAGCCAAATTGGATAAACTTTGTTTCAAACCTAAGAAGCTTTATTTAGGCTTTTTGGTAACTTACTTGGCTGTTAGAGTTGGGTTGTTAGATGTGGGTGCTACAACCATGCATGTTACTTGTTCAATACCATCAATGGATCTCATATTTTTGGATAAATTGCACTTATTGCAATGTGGTGAGAAAGGAACCATATCTTTTGTGGATGCAGCTGCTTTAGCTAAAGATAGAATATTTAAGAAGGATACTAAGAAGAAAGCTCTTAAAGCATCTTCACAAGCTGTTACTTCTGTTCCTCAATCCTCCTTGTGCAACATAATTGAGGCATGCCTTAAACGCATTGAGAGCACTATCAACTAGCTGCAAATATATATTTTTAGCCTATTTTTAGCATGTAGGGTTCACCCTACCTCCTCTTTCGACACGTTGAAGGATTGGATTCCTCATCCTCCACTAGGATAGTATTCTTTCTTTCTTTTTATATTTTGTTGCCCTTTGCCCCACATTTGTATGTAATTCTGTATTGAGAACAATGCGAGAAGAAAGTGTGGGGAAGGGGTTGAAATAGAAGTGCTGTGTGATTGAGTTATTCTGTGATGCTGTGTTGGAATCAATGTGAATATTTTTGGCTAATTGTTTTAGGGATTTTGGGTGCTAAAGGTTGAAAATTTTTTGGGATTATTAGAATTCTTGGAGCTTATTTTGTGTGGGTAAGCATTTGTCCCATGGTTTTTTTTATGTTGAAAAATCTATTTTTTGGTTCATTGTCTTTAGCATGTGTTGAATTACGCTTTCTTTTCTAGAGGAGAATTTTTGTTTTTAATCAATTCCATGACCATTTGATTTTTACCTATTGGATGTTAGGCAGAAAATGAGTCGATCTCTTGATGATTTACTTTTTTTCATACATTTCATGGTTGCCTCAGCTTTCTTTTGAATTAAGAAAAATTCAAGGCTTTATTTACTGGATGAAACAGATTTTTGCATGAACTTAATTTAGATCTTTGCACCTTAGGTAATTGTTAAAACTGTCACGCCCTTCACGGAACAGTTCTTTTCGATACAAAACTTAGCCGAAAACGGTAAATTTTTTTTCCACCGAACAAATCGAAAATACTTAAAATACTTTTACATTAATTTCAGAATCAAATAACAGTCTTATAAATAATTGAAACAAACACCAAACATCATAACAAAACTTATACCATCCATTCATCCAAGACCATTAAAAAAATACATTCAAAATACAATTCAAACTTTTACCTTAATAATCTAAGTATATACATGCCAAAGGCTTACACCAACTAACACAAAAATCTTCTCTTCTGATCAGGACCTTCAATGTACTGTGCTCCCGCAATACTTCAGAACCTACACGCAGTAAACACTACTTGCTGAGCATTAAATATGTCTAGTGATGACTACTAATCCAAGAATTTTTCAAGAATAAACATAATTTCGTAATTTATGCTACTGCTATTCTTATTTTATTAAGCATTTTCTTATATTTCAGTTATCACTATTCATTTTATTAATTCGTATTTTGATAACCATTGTTCTTTTGTTTCTAAACTTTCAACTTTACTTTGTAATATTTTCTTAGGTAGATCGATATCGGATTTACTTTTATCTTTACATTAATGTTTACTAAAACTTTTTTTTTATCAGTACTTTCACTTTATCTTCTAGCCATAACAATTTAATTATCATTTCATTTAGCGACGTGTATTGGTACTCTTGTCTTTACTAGTACCAAAATAAAATACTTTTAATTCTTGATTTACTGTTCAATTATTTGATCTGTATTGTAATTACACTTCTCGCTATTTATTCTTTTATTTTTATTTTAACTTTTAATTAATAAATACATTACTATTTAAAGACTTTTAAACTTTATTGCAAAGTGATATAGCTATTTCGGGACACTTTGCAGTCAAATTCTTTTTCCTTCTTTTATACATTTACTTATGTTCAAATATTTGTTTTAAAACTCATGCCTTTTACTCTTCATTTATCTTTCATTTTTTTGGAAACACCTTACTTAAACATTAAGTTTCACTTAATGTCATCACTATCACCTTTTTAACTTTAAATAAAAAATTAATATTATTTTTTTCAAGCTTGTCACTTTTTCACAATGATATTTGGTACAAGACTAATTAATTAAATTTATTTTTCTCATGTAAAATAAAATACATTTTAAATCCCTTTTTCATTATAAAAGTTTAACTAAACATTGATTTAATATTTTATTCTTATACAACCTTTCTTTTTCTTTTCTTATTACTTAAATTTTTCAGAAACCTTTACAGATTTATTTCAACTTTACATTTTCTTTCAAACGAAATATTTTTCGTTATAACTTTTTATATTCAATTCAATTAAACAGTACTTATTTATTCATTTCGATGTGTCCCTAGTGCAATATAACAGGTTTCTTACAAAGGATACTCGGGACTGGACCCGAAGGTCCTACTAAACAGATAGAGAAATGATTTCGAAAGATCAAGTCTCACAGAGCAGAAACAGATACAATTTCACTTTCACTGAAGCTATGGAGATCAAAGATCCCACCCATAGCTAAGCAAGTCGCCATGACTTGCACCGCGGTACAGAGGTGTCCCTATGGCTAGCCAATTATATCCAAAACAAGAATCATAATACCTGTCTATCGCTAAAGGGCAAACATAATCAGTCACATTTGTAAATATTTTTAAACATTTAAAATCTTTAATTTCTTCTTTTATTCCTTTGTACATTATATTCTGAGCAAATACACTCTTTTAGTACTTTTGGCTTTTCAATAACTTTCATCTTTTCTTTCACTTTATCTTTTCAAGTAACTATTGTAAATTATTCGTTAATAATTCACTCAAAAACTTGAGTTTTTCAATCTTTTATACAAATTATGAATTCTCTTTTATTCTTTTTGTATAATTTTTTTTACGAATCATTTTCAATACTTTAGGCTTGACGTTTTTACAATTTTTTTTCCTTTTTCAGTCAAAATTTTCAATTATTCGACATGCCGGCTTTATTTCGTCGGCGAATTATTTTTTTATAATCATTTAGATAAATTAGTCACATCTTTATTTTTCTATTTTTTATGTAATTAGGAACTTTATTAATATCATTTATTATCTTCTGCCTCTAAAATGTATAATTTGACTTTTTCTATCGAATTATTCATTTCAAATACATAATTACGATTTTGCCATTATAATCATTTATTTTCATTTTTATTATATAATTTCTTCCATTATTCATCTTTTATTCTTATTTTATCATTTTCGGGTAAAATTACACTTTAGTCCCCATATCATGTAAACTTTATCTTTTGATACGGTTAGGTCTCCGAAATTATTATTTTGCCCTTATTAACTATTTATTACTTATTTTTACTCATTAGTCACCCACTTTGGCAAAATTATCATTTTGCCCCAAAACTTTTATTCTATTTTATTTTAGTCCTTTTTTTCATTTAAAACTTCATTTTATCTTTCTTTATTCACTTATCGATTTATTTTCATCATTTTCATTCATTTCATGAATTATTTATCGATAATTCATTATTCTTATTATTTTCACAACTTAATAATTATTCCGAAAAATTCATTGGTTGACTTTTTATTTTTTGTCATTGACATTAATTTAATTTCATGTTCATTCATCACTTTTGTCATTTTTATACAATTATGCATTAAAAATTGAATTATTTTCATTGTACATATTCACATACAAATTCCAATAAAATGTCAATCAATTTAATAAATTTCAATAAAATTTATTTATGCGTTATTCATTATTTAGCATCATTTTTTACTAAAATAATCAATTATTTCCCACTATTTCACTATTTTCACTATAAACTTAATCAATAAATAGGCTTTAAAATTCCAATAATTCACTAAAATTTTATGGGCACCATATATCATCTCTACACTTAATTTAGGCTAACATATATTATTTTCATCATCAATTAACAACTTTACCCATTTTTAACCTAATTACATAAATGAAATTAATTCACAATAAAAGGAAAATCAAAGGATTTTGTAGTCACTTATAATTTTTTCATGCTATTGAGTTCCTAAGCTTCATTTTCCTTGCTTTTAGCCATGACAACTCTTTCCTCTTCACTTTTCACCCTTGATTTTCCTTGCTTCCTTTGCTTCAATCAAAGATTAGAGGCTATATATTTGAACTATAGAGATGAAATTTCACTTCTCATGTTAGGATTACATGAGATTTTAATTGAAAAATTGAAGAAATAAGAGATAATCTCTTGGGATGGTGGTTCGGCCACCAAATGAAAGGGAAGAGAGAGCTGAAAAAATCTGAAGAAATCTCAGATTTTCCAGCCTCTTATACTCTCCTTAATGGGCCTAAATTTGGGCCCAAAGAATGGGCTTTGTCCAAATTAATTAAAAGGCCCATTTAGGCCTTTTTAAAGCCCAATCCAATTTTTCTCTCTTACTGACTTCAAATCACTTCAAAAATAATTTCATCATCTTTATCACCTCAAAAGTAGGTAATATATAAATTTTGGCTCAATCGGAGTCCGTTATCGGTCCGATTCAAACTTATCGGTCCGATTCGACAACTATCGGTGTCGCCGAAAAATTTCATTCTCATCACCAAAATATTCTACATATAATTTTAGGCTTAACTGAAAATTTCTAAAATTTTTGATGATCATTTACTATTTTTAAAGCCCTGGTCAAATTGTAATTGACCGGATACTATTTAAACCAAAATCATTATTTTTCTCTTACTTATAGAGGTCAAATATCCTTAAAAATACTTCTAAAATTCTCAAAATATATTCAATAGACTTCATGAATATTTTTGAGTCATTCGGAGACTATTTTTCGATCTAATGCATCTTTACCAGTCCGATATTTCAATTTTCAAAGTTACCGTAACATTAATTTTTTATTACCATATGATTCTACATCACATTTAATGTAAATCTGAAAAATATGGTAATTTTTAAAGATCATTTGTTATTTTTAAAGTTTCAGATAAGCTCTTAGTTAACACAAGCATCCTTTTAATTGGAACCGTGACTTTTTCCTTATTTTTGACTTTTAATTGTCCATTTGATCTCATTTTCAGTCCAAATTATATCTTTGGACTCCAGCTAACTTGCTCTTTTTAATGGTCCAATAAAATATTTTTCGACTCAGGAAGATACTATTCACCCCGGTATCACTATTCACTTTCGAAAAAGTACTATTCACGACTGACCCGATGTTGAGGCCATTACAAAAACTAATTGAGACATCAAATAAATTTTATGTGCTTATAGTTTGGGAATTTAGTTGCTAGAAAAAATGGGAGATTAGCAAATAAATTTTACTCTGTTGTCCATTAAAAATTTGGATATGAGTAGAGCTAGTAGCCATTTGAATTTGTATTATCTGAGTAACATGGTATATGCGGGTCAGAATCGGATGCTCTCGCGTAAAAAGAACCTCTACATTCCTTGTAAGCAATCACAATCTTCCCTATGAAAAAAAAGGAAAAGAAAATAAAAGCATCAAAAGTAAAAACGATGCCAATAAAGTAAAAGTTTTTGGTAATCTTGATTCCCTTACTTGTTGAAATTTGTGTGCAAATATTATCTCTTCTGATTTGATAATTTATCTAGGTGTATTGATTTGCTTTGAAATTGGGCATTAAAACTCTTACATACGTAAACTATTTTGGGCCTTGTTATTTCTAATTTAAAAAGATTGTTGAGGAACCCATGCTATGATATGAATTTGAAGAAAATTATTTTGAATTTCGTTCTTCGATTTGTCGTATATTTTAATAAGGTTGAAGCTTTTGGGATTGTGTTTTGTTTGAAAATGGGAATATTTTTGAAGGTATTGATTGGGTAGTTTGATTAATGCTTGAGTACAAGCATGAGATAAGTGTGGGGAAATTTATTAAGTTGTTAAAAATGCATATATTTACTTAGATTTAGCTTGATATTTTGTATCCTTTTGAGTCAGTTTTAGATGCTTTTTATTGGTTTATTGATTTTGCTGACTGTAGGAGCAGATTTCAAAGAAGTTACACTTTTGAGGCTAATTGAAGATAATTTAAGGAAGTATGGAGTCTTTGGAGCAAGCCGATGTTTAAAGATAGAGAAAATTGAAGTTTGGAAATTGCCTTGCCCAAGGGAAAGTACTAGTTACCCAAGGCTAAAGTGCAAGCCTTGCCCAGTTCCTTTGCCCTAGTGCCCAAGAGAAATTGACAGTGGATTGCAATTTTTATTAGATTTTTATGGTAAATTTAACGTAGCCACTACTTTAACCTTTCCTGATGTTTAGGAATATTAAGACATTATTTTAGGAGTAAAAAGGCAGTGATTTTAGGAATTAAAAACTTCTTTAGGAATTTTATCTTATTTTCCTAGTTTAGGTAGGAGACTTCCTCTTTTCTTATTTTGGAAGGAATATTTGAGGAGGAAGAAGTTCGGATTTGGGACATCTTCTTCTTCTGCATTTTCATAGCTCCAATTCAATAACAGGAAGTACTCTTTAGTTTTTACTTTTATTTTGTGAATTTTCATAGCCATGCGTGGCTAAAATACTATTTTTAGTTAAAAATTAATTCAAGGGCAGGTTTATTTCACTGTGAGATTGTCGTGCTTATTTATTGTTCCTAATTTCATATGGTGTTCATATTATTTACTAAAGCTTAGAGAACCATATCTCAATTGTTGTTTATTTTATGTTCAATGAGGCACCATCGTTCATTTAATTAAATAACATATTGCTAATTGAGTTTGCTGAATTCATAATTGTTTAGTGAAGTTAATAACAAGTAGCAATTAGTGTAGCTTCCTCACAAGGAATGTTATGTTGAGTAAATGCATGATTTAGTCTAAATCGATTTCATATTTAGGTCGGATCTTTCTATTTCTTAATACTGTCAATAAATTAAATTTTTACGCATGTTACGGATTGTTTATTGGCTAGAAATTAATTAAAATATTACTTGATTAATTCATTAATATGAAAATATAAGGTAGGGAGCGCGAAGTCGACAACTATAACTAGCCCATCATTTTATTTTTTTAGAATTATTTCTTCATCAATGATTGGTTGAATTAATCTTGTGCTGCAAATATCTTTAACTGGAATTTATTACCTATTGGATTCAACTTAATTAACTTCCTGCTTGCTTATTTATATGTTTTAGGTTGGTATTTTTAATCTTTGATTTACAAAAAACCCCCTTTTTATTTTTATTGCTGAAGATTTGGTTATTTAGAATTACTTCAGTACTAGTCTCTGTGGATACGACCATTTTTTGCCCTATTCATAATTTATTTGATAGGATAATTGAGATTTTTTTGTGGCTTTGATACCTGTCAAAATTAAATATTAAAAGTAAGCATATCTGTAAGGAGTGAAAAGAATTGGCATTAAAATGTAAAATAATAAAGAAAATGATATATTAAAAACCAAAATTTGTAACTGAATATTGAGCAGTATGTGAAATGCCTACTACGATCAATTAATAATATTAAAATGATTAATTGTATCTGAAAGTTAGTATGATAAATAACTGAAAGATAAGCGTAAAGGAAAATAAAAATAACAGATGTATCCTACTGAATGATCACAATAGTTTTACATGATTGACTGCATGTGTGCATGATTACGTGATACACATTAAAATGATAAAATGAATAGTTAATATTAAAGAATGCTCATGGAAGCATGCATGTGTGCATGTATGTACGTATGCATGCATATATGTGTATGTGTGAATTAAAATTTTATGAAAAGTTTGGGATATATATCCATCACCAGGATAGGTAAGAAAGATAAGAGGATGGTAACCGATGCAGCAATGCTGGTCAAGTTTAAAGATGAATTCAAGATGGTTTTGGCATGGCATGTATATATGTGTATATGAAAGGTATCGAGGGTAATATGTATTTATGTTATATTTTATTATTACTATTATTTACCAGTTGGTTCTGTTATTTAATGCAAATGTACTTGTGATTTAAAAAAAAGTTTAGCAGAATGTTTATCATTGTCTTTTTCGTGTTTGTCTTTATGTTGTGACATCCGATCATTGTACGTTCGGTACAGTGGTATTAGGGTGTTAAAATCTCTTGGTATCAAAGCAAAAGTTTAGACGATTCTAAGATCGGAGTGGGATTAAGTGATTGGTTTAGATGTATATACATGCCATGAGTAGATATAAGTGGTTAAGATAATTGTAAGGACCAGAGTAGTGATGGTTCTCCCTAAAATAGTGAGGTGATAGATAAAGGGTTAATGCTATTATTTGACTTATAGTTAATGGAAGTTCAAGTGTGTTTCTTTGAAAACATTTATAACATGACTAAAAGATAAGTACCTGAAAAAGTTAGTCCATAGTAATGATTATACCTATGGCATATAAGTAAATTTTGAGGATAAAATTTGCTTAGAGGGGGAGAATTGTAATAGTCCAAGTACTAGATTAGTCGAAAATAGTATTTTTCTGATGCTAAATAGTGACATTGGAATGAATACTACATTCCAGAGTCAAAAAATATTTTGTTTGATCATTGAAAAGAATATGCCAGCAGGAGCCCAAGATTCAAATTTGGAATCCAAATAAGGGCAAATAAGTCTGCAAAAGCTGAAAATAAGAAAATTTCATAGTTTTGGTTCGTATAGTGTCTGGATTGACTAAGATTTGATCGAAACTTTAAAAATAGCAAATGATCTCAAAAAAATTACCATAATTTTTGGATCTACATTAAATAAGATGTAGAATCATATGATAAAGAAAAGGTAATTTTTCAGCGATAGAGAAAATCATGCTACTGGACTGATAAAAGTGGATCAGATAAAAAAACAGTCTCCGATTGGCCCCAAAATATTCATGAAGTCTAATGAATATATTTTAAGAGTTTTGGAAGTATTTTTATTAAGAGTTCTGGATCAGATAAAAAACAGTCTCCGATGCTCAGCGTGTAGTTTGTTGGCTGCGTGCAGGTAAGAAAGATAAGAGGATGGTAACCGATGCGACAATGCTGATCAAGTTCAAAGATGAATTCAAAGATATTTTGGCATGACATATATATGTGTGTATATGGAAGGTATCGAGTGCAATATGTATTTATGTTATATTTTATTATTAGTATTGTTTATCAGTTGGTTCTGTTATTTAATGCGAATGTACTTGTGATTTAAAAACAAATTAGTAGACTGTTTAGCATTGTCTTTTCCGTGTTTGTCTTCATATTGTGACATCCGATCACTGTGCATTTGGTACAATGGTACTAAGGTGTTACAATAACTATAGTTAGAACAGATCAAATACTTTATCAATGACATTTGATCGTATATGCTTTTAATTCAAATACTATAATTATACTTGGTAGCCTGCTTAAGTTCAAAGAGTGGATAATGGGACTATCAATACCTATAGGTATTAAATACCGTTGATATCCAAAGATATAAAAACTTTAGATCCAAACGGAATCGAACTATACTATTGACCGGTCAAGTGGACCAAAATATGGTTAGCTAACAACCCAAATGGGATCGTTTATGATCCAAACGGGACCATTTCTATACTTTAAGATCCAAACAAAGTTAAACTATCGCAGTTGTAACTATTTCCCTATAGGCATACCTATCTATCCATAGTTGAACTCTATTTGCAGGCAATATTGTGTTCAAGTTCATCTCATATACCATGCTTGTGCTTTTATTATAAAATTTACACATGTATGCGATCATATAAAAAGATACACTATCTCTAGCGCATATACATGTATGCACAATTCATATAACAATTCGAATTCATATAATGGAATATATCATTGTGATCATCTACTTTAACATGTTATATGTAATTTAACATATATCAATGTAGTCATATACTTCGACAAGTTATCTGTAATTGAACATATATCATTCAGGTATCACATGTGAACATAGTCATGCTATTTTAATCAAGTAACAAAACATACATGTTCACATACTTGCCATATATATTACCTCATACCAATTGCTTCACAATGTGGTATCATCACTTATCAATAAACTTATATCATATTATAAGTATTATTTCTTCATATTGAAGTACTTTATAATATATTATCCTTTCTTTATTAACATCTCAACTCCATAGACATTTATTGTTGAGAATTATTGGTTACATGCATCACATATATAAGCAGAATTTAAAATTTTTAACCAGTCGATTTGATCTTGCCATGAGTTTACAATATAAATATTAATGAGAATATGAAAAATGACCTTTGATTTTTTTTGAACAGTTAATTTTCCTTCTCACCGGGTTGTCGCAAACCACAGTATCCAAAGTTGAACACCTCCAATGAGTAATCCACACTAGAGAAGGAATAAATGAATCAAAAGTGGAGGAACCACAAGGCTGGCCGAATTCCCCTTGATGCTAGCAAGGGGGTGGCGGCTAGGGTTTTTGAGAGAGAGAAATTTTTTTCTCTTAATTGTTCACTTAACCATAAAATACCTATCACTTAGATTTTTATAGTTAGGTTAAAAATTCAACTTTATAATAGTATTTGAATTTTTAAAATTGCTAGAGAAATATTAAATGGGCTTTTAAAATTATTAATAATTTATTTAGGCTCAATTAAATTTAATTTAAATCATTTCATAAAAGACTATGCACAAAACTCACAAAACTAGGCCTTTTGTACATATACTTGGATTTAATCACCCAAATTAATTCCAAATCCATCCAAATTAAATATGTAGGCTCCATAACACTTATAAAATATATTTAATTTATTTTGGTCCAAGAATTAGGCCTCTAAGGCCTTCTATTAGAAGTTTACGTGAAATCCTTCCTATGGAGGGTTTCTACGCCAATACCAATTATTTGGGCCTCTTTAATTTCTCCAATGGATCTATTAATTATTATATCAACCCTATAATTCTTATAGTCCAATAATAATTAATTATAAATTATAATATTTTAATTAGGTCTATTTTACAGAATATTTCTAAAAAGTTCTGCAAACAATTCTATTTGATCATAATTAATTAAACTCTTTAATTAATTATTCTCTTATTCATCTCTCTTATCCCATAATAATATCAAATATTATTATCCTTGTCATTTTACCATTTTATCCTTTACTCTATATGTGTGTGACCTATTGGGTTCCTGTCCATATTGACAGTATAATATGTAATTATGAGTTCTATTCAAAACTCACATGATTTAAACTTCTTTAAATCATTTTATCAATCTCTATTGATATTTATGATACACTATTATACAAATCATGAGCGGCCTCTAGCTAGGCATCATGACTACTCAAATGTTAGGAAAATCAAGTGGTTTGACTATACCCTTCCATAGAAATAGTTACCGTGCAATTACTCCTTTCATCACTCTTATCTCAATTAGATTTTGAGTATGGATTTCTGTCAACTCATATAAATCTAATTATTTATGTTCTATTAATTTAACCATTGTTCCCAAAATACCCTTCATGGATCCCTATCCATCTTGGCATATTACTTTGGCCATAGATTCTCTGAACAAGGAAATTATAGAATCATGCGAGATAACTTCCCTTAATAAATCTGGGATGGTGAATCCTTTATCGATCACTCAACTAACTTCAAGTAGGTCATGATATACCCAACCTCCTAACTATGTTCACCCCCAGTTGGAAGTAATCAGTTATGGAGTCAAAGTATACCACTTGCTACTTAAGATAATTTTGGTGATCTCAAGTCTAAGGATACTTGCACAACCACTATGAAGAGATTCCTCACTAATATAGATTTAATATCCATGTGAGGATTCTCTTTGCAGGTCTCCAATGAACTTGTTCTTCTAACAAGCATTCACATGTTAGCTTTGATTATCTTCCATAATCATAGTTATGAGAATCACTACTTGAACCATTCAAGATGCATAACATGTGCTAGTCTGTCCGAATTAACAATGTCCTATCTTGTTAATTCTATGACTAGGGATATTTAGATATTAACACATTTGCATGCAATAGACATCTCATATCATGAACACTTTCATGATTGCCTTTGAACTATGTTTATGATATCTAGGACTTCATTTATTAATTTAAGATTTACAAACTCATGTATTTAAACATATTATTAATAAATGAATGATGCCTTTTATTAAGAATATGAGTTCATACATATGAAATACATCCTTTTTACATGGGCTCTAGGGCATACTCTCTAACATTTATATCATGTTTGATTTCATTACCTTCATTCATATTCTATTAGTTTGGTAATAGATAACACAAGGTCCTACTTTAAGGAGAAAGGAAGAAAGAAGAACAAACTGTATAAGGGTGAGTCGCGAGCGCAACAGTGATCGCGGATGTGACAGAGAAGGCTTACAACATGTATAGAGAGAGAAGAAATATTTAAGGGAGAAATGGTAGGCTCTGTTGTGGCCATGATAGGGCTGCAGATGTGACAGGCACGGTTCTTCTACTGGGTTTTTTTTCAACAACTATAATTCTAGCAAAACTTCTCATATATGTCTATAATAGTTTTCTCAACATCTACATTATTCATAGTATGATTCAAGTACTTTAATATTTCAAGAATTTCATTCAATATTTCATATCAAATTCTTTAATTCAAACTCTATATTTACAAGATTGACTATATTAGAGTATTATGCTCTACTGTAATTCAACAAGAATTTATGTACTTTAGGGTCTCTCACTTCTAAGGAATATTATAATCAAGTTTGTAATTTGGCTACCAAAAGTTTTGACATTCTAAGGTTTATCTCTTTCAAATTTTATACTTGCATGCATAATCCTTGCTCATGTTTTTGTTGTGCTTTTTCTAATTTTCAATTTCGCAAGCATACGATGTACCGATTATAGTACAAAAGATATCGATCCCATGAGAAATGTTGATTAAAATTGTTCACTATTACTACTCAATTTTTATTTTGTTTACAATGATCATTAATTTGTAAGTTAAAACTAATACTTACTACTCTAAACTAAATATTATTCTACTTTAATGATAGTCAGAGAAAACTTATGAGTATGATGAATGAAACATATACATAAATATGGAACTTGATATTTTTCTCTTAATTATAATTCAATCTTTATCATGAAAGCCAAGTTGAAAGATTATTTTATGTCGCAGCTCTCACATTTAGACTAAATTATGCCTTAAACATGCATTTATGGTTCTAAATCGTAGCTCTCGCATCTAGACTAGAATTACATAAATACACATTCAAAAAATAAAAACCAACCTATAGAAATTATCTCTATATGTGATCTCTCAAACTATGCTTTGATAATGAATTTTTTATTAACTATTAGAAAGAGGTTGCTCTCGCAACTCTCTTACTTAAAACCACTTCGATGATTTTAAGAAAAGGAATTGTCAACTAAGGTCTTTTTCCTTAACTTATAATGATACTAATAAAGTTTTAATAGAAAAACCTACATATAAAGATAAATGAAAGAGAAATAAATGAATATAAGTATTGACATTCAAATTCCTAAAAGAATTCATAATAATTACAAAGAATGAAAGTAAAAGAATCAAGAAGGATGACTTCCTCTTCCTTGTTTGTCTTCTCTTCAAACCATAAAATAAACTAATAATTAAAACCTAAACTATTGTTCTTCAATTACAATCTCAACTCTGAAAAATATATTGATTATCCCTTTTGTTTCAATTGAAATTAATATTTATATTGCTCTAAAAGAGATGTCCCTTGAAGTGCCTTTTCAAAGGGTTGCAAATCTTGGTGAAAACACATATTTTGAGGAAATGTAGCGACTTCTGTCGCGCTCGCAACACTGTCGCGCTTGCGACAGAGCACGCCTTTTATTTTTGCTCCATTTCCCTCGTACTAGTTTACTTGCTCTCCTCCGCACCCTGTCGCGATCTGGCTTCACCATCGCGCTCGTGACACTGTGTTTTCTCTCTTTCTTCTTTACATTTTTTGCCCTTTTTCTCCTACATACACAAAACTTGACAAAAACATTAAACACACCTAATTCGAGCACAATTTAATATAACTAAACATTATTTTGGTAACAAAACATGGATTAAATATGAGCTATTTAGGCTCATATCATTTCCATTTAAGGATGTTGATTAATTATCAGCCCATACTTACAAACATCAACATATGCAGAAAATCTTTAATTCATCTATCACTACTAGCTTGGATTTTTATCAAATCTACCAAAATCATCTATACATGTTTATAATCTCACCGAGTCTTATACCTTGTCCAAAACTACAATCAATCTTCAGTCCTTCAATATTTCTTTGCCTTTAATCTTCTTACTTCTTTCTTCCTTTACATATAACCATGCATTTTTGCATTAAAACCAATATTTCTTTCTCATTATATTTATTACACCATAAGAAGGAAGATGAAACAAGAAGATGAATATTAAAAAGAATCCTGTTACCTTCACAATCTCAGCTCAAATACCCTTTTATCAACCACATGCAATAGAATTTCTTTTAGAGTTTAAGAGAGAAAATATTAATCTTTTAAGGGAGAAGAAAAAAGAGAAAATCTGAGGTCCCTCTGGCCTTTGCCGACCAAGTCTCTAATTTCCCCTAATTTACCTTTCTCTCTCTCTTACATGCAAGGTTCTCATATTTAAAATGGAAAGAAAAGTTCCCTTTAGGTCCTTCAAATAATTGTATGTAATAAAACTATCCTCATTCTCTCTTTCTCTTATAAAATCAGCCCCACCAAAATATTCTTTTAGCATTGGCCCCAAGATTGTTATTCTTTTTTAATTTAACCCTCAAATCATCTTTCCCCTTTTTAATTATGCCCTTATATTCACATGCCTTATAATTCACATCCATAATATCAAGAAAAATTAACACTTTGCCCTTTATTAACCCTAATCCGAATTCTATTCAATTAATTGAGCATGAATCAATAATAATATCATTTTAATTCAAGCATTTCTACTACGGTCAAATTTAGAGCCTTACAATTTTTTCCAGTAGGCTAGTTATGGGAGTCCCTTGCATTATTGCGCAATATCTCAAAAGGAAGATATTTTGCTTCATTTCGGACTTAGCGTACAATTTTTTGCTTCCTTTTCAGTCATGGATTTCGTTTTCACCATCTGTTATTTCTCCATGTAGTCTAGGAGACTTTCATGGAATTCTTGCTTATTGACGTGCTCTTTGTGATTGTAAATCCATATTACTCCTAGGGACGTGTAGGTTGGATGCTTTGACTTAGCTATCGATTCTCAACAAAATTACCAAATGATAAATTAGATATTTTCATAGAAGATGGGAAGGAACTCTGATTGAGTGAAGATAGGGAGTCGATGTATACTTGGGACCTTGATGCCGATCGGAATGGAAACATAAGCCTTGCAAAAGGTGCTTTTGGTTATACCGGATGTTAGCACTTCGATACTTAAATTAGCAGTTGGGAGAAAAGCTCTTAGAGAGAGAATATGGATAAAAACTAGAGAGAGATAGAGTTTGTGTGAGTTTTTAGATGAACCTACTATTTATAAAGCTGAAAAACTTGAACAGTATTCTTAAATAGTAAGCCTACTTTAAACCAGGTATGGCCATTCGTAAAGGTGATGGTGATTTGACAAAAGCATGTGTCAGACAGCCTTGTCATGGTAGGAAAGGGTCACGACTGATCGGACGACTTAGTTTCCTGTGCCTTTAGCCAGTCGATTGGAGAGATTTAGGCATTCATGGGCCTTTTAGCGATGGGTCTGGTTTTAATTTTCAGAGTATTATTACTAATAAATTATAAAATTACCAATATGAATATAAATATTATTTTAATTTGCTATAATACATAAATAAAAAGAAGAAATAAGAATATTAGTAATACTTATCAAATTATTAGATAAATTTAGTTTAATAAATCAAGAAAACCATCTAAATTTTAAACTAAAAAAAAGACAACAAATTTAGCATCGTACAAATATATTTTTGGACTTTTTTTTAATAATAATTTCATCGTTTCAAAGTGACTCACATTTGTTCATTGTTGTTACAAAAATAATTCATCTTTGCCTTTATTCATAACAACATAAACAAATGTGAACAATTTTTTTTTCTTACTTGCCGTTGAAAAAATTTAATATATATTTGTTCACCATTATAAATAAAGGCAAATAAGTGCCATTTTAGCTTTGTAATATCATTTTTTTTAATGAAAAAAGTTTAAAAGCAAATGTGGCAAATTTGATTTTTGTCTATTTAAATTAATTGGCCCAAAACTTAGTTTACAAATATTTAGCACGAAATCTGACCTGAAAAATTTTAAATTCGACTCTAAATTATATGTGCGGATGAAATTTTTCAAATTTGTGGGAAAAAAGGTTCCACTACAATGCTGTCCCAATAGGTGATCCATATTTAAATCAGACCAGCAGTAAAATTCGAATATGTTTAATAACTATCAAAAATCCTGTTAAAATCGAATCAAATGAGTTACATCAGCTCAGTTTTCTGCCGCTATCCCTACACATCGAATCAGATTTCTACTTTCTTGAGTTTCATCTTTTCGAAAATTTATCCTCAAGATGTTGTCGCCATCTGCTGAGTTCCCTGGAATGCCATAAACTCTTTAATTTGGAATGGGTTATCGTCATTAATTCAACATGTAATCAAGGTTGTTGCCTCTCTAATAAGAGACTGCTCTATCATTTCGACATATAACAATTGTACGCATGGCAATTAATATATTATATATGATTAAAACTAAAAGACAATTTAAATATGATTAAAGGCTTGACTCTAACTGTTTCTCCACAAACTCAAATCAATTTTTCATGGCTGAACGTATCTCTGAGCTAGAGCTTTTTCTTTTTCTTTTTTTTTTTTTGAATTTTTGCTATTGAATATTCGAACATTTATTTTGTGGAGTTTTTGAACTTTTATTTTTCATTTGATTTAGTTCCTGCATGTTACTTTAATTTTTTTAAACTATATTTTTATCCCAAATTAATTTTATTTTTTCAAATTTTACTTTTGGAGTTAGTTTCATCTACTGAACTTGTGGTCAATTTCACAATAACAATAATTTTTTTATAAAAATCATTGAAATTTACAAATATATATATAATAAAATTACTTTAACCGATTTCCGGCAAGAGAAATGCCTAAAAGTCCAATTGGCATTTTCCGTCACCACAATATGCACACATGACATCTAGCGTGGCACTATGTTAGCATGGCATGTGGTGATTTCAAATACTGTTTTCTGTCCACGTGTGTGCACTTAGGGATGATCACGGGGCGGGGCGGGGTCGGGGAATGCTCCCCCACTCCCTCCCCCGCCAGTGGCGGGGATTCCCCGCCCCGCCACCAATGTCGGGGGAAGAATTCCCCCCGTCCCTGCCCCGCGGGGATCCCCGTCCCCCATTTTTTTTTAAATATAATATTTTATTAATAATTAAAATTAAAATATAATATTTAATAAATAAAAAATTTAAAATCAATAATAATTTAAAACTTAATAATTATAAAATTAAATTATATTTTAATTATTTATAAAATATATATATATATATATTTTGCGGGGCGGGGATCCCATTCCCCGTCCCCGTCCCCGATTTTAGGACGGGGAATTTTTTCCCCCCGCTCCCGTCCCCGCGGGGGAAAATTTCGGGGATTCCCCGCCCCGAACGGGGTGGATCCCCGCCGGGGCCGGGGAATCCCCGCCCCGTGATCATCCCTATGTGCATTGGTGTGGCAAACATGGCACGTGTTATGCTGACGTGGTGCCACATTGGATGCCATGTACGCATGTTATGATGACTGGACATACCAGTTGGAATTTCCAACATTTCCTTTGCTGGAAACCGATCAAAATGATTTTGTTGTATATATTCACAAATTTCAGTAATTTTATGAAAAAAATTATTACTATTGTGAAATTGGTCACAAGTTCAGTGATCATGGGTGAAACTAACCCTTATTTTTCTCTTAAAGTTTGTCCAAAATCTATTAAATTATTTCAAAATACTCCAAACCAAGACATGATACTAATCAATAAGAGCTTGCTATATACTAGGAATTTCCCGACTATCCTAGAAATATAGAAATATTGAAATTATTTTGGAGACTTGACTCCTTTGAATTATCATTGAGAAACTCTCTTTCAGAGTTAATATCAAAACTCTCTCCCTTTTAGGGTTTGATTTGGAATCCTTTCGGATTCACTGGCAGTTTGCGAAAATAATTTCAATTTCCAAAATAAATTTAAAATCCTTAAATAGCACTGTATTTATGCCTGGGAGAGTCGCAAAATTCTTAGAATATAGGAGGATCGCTTTAGTTGATATCAGAGTTTCATTAAAAGTATTTTATAGTGATTTTAGATTATAGATGAATTTTAAAAGAAAGAAAAAGTTTTTGAGAAGGAAAAAAAAATTGATTTGGAGTAAAAATATAATTAAAAAAAATAAGGAAACATACGAGAACTAAATCAAATGAAAAATAAAAATTTAAGAGCTCAACGGAGGACTCAGGAGCAAAAATTCCATAGTCTCCTATATGAATTCTGTAAATTAAAAAATAAAATAAAATAAAATAATCAGTTTCTAACAAGTTTTACCTCACAATGAATTGACGTGGATCGAACCAAATTAGTGAGAGCTTCGGAAATTCTGAATATGGTCTTCGGGCTAGAAAAAATAAACAAAAAAGTGAAAAAGTCGGGAATCAGAACTCAATAAAACTGAAAACATAGTACTTAGGATACATAAGAAATCTATAGTATTCAGCTGAAAAATCCAGTCTTTAATTAGCATAATCTAGCAGAAGCTAATTAAGCCACCGATTTGGAGAGCAGCAAACATATATGCATGCGACCACATGCATTTACTTGACACAAAAAGTTATAAGACATTTAATAAAGAACAAAAGTTATAAGACACATGATAAACAAAAGTTAAAACTCAGCTCTATAAATTTACAGATATTAATTTGGTTTGTTATTGATAATAGTGGCAGAGACATTATTAGCAGGAGAAGACACATCGCTAGTCATGGTCTTCACTTTCCATTTCTCTGCCATAACCTTATCAAGATCAACAATATCGTGGTTATAATTTCTCTGCCCTGTCTTTTCTTGTGGTTTTTCTTCAGCAAGAAGATGCTGAGGCGTTTTCTCCATATCTCTACGCTCCCTCTCCGCAAAATTGATGCCATGCTCACCGCTGTAATCAACTCCTGCCATCGCTAGAGCTTCAATTGATGGCATGGCCCCACCTCCTTAAATTTCTAGACCCTTGTTTACTCTTCTTTTTTCCTTTTTCCTTGCAACATAAAACTGTGAAACTATGAATATATTTATATATACTGATATTAGTTCCTTGGAAGTTAGGGTTTTAATGTATTGGAGTTTAATATCATTATATCCGTGATTTTCTGTCTTTTCCTATTAGCTTATTAATGATATTTCTCTTTCTTTCCTTTAACCAATTAATTAAAAAATGTGAATGTGAACTGTGAAAGGGATGAAATAGTTTTAAGCATTTTGGCGCTTTGCCAGGGTTTGTTGTATTCTATGTGGGTGGATGGGACAGTTATTTTATGATAAATTGCATGTGAATATGATACATATCTTTTTAGCTTGATTTTTTTTAAAGAAAAAAAGATATGGAAAAGTGTATAACACTTCACCAGTGACATGTAATTAAGTGATTAGTAATTAATAAGTTAGGTGCATGTACAGTAAAAAGTAGAGATTCATTGCAATAAGCTAAAATATCAGTTTAATGCCTTTTAATAAAGAGATACAATACTTGTGGCAATACAAGAACTTGTTCCCATACTTGCATGTCACAAAATGTTGGAGCTGTACTAGTTGGATTGTGAACTGAGCATATCTACCTTTTATTATTATTATTATTATTATTATTATTATTATTATTATTATTATTATTATTATTATTATTATTATTATTGATAAGACGTGGAAGTCTTTATCTTAAAAGAGAGAGAATCGAATATACAATTGGTCACGATTGGATGGGAATTCCTGCAAGAAAGAGAGCCCTGTTAGACCAGACGTAAGCATTTCAAAACTTAAGTTAATAGCTTTTTAGAGAAAGAGTCTCAAAAATTTAATAACTGAAGCTACTGTATATTGGGCTATTTATAGGAGATAAGAGGGGTGCACTCGAGTACCTTGGATGTGATAATTGGATGTCAGAACAGGTGAGCGGCGAAGTGATAAGGAGCAGTTGGAGGGCATGGGCTCTGCCTTGTATCAGTGGACTGATTGAGACTTGATGTCCCATCAGTTCGATCGGATATCAAGTGGTCTCTTCCTTGGCTTGTGGCTCACGCTTGGTACTCTATATATATATATATATTTAGATTATATATGAATATATTATAAATATTATATTATATAGTTAAATTTTGAAATTTTAAATTATATATAAGTTATAAAATATATAAATATCAACAACAACAAAAGGACTTGGACCTTGGAGTATGACATTTTCATAGTTATCACTTGTCCCCCCCCCAAAAAAGGTCCAATCGGGCGAACTCACTCCCCAAGGCCTGTCCCAGACAAAAGCCCACACAAGGCAGGTCCCATCGGATGCATATGGTTTGTCACATCAAATCTATTAGCCGTCACCAAATTTGACCGGCCTGGTAAGGCCATGCTGTATCAGCCGAACTGACACACTCAAAAGGGCATGAACAGTCAAATCACTATCAAACCATACCATCTACCTGCCAACTACTCTAACTCGAGTATCCCCCCTATTAGGCCTTGCCTTTTATAAATAGCCCAACCCTTAAGGACTGTAGGTATTGTACTCTCGAGACTCTCTATCTCTATATTTTCTCTCTCTAAGTCTGTCACTGACTTAAGTTTTGAAGTACTAATATTTGAACCGATCAGGCTAGCCTTCTTGCAGGTTATAAATCGCTCACAATCCAATCAGCTCATACATGCTTTCTCTTTTCAACAATCTTAGGATTATCACTTGCAGGTAATTGCTAGTCAAACCCTATAAAAAGAGAAGACAAAGTGTCATTTCTCTCACCGCCCTTTCTATCTCCTATTGGTGTCACCCTCTTCAACTGTTGAGAGGTATTGAAGAGTTGCGATCTTATATGCAATGCAAGGTGTAGGATCAGGTGCGAATGGTAGCGTGTGGTGATCGAATAGTATGTTTACACGAGCGCATCATATACAAAGGCATTAAATAGCGCTCTGATATTAAAACATGTATTTTTTTTTAGAAAATATCATTTAAAAAAGTAGAAATATAATCAAATATTTAGAATTTTGAAGTATTAAAAATCGACAATGAAACTATCAGTTTCTAATATGTGTAGACCCATTCTTGTATCAGAAGTTTATATTAATACCGGCATAAAATTTGCCAGTTTCAAAGCTAAACTTAAACCTCCCATATCAGCAAGAAAAATTAAGCTTAAGGATTTGAAAACCTTAGAAATGAGAATAAAATGAAACTAAAATGTTAATTATTTTATAATACTTAATAGATTTATATGTTTCAATTAATTATATTTTATTTAATTACTTTTTTGCAAAACATTATTTAATTACACATCACCTTGATATGTTTAATTAGAAAATAATAAAGAAAAAGAAGAAGATATTGGGTATTTGGTTTAGTTTTCCATTTCTTAAACCACGACTTACACAACTCATCAAATTACATAAAAATAGTCGATTTGAAGTTTTAGTTTATTCTGTTATCCATTTCTCTATCTTGCACACCGATGGAACTTCGCTCTAAAGTGCGTATATTGTGCAAATTTATCAATTGTGCCAATATATCAGCAACAACTAACAAAATTATGTATTTTTCCGCCAACAAAATTGTTCACAAAAACTAATCATTTTGTAATAATTCTTGAAAGATCAATTTTCAATTGATAGTTAAATACAGCTAGAAGGATTGAATTGAATTCAAGTAATAGTCAATTTTTGAATTCAAAGCCAAAATATTTAGACTTAAAATGAACAAATAATCGTTTTTTCATGCTCTGTCATCCATATTCTTCATTCCAAACCTGCTAATAAAGCAACAACTTTTGTTCTTTATTTCCACAAATAAAGAGCTCCGATTCTACAGTTTGAATGGCCGGTAATTAAGACTTGCCAACTTAATTAGAAAATCGGTACACAATTAACTTATAAAGTAAAAGAGAAATGAGATGAGACGTTTCTCTAATTAGGATGTTAATGATGTCAACCGGTTAATTGTTGTTAGTCAAAACAAGTTCGTTCTGGAACAGATTTCATTAGCTTGCACATATAATACAGTTTCACCCCTATCACTTCCTATATAAACACCCACACATAATAGAGAAAATAAATCCAAAACCCATATACAATAAGAAAAAGAAAAAAGAAGGTTGGGCAAATGGAAGGAGTTAAAAAGATTTTGTTTGTGCTACTTGTAATTGGAGCTGGTAATTTGATAAATGCATTTACTGTGTGCAACATGCCAATTAGTGGCCTTGCGTCTTGCAAGCCAGCCGTGACTAATCCAAATCCAGCTCCCCCGACAAGCGACTGTTGCTCAGCGCTCTCTCATGCTGATATGCAGTGCGTTTGTCACTATGTCAACTCTCATTTGCTTCCTTCTTTCGGAATCGATCCTTCTCTTGCCGCAAAGCTCCCGAGCAAATGCCACTTTTCTCATTTCCCTACTTGCTAAGAACCACATTAACATCTATTCTTTTCTCATTTCAACAAATACAAAGCTCCAATTCTACATTTCGAATTCGTAAGACTTGCCAATTTAATTGAAAAAATAGGTGCACATAAGAGAAATGGGATGAGACTTTTCTCCAATTAGGATGATGTCAACAATCAAAAAATGATTTATAATATATTTTTTATATTATTATTGTTATTCTTGTTGTTTTTTTTAACAACCCAGATGATTTTTTTAATATATTTTTATATTATTATTGTTGTTCTTGTTGTTGTTGCTATATATATATATATATATATATATATATATATATATATATATATATATATATATATATATATATATATATATATATATATATATATATATATATATATATATATATATATATATATATATATATATATATATATATATATATATATATAAAATTATATATAATTTAAAATTTTAAAAAATTTAACTATATAATTTATAATTTAAATATATAATTTATAATATATTAATATATAATCTAAATATATTTATGTATATAGAGCTTTACAAAATCAAACCAGAATTAAATTTGGACTAAATGTTAAATAATCTAGTCTGTTGGTTTGATTGTTCAATTTTTAATTCATCCAGTTTGATTCTAATTATGAAGTTTAATTTATCCAATTCTTAAAAACCTAAAATTGAAATAATCAAAACGATTTATATAAACTAACAAAATCAATAAAACCAAATTGAACTAGCGAAATATAATTCAATGAGTTTGGTTTGAAGCTCCTTAAAAGTTTAAATCGATTTGGTTCCTAAAACAATAGAAATTTGGTTTTTTATTCTTTTGATTCATTGCTTTAAAGTTCAGTCCGTCGAAAAGCTAAATTGTAAGTTCATTGCTTTAATGCATTAGATTCAATCTGAAGCCGATCGGAAATTCAAAGTGATCCGTTCTTTACCAACATGAGCCAATTCATTTGACAAGTCTAGTATTGCAAGTGAACTTCGAATATTTAAATATATTGGTAAGTAAATATTATCTAAATTGGCGTAAAAAAGATAGGTTTTACGTTATTAAAAATTTAACCATATTTAGCTTCTTTTTTTTTCTTAAAATACAGAATTATATGGTTTTTTTTTATCATTCATATTGTGTTCTTTAGAATTAAACAAAAGGATCATAACAAAATTTACCCAAATTTTTCAGAGCAATAAAATACGGGAATATATATATATATATATATATATATATATATATATATATATATATATATATATTAGTGCAGCGTTTTGTTTTTTAATGTATCTTTTACAATAAATCGTGAAATCTACCGCTAGTGTGTCTTTAATAGTGATGAAAATTGCATCCTTGGTTATGTAACAGAAGACGAGAAGTAATAGCTAAACAAAATTATATATATTCTTGAAAAAATATACTATTCTCTATTATAATTTATTTAATTGAGTCTGAATACATTCATAATTCTAAATATGTATAAATTTACGTATCAAATCAAATTAGTTATATCATAAGTTTCACTCACGGGTTATTTTTAGGAATCAATATCGAAGCTTTGTTTTCGCTTTTCTAAGACAAGATAAATCATAAGTCATATAGAACTAAGCAATGTTCTTGTGATCTATCATATTTAGTAAGTTAACTGTACGTCTTACTCTTAAACTAATTCATGATGTTGGTTTTTCATTTTGTTGACCAAAGCAATGACGCAAACTCGTCTTCACAATTCATAACATTGAAGTGTATGGATGCAATTCCCTGCCAATGTTGTAAAAACGGCCCCACCTGACCAATTCAATTGGGTTAACTGTTATTTAACTTTAACTCCGCGCACTGATTTATTTTAAAATCTCTCTAAATATTATTTGCTGCAAAACCATTGAAACCGGCCGAGTTAAAACGGTTTTTAAGGGTTTTACAAATCAAATATAGTATTTGTAGGATAATTATTTTAGAATTAATTATATTTCATTGAGTTTGGTCAACAAATGAATATAGCCATTGGTTGTAAGTGACATATATATGAATTATGACAATTACTTTTTACGTGGCATTCTATGTTATATGATTTTACGAAAAGCTCATGAATATATTTTGATTGTTCAGACTAATAATTCTCAATATTTTTTTTATGATTTTAGCATGATGCCCATGATATCCATGTACTTTTTAAGTAGTTACAATTAGAATTAATAGTTCTAATTAAAGATACAGCTAGAACTATATATATATATATATATATATATGGTTGTATTTATAACAATCAAAGTAGGTGACTAAAATAAATTTCATAGAAAAGCAATGTGAAAAAAAGAAAAAGAAACAATGTAAAGGTAGTGTGAAAAAGAACAAAAAGAAATAACAGTCGAGAGAAACTTTTTTTGCATGTAGTCCGTGACATAAGTTTGCCGTTACCAGTATTTTTTATCAGGAGCGGATCCCAAATTTTATTTTTCATGCAAAATATAGTGTAACGTTTATAATTTGTCCGGTAACATTTTTTACTTTTCAACTGTTGATAGCCATTGAAGAGTTGCGATCTTATCCGCCGTGCATGTTGTATCATCAGGTACAAATGGTAGCGTGTGCTGATTGATAGATATGCATATGCGAGCGCACTGTATATAAAGGCATTGAATGGCTATCCAATATTAAAAATGTATTTTTTTTAAATATCATTTAAAAAAATAAAACTATAGTTAGATATTTGGAATTTTAAAATGTTAAAAATCGACAATAAAACTACCAGTTTTTAATATGTATACGATCGATCCATTCTTATATTAGAAATTTAAGAAGAAAAAACAGAGTATTGCTTAAAATAATGTTATTTTATAGATTTATTTGTCTTTTTTTTTCACATACAATAAAGTTCTCGGTATCAGCTATATAAAGGAACAACTATAACTCTGTTCTTTGAAGTTTCCCGCTGCTAATAGAGTTATCATGTTGTAGGAAGTTATTGCTTCTTGGAGTCCTTGTTACTATCCATCTCTACTTTGAGAGTGCTGTGAGTGGGATCATCCTTGTCACTCCATGTGGATCTCCTTATCTCTCCATATTTTGTATCATCCTTATCACTCCATGTACTCATAGTTGGCTGGATATCGTTAATATCCTTCCTCAAACTGAGCCGAGGCTGAAGGCACAGTTTGTGGCGAAAGAAGGAAAGAGTGGCTTTGGACATAGGTTTGGTAAAGACGTCAGCAGCTTGTTTATCAGAGGAGACATGTGTAGTAACAAGTAAACCAAGGGCAACATGTTCACATACAAAATGATAATCTAGCTCAATATGTTTACCGCGAGCATGAAAAACAGAATTGACAGTCATATAGAGTGCATTGATATTATCACAGTAAAGAACCGATGAAGAAGAGAGTGGAATGTGAAGATCACGAAGAAGAAAGGTAAGCCAAGTAAGTTCAGCAACTGTATGAGCCATAACCCAATACTCAGCTTCGGTGCTGGAACGGGATATGGTTAGTCATTTCTTGGCACACCAAGAGATGATATTAGAGCCAAAGAAGGTACAGTAGCTAGTGGTAGAATGCCTTATGGTAGAACAACCATCCCAGTCAACATCAGGGAAGGCAGAGAGGTCAAAAGTAGTGTTGGAGGTGAGATGCAAACCAGTGGTAATTGTGCCTCTTAGATACTGTAAAATGCGATGAACCACTTTAAGATGAGCAGTTGTTGATGCATGCAGGAACTGAGAAACATAATTGACACTATAAGATAAGTTTGGTCGGGTCATTGTGAGGTATTGAAAGGCACCAACAATAGCACGAAAATGAGTAGGATCAACAAAAGGAGCAGACGGCGAGACAGGGGCAAGTCTAACTTCCAAAGGCGTGGATATGGGCTTGCAGTACAACATGTCAGACCGTTCAAGGATGGAATGGGCATAATGAGTCTGAGAAAGATGCAGGCCATTTGAGGTGGAGGAGAACTCAATGCCAAGAAACTAATGAATTGGACCTAAATATGACCATGAGTGAAGGCATTTTTGACATCAAAATGGCGAATAGGCCAACGTTTCACAAAGGCAATAGTGAAAATAAGGTGAATCGTACCTGGTTTGATGATCGGAGATAATGTCTCAGTAAAGTCAATGCCATCAACTTGATGATAACCTTTAGCAACTAACTTTGCTTTGAGTTGATCAAGTGTCCCATCATGTCGAAGTTTGGCTTTGAAGACCCATTTAGAGCCGATAACATGCGTGTGTGAAGTGCGGGGCACTAAAGTTCAGGTGTTATTTTGATTTAGTGCAGTGAGTTCATCAACCATAGCAACGTGCCACCCTGGATGAGAGAGTGCAGCCTTAACTGACTTGGGTTCACTAGGAATGGAGGTAGATGGAGAAACGGCCAAGGCATATTTTGGATTTGGTTTGATGACCCCAGTTTTGGACCTGGTTAGCATGGTATGAGAAATAGGGGTAGCAGTAGGGGAGGCGATGGCGGGAGGTGAAAAGGAGACAAGATCAAGAAAGGGAACAGAAGGTGAGGAAATTAAAGGAGCAGAGGAGTGGTCACCAGCAGGATTATTCCCATCAGAGTCAGACACATAGAGAGGGAGCGCAAGTGTATAGGGAGATAAACTTGGTAGAGAATCGAAGGGAGAAACTTCCATGGAAGGTGAGGGAATTTGATGAAAGGAAGTAGACTCACGAGAGCAAGTACCTGAAATGAGAGAGTCATTAGAGGATGGCAACCAAGCATCAAAAATATGAAGAGTATGTGACTTAAAAGGATCAAGTAAGGAAGATTTAAAGGGAAAATATTATTCATAAAAAATAACATGACGAAAGATAAAAAAAATTTTCGACTGGATGAATGGAAACACTTGTAGCATTTATGTTGTTCATTGCAACCTACAAAAACACACACCACTGATTTAGGATCAAATTTATGTGATTTTGTATCCCATGTATGAGGAAAGCATTTGGAACCAAACACACGTAGGGAAGAGTAAGTGGGTTGTGTGCCATGCAACATAAAATAGGGTGTATCAACGTGGTGAAAGGAGGAAGGCAACCAATTAAGAAAGAGGCGTATGGCTATGAAACATCATTGTCATCCCAAGTTCATGTATAATGCGGTGCCTTTACACAACCATACCTATTTGTTCGGGTGTGTAAGGACATGATAGCTGACGAATTAATACATTTGTTGCAAGAAAGTGTGAAGATAGCCTAGAATTGACAAATTCTCCTCTACCATCAGAATAAAAGATTTGAATTTTCTTATTGAACTAATGTTCAATATATTTTTCAATTGCTAAATAGACAACAAAAAAAATCAGATTTATGTTTTAACGATATGAGCCAAGTATACTTCGAATAGTCATCCACTAAACAAGCATAATACCGAAATTGACCAATAGCTAAAACAGGGGTTGGACCCCATAAATCACAATGAAATTTATCAAAAATACTAGAGTTAAAATGTTCAGATGAAGCAAAAGGGAGTTTACTCAATTTTCCTAATTGACAACTATCATATAGATGTGTATCCTATAAGGGATCTTGAACATCTATAAGTCCTTTATTTTTTAATAATCTAACTGCTGAGGCTTGAGGATGTCCTATGTGTTGATGCCAAACATCTGCTATACCAGATTTGAATTGGTGTGAAAAATAAGCCTCTGGTGCAGTAGACATGGTGTACAAGTCACCGTTCCTTTTCCCTTTCAATAGAGGAAGTCATATGTTCCGCTCCTTTATACAAAAATCAACATCAGTAAATTTACAATTAATAGGAAATTGAGTTGTCAATTGACTAATGGAGAGTAAATTTTTCTTCAAATTTGGAACAAAAAGAACATCACAAAGAGGCAAGGTTTTGTCATTTTGTTGAATGTAAGAGTTACCAACACCTTTGATAGGTATAGATGATCCATTGCCAACCATGATGGAATCAGTTCCAACATAGTTATGTATATTTGTTAACATACCTGACCTACCTGTCATATGATTTGAAGCTCCTATGTTTGAGGTCCAATCTGTGTCAGCAATGGAGGTGTCGAGAGCGAGAGATGCAAGTGTTTGGGGAATCTCTTCAATTGAAGATGGTCGCTTTAGAATCCACCAGCAAATTTTGGCGATGTGACCTAATTTTCAATAGAATTGGTAGGTTTCATTGCGATACAAATCATGCTCTGCTGCTGTCATTCATCGTTATCTTAGAGAAAAAGGTCGACGTTGTGTTGTAAACGAGGTTGAATCACCAATGTTAGGGTGAGCAATATTTTGGAACTGTTAGGCTTGAAAGCCACGGCCTGAGGAAGTAAAGTGGTTATTACGGTGCCTTGAACTATTGTTTTGGGTTTGTTTTTGCTGGCCAAAAAAGGCAAGGTGTAAGACCCTTACTGAATAGTCTAACTAAAATAAGTGATAAGCCAGAAATTTTTTTATTGAACCTTAACTACTCCATCGACTGCATACTTATCCAAAATGAAATACTTATAAATTAAGTAAGCCGATTAAACTATTATTATCCAAGTGACTAATTACCAAATAAAAATCCGGCAATATAATGTGTAAAAAAAACTTATCTAATCCACCTGAAAATCAGATAATTCCCTCAGCCCTTCAGGGGCACAACAATACAAAAATAATTTTTACAAGCATCTTATACATCTATTCTCATTATTAATCACATTTCCTAAGATGATTCAATATTATATATTACACTCTTAAACCACTATAATACTCCAAAATAAAAAGCAATTTACATTTAAATCGGCTCTCTACATCTATGAACCTCAAAGGTGAATTGCCCACAACTAGGTCCCCTCTTCTGATGGTTGAACCATAGCAGCTGTCTAACCAGAAACAAGCCTATCTTGATACCTACACAGATAACAAAACCTGTGCTAAGCTATAAAGCTTAGTGGAGAATAGTATAATCTAAAGATAATCTTTTCAATACGTAACATCAATTATACAAGTACAAAGTTTTATTATACTCCTAGTTGATACCTTCAATTACCTTAGATCCTAGTTCTTACATTTAGCAATAAATCACAAGCATAAGCGAAGGAACATATTACTCATATAGGCAACAAAACTTAATAACTCAGTAAGCAATTCATCATTAATTGTTAACACAAAAGATGTTTAGCATAATTCCTTCATACATATACACCATTTAAAATATAATATGCATTCTAAACTCACTTTCATGTAATCATTAAAATAATCTTAACAAGGTAAACTATATATTACATAACACCATATTGTGCCATATATTATGTACTTGATCTATAACAAAGTTATATATATATATATATATATATATATATATATATATATATATATATATATATATATATATATATATATATATATATATATATATATATATATATATATATATATATATATATATATATATATATATATACAAATATAACATAGTAAGAAACTAGCTTATGACTTCCAGAAACAATATAATTATTGAAGATATTCTTAGTATACAATACTTACTCATAATATATAGATACATAATGCTTATATAGTATTAAAGAATCACATGCTCATCAATATTATAACTTTCAATTTATTATCCATTTGCTATATATATAAGAGGATAATTTTTATGCAAATTAGTTCTGAACTATAACATTTCTTATCTTTTACACTTTTTAACTTATTTTCATATTAATGCCCCTAGTACAGACCCAGCAGAAACTTTCAGAATGGATATGTAGGATGTGGACCCTACAGGACCACAACAGAATGAGAAATAACCAAAAAGAAATATTTTTCATAAAACATATGAACATATGCCAGTACGTATGACAAATACTATGAAGATCAACGATCCAACCATAGTAAAGCAAGTCGCCATGACTTGCACCATGGTACAGATATCCCTATGGTCAGCCAATTATATCATGAACTAGATTTTACTACCTGACTCTTTCTAAGGGCACAAATTTTACTTTCAAACTATTTATCAAATTTCTCATCATTTTAATTCCTTTTCAATGCAAAAAATATAGTTATTCAGAATCTTCAATATTTTTGTACAGTTTCTGAACTATCTTTCACTTATGAATTATTTCACAATAATTCAGCAAATTCTCTTTAAAATATTCTTCAGTCGTCAAAGGAATCTACTTTATCTAGATTCTTTCAAATTACTTTAAACATTCTAATAACCATATGTTGACAATACTTATACTAATCATGATAGTTCATATCTGACTATTTTATGTTCATAGAAATAAATTTATATACTATTATTTGAACCATTGGTGCGTGAATCAACATATAAACACATAATCACTACAGAAGGATGTACCTTTATTGTTCATCGCTCATGGTCCACTGTACTTAATTTAATGATCAAACATTCATACTCAAATACTATATTCGATACTTGTATTCAATGTATCATCCTTAATTGAGATGCCTATATATGCATATAAATTTAAGATCATGCTTATATATGTAACTATATAATCTTAAATAGTCATATACTAAGGCAACCATGTGTAAAAGCATAGTATTTTAATATCAGTTTCTCATGATATCATAAAAGCATAAACCTATCACTATATCTACTCTATTAAATATAATAATGTTCCTAATTGTTATTCAAGTATTGAGCAAGAATTTATCAAGGGAAGTAAATGTTTGACATTTATACCAATAGCTTGCCACTATACTAATTACATTATTACATATTTTGTATCATAACATTATAATTCTCATGTATAGTCTATTCAATTATGGGGATCAATAATTTATTTAAATAATAGCTATTTAATACATTTGTTTCCAATAGGATAACAAAGAGAATTCTTACTAAATGGTATGGTTAAACTTTATGAATATAAGTTCAGACAACACTATAGCAATATTTATGGTAACCATACTTCCCAAGCTCTCAAAATTATATCATAATTAACCTTGTTCATCCTTACATTGTCTCACTAAAATCCTTATATTTTTATATCATTAGGTTTATACATCAAGCTTTATTTCAAAACAAGTTCACATTCCAGAATTAAACCTCCATTATCTAACACTAACTTACCTTTAAACATCCTTAAATAAATCTAATATTAATAACCCATTAAATCTCAACTTATTTCAGAAATTCCAATTGAAATTCAATTATAATCTACATCTTAAGCCCATTGTCAAATAATAGCTCCTTAATCTATTAATAATTTTAACATGTAACTAAAATTTACCAACCAAATGCTTATGATCAATGCTTATCAAACTTCAAGGGCTGCTATAAGGTTAATTACACATTAATTTTATGATTATATGTTTTATTGCTCAAAACAACTTAAGTGAACATAGGATACATTGTTACCTCTCAACCAAGAACAAGAAAATTATAATTCCCCAATTCAACCTACAAACTCAAAGTATGATCTTTTACCTAGAACCACTAATTTCCAGCATTATTTTCTATTACTATCAATGAAATTTCCCCTAATTAACTTTTAAAACTTCAACTATAACCTATTTGGAGATTAATTCCAAGAATTAATCAAGAAATCATTACAAGCTTCAAGAGTAAAATGAAATATTTTATTTATATTTCAGTAAGTTACACTGTCAATTCCATTAAAACTAATTGAAACTTCTATCATTTTAACCAATACAATTTATTGTTCTTTAGTTATATTATAAACACTTGAAAACAATTAAATCTCAAATTTTATCATGCATACTCCATCTTAAATAATTTAATTCAATTCAAGAATTACACATACAAAAACAAATTTTCTCACTGTCATATTGATTCATTTGCTTTGGCTCCACCATTACCCAACTCAACCCAAGAAATTTGCATGCAAGATTAAACTCCTTATCACTACTTTAATTTTAATAAACTTATCTAAATCGCTTATCATAAAGTTTACTTGAAATTCTAATAAAATTACATCTTAAATTCACCATCAAATAATAGTTTCAAAGTCTGTTAATAACTCTTACATGCCATTAATGTTTATTAATAATTCTCATGACCCTTTTACCATAAGTTCAATCATATCTGATAACAAAACTAAATCAATGACTCAATTAGACAAATTTACAACTTCTTCAATTAAGTTGTTCGTTCCTTTTTCATCTCCAGCATTTTTTTTATGTTATCAATCCATAAGCCTTGAAATCATCCCATAACAATTTCATAATTTACCATTCAATTAAACTTAATTCCTATATTCTATCAATTCACACACACACAGGCAAACATTTATATTAAACATACAATAAATTTTGAAATTTATTTAACTAAATGTGAAGGAGATAATTTCAGTATCCTATACCTATATAGAGTCAAAAATCAGCTTCAATCTACCTTTTATCGTTGCTCGTCGGACCGATCACCGGAGCTTCGCCGGAGCCTTACTAGAGATGCATGGTCAGTGTCGGAATTGAGTCCTCGCCACCCCAAGCCTGCCGGCAGTGGTCATGTGCCTTGTCGCCGTCCCAATCCGTAGGAAAACACGTTAAAAGGTAGCGGCCACCACACTTTCGATCTCACTAATGCCGGTGAGAGGGGAGGAACAAAGGACACCGGAGCTTCATCTCGCCCTCAGAAGTCCTACGGTACCAATCATATCGCCTCTCATCGATGAAGTTGATCAAAAAAAAGCAAAGAAAATGGATTGGAAAGAGAGAAAAATCAGGATCTACCTAGAGCTGCGATCTATATGAACCGAGTGATGGTCACGACGGAGAAGAGTACTCGCAAGGGCCATCAGCGACGGAGATACTACTGGATGATCACCGATACTGGCGACACCGACCGTTCCCTTTCATCTTCTCCCCTCTTACTTCTTCCTTTTTCTTTCTTTTTAATGTCTTCATTTGCTTTTTTTATTAATAACCTTTTTTTTCTTTTTAATTGTTGACCCAATCCTTTGGTCTAAATAAAATGCCTAAGAATATTTTACTATAACCTCCACTAACTCCCTCTCAATTAAAATTAATTCATATTGTTTTCATTTCATCCTTATTCTTAAATATATTATAATTATCATTTAACTAATTAATTAACATTTAATTAGCAAATATATCATCAAATGACATTCATTTCTATTAGGGTTAAACCTAGAATATTACACAAGGTGTGATGTAAGATGAGAGGAATGTAGGTTTATTTGTGAGAGGACCCAGTGACGTTGCTGTTCAAGACTTTGCAGTCGAGATATTAATTCTAAATATGTTGGTCTTGGAGGTTTCAGCATTGTGGTGGTAAAAGTTTCATATTGTGGACCAAGGCTGGTAAGAAGATAAAATACCTTTTCTTTGTCTGGTATAGTCTTTCCAATGGCAAAAAGATTATCACATATACCTTTAATGATACGTATGTGACCTCCAATTATTTTGGTGTCATCTTTGCGAAAATAAGTGAGTTGTTGTCGTAGGGTGAATTCTCGTTCTTGGGAATCCTACGCATACGCATCCTTTAATGCATCCCAAACTGTAAGAGTTATATCTAAGCCAATAACCAGCCCAAGAGCTTCTTCAAAAGAGT